>OY755236.1:87586935-88083812 GCA_963576725.1 Azorinus chamasolen | reverse complement strand
GATTTGGAATAAATATATAACTGGGAAAAGGTAAAGCACCTGCCTGCTTTTTAAGACTTCTATGTTAAAACTTATGTGACTTATTCAACTAATTCCTATGTAGATATTCCTGCAAGAAATACTGCCATCATGAAGATTTATTTATTGAATATCTACAAATGACACATGAACACAGACTTTATTGGCCATGGAAGAAACTAGTCTCATAATACTCTCGTCTTTATTATTCCATATGCTAACAGAGCAGACCCTGATCAGATGACTTCTGCAGGAGCTGTCTGATCTGGGTCTACTCTCTTTGATGTAACCAGCTCTGTGGGCAAGAAACCTGCTACACACTACACAATATACTAGGTGTTATGTTATATATTTGTGATACACAACACTGCATCAATTAGCTCGGTTAGTGAGTTTCACTCTATCCAAATAACCATTTACCTGACAGAATGATGTCTTTGCTTTAGAGATTAGATGGCTCTTGCTGCATCCATATCATTAGGGCATGCTCTGTTTGCTCATAGAAAATATAGATGTGATTCTGCAGTTTCTGCCACAGCCAAACCTACCTGTGTTTGTATACAGTAAAACCCCTCTACATCGACCACCAAAAATTCTCGGTCTCAATGGCAGTTGGTAACTTAATGCAGGATGAAAGATATGCAGGGAGCTTTCTGCATTACTTTCATCCTGCATTATTTAAGAACAACCTGTAGTTAGATATTCACCAGGTAAAGGTTAAATATACCGTGAGCAACTAAAATACCTTGGTTGATTTGGTATAACATTTGAAAAACTTAGCTCACAAAAAATGCCAAACAGTTGATTACTTCAAAAGATGGACAGCAAAGAAACCAGTACTGATATGAACGAAAAGATCAATACAGTAGAACCTGTCTTAAGCGGCCATTCAATTATTGTACATAGGAGTCTTAAAAAACAGGTAGTTGCTTAATGCAGGACAAAACTAATTGTATAATACTCCCATAGGAGCATCTGCATTACTTTTGACTTGCATCAAGCTACTACCTACCTTACAGACCAATAATTAGACCTCTTTTAAATGACAGCTTAACCTTTTCCCTGTTCTACATTTATTCCAAATTTCAATACCAACTGAATATTCGTGGACAAAATAGTTACAATGAAATATGGACTTAGCTACACTGTAGCCATTTTAGAAAGGAGAGAAACAGACCTGTCAAATTCCACTAGCAAACAGCATAAACCCTGATCAGACTGCTCCTGTAGACTGCAAATGTGTGAAAAAGCATTTACATGAAGGAAAGTGTTAACCCTTTCCCTCATAGAAACGTGTTTTCACACATTTGCAAACAGAGAAGACCCAGATCAGACAGCTCCTAGAGGAGCCGTCTGATCAGGCTCTGCTCTGTTTGCTAACATAATTTGATATATTCATTTCTTGACTTTCTAAAATGGCTACAATGTTCCACCTTCCATATTTCATTATAACTATTTTGTCCATAAATAATCAGTAGGTATTGAAATTAGGAATAAACGTAAAACAGGGAAAGGGTAAAGACAGGTTTTACTGTATAAATGAGATGGATAAGAACCAAGCAAATGATAAGTTATCAATGTTATCACTCAACAAGTAGAACATTTTGCTTTGTGCAGATAGATGTGCACAATACTGAACGAAATACTGCAATCTTTCTGGCAAGTAACCCAAATCAAACAGATGATAATATGTGTGAACAAGGTCTTAATCCTTTACATGTGGGAAAACATTAGCATAGATCAGCGTACATCTAGATCACGTTGCTCCTGCATTTTTTCTCAAAGTCATCTAGAAAATTATACCCTTTTATACTGAATGGACTCTATAATTCAACACGGATGGATCATACTATTTTGAATATTCATCGTTCAAAGGGTTTATGAAAATCCTTAAATTTGACCATTTCCAGTCAGCTTGGCAGGCGAAACATTGCAGGTTTAGGAATCACATTTATCATTGCAATCATAACAACTACAATCACTTATTCCTTTCCCTGTTCATATTCATGTAAGAAATAATGATATCATGAAAATTTACTAGCTGAATTTTATAAAGTAAACTGTAGAAACAGATCTTTATGATGTCAAAAGCAAACAATGCAGACACGGATCAGATGGCTACTATAGGAGTCGTCTGATCTGGATCTACTTTGTTCTTAACCCTTTCCCTGTTCTATGTTTATTCCAAAATTTAATACCTACTGAATATTCGTGGATAAAATAGTAATAATCAAATATGGAAGGCAGAAAATTGTAGCCATTTATGTAGAGAAACAGATCTTCCAAATTCCACTAGCAAACAGAGTAGACCCTAATCAGACAGCTCCTGTAGGAGCAGTCTGATTTGGGTCTATTCTGCAAACGTTTTATATGAAGGAAAGGGTTAAATATAAACAAAGTACCTAGTTATAGTCTACTTTCAGTCCGAATGACCGCTCAGCAGACTGTACATTGGTATGGTACATGAACTTGGGATAACCTGTTACAGATTGGATCCAGATGAGACAGACACAAGTCATGGTAACTGGGCATCTCATCTAGATTCAAATTGTTTCAGTACATGTATTTTAGAAAACATTTATTTGAGATTTGAAGTCAAAAAACATTTTTTGCAGTTGGGAAACTATCAAGCAAAGCAAACAGTTCAAGAGGTTGATAATTATTTCAAATGTCTTCTTTCTACTTTTCAAACCTGATTATCAAATGATCTGTATGGAAACTGTCTGTCAGATTAAGCTACAGCTATATATTAAACCAAAGATTGATATGTGCAATACTAATTCATACCCCAGATCAATGAAGACATAAAACCAGACAAAAGGAAAAAGGAAACCATAGTTCAGTCTCTTCAAATACTAACTTGTCTGAATATTAAACTGTTCCATTTTTTTAGTTCAAAGACCAATACTTAGTACAGTATTACCTGTTTGAATTGATGTCTTCACAAGCAGGTGGTTGCATAATACAACATGAAAGTAATACAGAAAGATCCTTTGGCAGCTGTATCATAGTATGTATTATTTATGTCCTCTATTCACTCAGAGACTTATAATCAGACTAACTGAGTAGTCATTTCATGTAAGAAAACTGACAGCATGAATATTAATTAGATTTTTAAACTTTTATAATGAATACAAGAATATATCGGCTACATAATGGCAGGAACTGTAGAACTATATGTATTTTATTTTCTAACTATTTCCCTCAAATTAATCTTTTTTCCCTTATGTAAACAGAGCAGACACAGATCAGGTGGCCCCCTGATCAGGGTCTGTTCTACATGCTCATGGTATGATACAGATCTGATTCTACAGTTTCTGCTTGAGCCAAACTGACCTGTGTTCATTTCCACTTTAAACTTAATATGAGTGATGCCATTATTTCTCATATGAACATTCAATGCAAAGGGTTATGCAAACTGATGAGACCTTGATTCCAAAAGGAGCCATCTGATATGGGTTTACTCAGTTTGCAGCAATGTTAAAAAGCGAAAATTAGTAAAGGGTTATAGGAGGAATTAATACAGCATCACACTTACTACACTGAAACAGATCGATACCTTGCACAGTAAAAAATATTTTGTCCATGAATATTCAATAGGTACTGAAGTTAGAAATAAACATAGAACAGGGAAAGGGATAAGATGTAAACCATGATCTGTATGTATTATAGTGCTAGGAAAATAACTTGATTTGGGGGATTAATGGAGTACAAAATAAACACGTTACATACTACATGTATAAATTTGTAATTCTACATTACACCACAATGGTTTAACTCATGTTGTGACCACTCTTCAGAAACATCTCTACAAGATGATTTTAACACTTTACCTGTTCAATATTCATGCAAGAAATATCAGGAACATTTATATATGTTTATAATGTAAACTTTTCAAAGGAAACTTTTGCTTTGACAAAAACTGTACAATCATATCTTTATTATGTAGAAAGCAAACAGAGCAGACCCTGATCAGATGGCTCCTATAGGAGATGTCCGATTTGTATGCCATGAAAACGACTTTATATGAGGGAAGGGGTTTAAACAGTGGTCACAACATAGGGTTTGGTGGAGAAATATTAATATTAATATTCTTATTAATTACACTTCTTATCTGGTCTCTATTTACGCTATACTATATATAATATACATGTAAATATCCAATGTGTCTCAGGTATTTGTACATGGGTTGTCAGGTTTCACAGTCTGACACATTAATTTTATGACAAGGTATCCTAATGACGAGAGGTATTTGGACAGGCAAACCTAGGCCTGAAAGAGCTTGTTGATCAGGTCTACATTAGTTGCTACTATGTCAGTCTAACCCTTGCTTTCTTATAAAGAAACAAATTTGCAAACTGACTAGATCCAGTTCAGAGGGCTCCTATAGGAACCTTCTGATCAGGGTCTGCTATGTTTGCTTATTAATTTATAATGGGTCTGACTCTACAGTTCCCGCCAGAAACAAAAAAGACCTGTGTACATCAGCCATGATAAAAATTCAGCCAATAAATATTCATGGCATCATTTATTTCTTACATGAATAATGAGCAGGAAAAGAAATAGAATAGATGCAGATCTGATCATCTGCTCCGTTTCCTTATGAAATTATATGGATCTGATTCTAAAAAAATGGTGCAGAGTCTGATTAAAGGGCTCCTCTACGAGTCTCTGATCTGGGTCTACATTGTTTACAAATGCCAGTACACTCATTACTCACTGGGTTACACATAGACAATATCTTTTTTAAATAAAGGAGGTAAATAAATGTACAGGATTTGGATACATGCTACTCAAAGGCAATATGCAGGGTCAACTCTGAATGTGGATAACAAGTGTACAGCAGAACCTGTCCTAAGTGGCCATTCATTTATTAAACATACGGGTCTTAAAAACAAGGTGATTGCTAAATGCAGGACAAAACTAATACAAAAAACTCTTATAGGAGCTTTGTGCATTAGTGTTGACCTGCTTTAAGCAACCACCTGCCTTACAGACCCATACTTAGACCTCTTTCTGATAGCCACTTCGGACTACTGTACTGATTCTATTGTACTATTTGCAAACAGATATAAGAGGGATTTTAGGTGAACTCTTGATAGGGTCTGAACTCTTAGTCATTCAAAATCCTGACCTCTAAGCAATTTTATCCTTTCATGCTGAATTGACTTGAATATTTGGCATTCAAAGAGCTAATGGCCAAATGTAGCTAAAGTAATGTCTGTAGTAAAAATGGAAATACATTAATGTAACCTTCTTTTTCCATTTTTTAATGGTCCCCATATTCACACATGAAAAGGGGCAGAACGCAATGCACATGTCAGGCTGAGCAAACAACACATGACAAAGACCTCCCTTTTCATGTTAAAGGTTTATGATGATTGGTTAATAGTACAACGAGCAGTGAGCCATAAAAATCAGCGCTGTCCATTTTTAGGAGGAATCAGCATTCTGTTAGCATAAAAACCTGCATGAGAAAATCGTGATTGACTAGATGAACTGCAACAATGCTGACACCCCTAAATCATGGAAGTACCAAAATGTAAAGTACAGTCACGGCTCACTGCTGTTGTTTACCTATAATACATACACTATAGTCAAACAACTAGGTCTGACGTGTCAAAGGTCAGCCGAGTCCATTTTTTAGGGATATCAGCATTGCGCACGTTCTCGGACCATTTTTTAAACAGACGAGTTTAGTACCGGTATATAAGATAAAATTGAAGGCGGAATTGTTGTCAGCAGCTTAGCGCAGTGGGTAAAGTCTAGGTACGCAGAAGACATTGAGAGAGTATTTTTTATTGATCGTGGGTTCGAATCCCGTGTCGACCTTAAACTTTTTTTTTTAATTTTGAATGAATAGTAGAGTATTATTTTATGTCATATTGTATAATTGTATTGGCCATTTATGCACATGTTCGTCTATGTTAGGGAATGGTGCCTTTGTTTGAGTTCGAGTCCTATATTAGCCATATTTTCAATAATAAATCGATGCTAAAATATGAATATCAATATAAGTTTTAGCAAATGTCTTGTACAAGTGGTTTCTTAATGCACAACAAAACAAATGCTCTTAAGGGGACTTTACCTGATAGAGAGGACGTATCATATCTTTAAGGCAGAGTAGACCCTGACCAGACAGCTCCTCTAGGAGTCCTCTGAACATGGTCTATTATATTTAGCTTAATTACAGAATAAGTTATATATTTCTGCATGTCCTGCCATGCTAAATAATAATTTGTCCATGTACCATTATAAACTGTAAGTTAATGGAAGTTCAGTCAAGTCATTTTTATTTAAGATGGTGATATATCGGGTAGAGGGCTGAGAAAAGTTAATGCATTCTTTGTTTCACGTGTTTTGTTTCATGTGACACACTTACTGTAGAAAGCTATAAAGGGGAGGGCCGTAACTAATGTTGGTCGAACTTGTGGCCCGACCCTTTTTTCATGAAATGATAAATGAAATAAAATATGTTTATACTAGGGGACTTTCCTTAATATTTTTTAGCAAAAAAAATATTTTAGGTTGATGCGAGACTCGAACCTGCGCCTAATAAAATGTTCGCCGATCATATACTTCTTTATGGTCCTACGACTTATCCACTACTCTATATTTCCGATAACTAATGCGCTTATTCTTTATACCTATTACTGAACATTTTATTTTATAAATGGCACGTGGATATCCGAAATGCTGATCTCCCTTAAAAATGGACTCGGCGAACCCGTGACCCGTCAGACCTAGTTGTTTGACTATAAATGGCTTTATTCATGTATAGTTACAGAAGCCAGATGAGAACCTGTCTTAATTGACCAAGAAAATGACATCTAATTCTGTGTTGTTAAGGCAAGTGATAGTTTAATGCAGATCAAAAGTATTGCAGGAAACACCTATGGGGAGCTGTCTGCATTACTGTTGTCCTGTATTATTTTTAAGCAACCAACTGCTTTTTAAAAAGCATGGTGATTCAATAAATAGTCACTTAAGACAGTTTCAACTGTAGTAGATCAGGTCCTGAATTCAAACATCCTCAGGCTTGATACTAAAGAATATTCAACAACAAATATGCTTGGTCCCAAGCTTTTGGTAGAAGTTGAGAACCTTGCAAAACATGTTAACCCTTTCCCTCATATAAACGTGTTTTCACGCATTTGCAAACACAGTAGACCCAGATCAGACGGCTCCTAGAGGAGCCGTCTGATCAGGGTCTGCTCTGTTTGCTAATAAAATTTGATAGATCTGTTTCTTTACTTTCTAAAATGTCTACAATGTTCCATCTTCCATATTTCTATTAACTATTTTGTTAATGAATATTCAGTAGGTATTGAAATTTGGCCAAAATACTGAACAGGGAAAGGGTTAAAGAACTGTAGGAAATTTTAAATCAGAGAATAAGTAGAGTTCAAGCCCTGACAGTGTAACCTTTACCAGTGGTGTTTACTTGCACTCACCTCTAGCTCCACTTTATTTACAGGCCTGTGTTAGCGAGAAAACAATAAACATGAAGAAACTGCAGTGTATTAATGCAAAACAGAAGTAAATTCATAGTTAACCCTTTTCCTGCTATTTAGTCAGGAGTTCAATACCTCCTGAAAATCCGTGGATAAAATAGTTATTGTGAAATTTAGAAGGTGGAGCATGCAAACTATCAAACTCCATTAGCAGACAGAGCAGACCCTGACCAGATGGCTCAGCCATTTGTAACATTTTAGACCCTGACCAGGGGGCTTCCAGAGGGGTAGTCTATAAGCATTTAAAAATGGTTTAGAAACAGATCAGGGGGTTCATAGAGGAGCTATCTAAACAGGGTCGGCACTGTTAGTCATTCAAAATCTTCCAGCAAACTTACACCTCTCATAATGAATGGTCTCTATTGTTAAACACAAATGGACAATTCCACTTCCAATATTCAGTATTCCAAAGACTATATAGCTTTGAATACCGATAGTATGAAATAAAATAATTTGCAAGCTGATTTTGAAGAGAAAGTGACTGAGAAACAGTGCTGAAACTGATCAGGACTCCTCTAGATACCATCTGTTCTTAACACATTACCCCCTAGTGATGCATTTTTGAGCCTCTCTAAAATTCACATTGAAAAACCATTGTGATAAATAGAGCATTTGCTCCATAGGAGCAAATGCTCTATTTATCGCAATGGTTTCAATACTACACAATTCTAAAACTCCCCTTTTCTGTAATTAATGCTCCTTTTCGGTAGATTAATTAAACAAGGTTGGGTCTAAAAATAGCCTAGGAGAAAATGAGCTAATCTACAGTCATCAAATTCCATTACACTTGTTTCGTGCATTCAAAGGGTTACACAGTATACAAAGCAGAACTGATATCAACCATGTGTTCAGTAGGTAAAGCTGGCTTTATCTTTCTGTTTAACCCTTTACTCCAGAGTAGTCATGCAAGACGTAATGAATAAATGATACTACCTATGATACTAGTAACTGAAATTGTATATTGCTACAACAAAGGAATTTTTATCATAACAGAAACTGCAGAATCAGATATGTACTATTTCATAAAAAACCGAGCAGACCCTGATCAGACAGCACCTACAGTTTGATTGGGGTCTACTCTGTTTGCAAAGGTGTAGAAAGGTGTATCTGTGGTATAAAGACTTAACCCTTTCCCTGCTCTATATTTAATCCAAATTTTTATACCTACTGAATATTCATGTACAAAACAGTTATAATGAAATATGGAATGTAGAACATTAGCCATTTAAGAAAAGAATCTATTAAACTCATTAGCAAACGGCACAGACCCTGATCAAACGGGTCCTATAAGACTCATAGGAGCCATCTGATTTGGGTC
Organism: Azorinus chamasolen; assembly: GCA_963576725.1. Classification (NCBI taxonomy): domain Eukaryota; kingdom Metazoa; phylum Mollusca; class Bivalvia; order Cardiida; family Solecurtidae; genus Azorinus; species Azorinus chamasolen. The sequence goes on along the minus strand of OY755236.1, from coordinate 88,074,962 downwards.
TACTCTGTTTGCAAATGTGTGAAAAGGTGTTTATATGAAGTAAAGGATTAAAGGGCCAGACATTTAGGATTATAAGACACAATTTTGAACCTTAACCCTTTCTCTGTTTAACATTTATTTATATAACCTCATTACTATTCATGGACTGATTTCATAAAATGGAACATGGGAAGTTTTCAAACCATCAACCTCTCGGTCCCAACGCAGGTGTCTTATCAACAGGACAAAGAGACCAGTAATCCAGTTTGAATTAGTTTTTATCAGCTACCGGTATTTGAATGTCTACATTGCTCATGGCAAAACACCTACCGGTATCATGTAACAACAATAAGCAGTCTCCTGATTTGTAGTATTACACTGTCACTACTTTACTCCATAATACATCTTGGCGAACAGAGTAGATCCAGATCAGATGGTTCCTGTAGGAGTTATCAGATCAGGTCTGCTCTGTTTTTGGAATTAATATAGATCCAATTCTGCAGCTTCTGTTATGGCCAAAACTTCCTTTGTTCATGTGTCATTATAAACAATAATTTAACTCAATAACTGACATTCGTGATGTCAGTATTTCTTATGTAAATATTCATGGAGTAAATGCATGGTCACATGATGATGACTTGTTAAACCTCTTTCATTTCTCACCTTCAGAGTGCAGTAAATGCATGAGACAGTTTTGATAACCATTACCCAATTCCAAGGGTAGATTTTTAATACTTATAAACACATATACACACACAAAAAGAAAGAAAATGACTAACATTTGTTTAAAATGACAAGCCAATGGACACAGAAAATTCTTGGCAGAAACACAGTACAGTAAAAAGAGCACCAAATATACACTGGCGAAAATACTGCATGGGAAATGCAAATTTAAGATTTGCATAGGTGATTATTTGACAAAGAGAAGGGTCTTCCAATGACATGATTTAGAGAATTTTTAATTCTAACCAAATTTCAAACAGTAATGAATTATTTTCAGTTACTCAAACAAAATGTAATCATGCACAGAACCTCTAGGGTTTTCCTCCACCTGTAATTAGCTTGACGTCATGACATGACTGAAATACTGTTCAAATGACATAATGTCATAAAACCCAATGAAAACCAGTACAAATCAAACCAAGTTATGTTGCTTGGGGCACAACATTATAAAAGATATTTATAAAACATGTATGCCCCAAGGGCAGCCAGTCTATAATTATCAAATTTGACCTAGAATTCAATTGTGACCTTGATCTTGACATGATACCACCCAAATGTTGCAGCTTCATGTGACGAGTATGCAAGTCAAATATGATGTCCCTATATCTAATAGTTCAAAATATGTGGTTAGTTACATTTTCAGAAATTTGACCTATACGTTAACAATGAAGTTTGACATTGACCTTTCACATACTGACCTAAAAATCTGTATAGGTCATCTACTCATTATTACAAACCTCCTACCAAATACAAGCAACTTCCTACCAAATATGAAGACTAGCTAAAATTGTTTGAGGAACTTTGGCTCAACGCAACTCTGGTTCTTTATCAGAAACAGTTTTGTATACATCATTCACTGTGACCTTGAAGGCTTGACCTTTTCCAAACAAACCTCAAAATAAATTGGGATCAGTCATCTGCTTGTTATTATCAAGCTGCATACTACTTTTGAAGACCATAATTATATGACTGCATTAATCTTATATTTTCCAGTTCACAATCAAAGTGACCTTGGACCAACCATGCCCCACAATAATAGGAATTGTCTACTGATTATGTTTTAACCTCTCCATCAAGTTTCAGGATAATGGGACAATGTCTACAGTCTAACAAAGCAATATACTCGCCATCTTTGAAGGATTCAGGCATAAAAAAAACGAGCCTAAATTAACATTACCTAAATCCATGCTGAACTTCCAGAACAATAACTTCTCACTCATTATATGAGACATGTATACAACACAAAACAATATTACATTATTCCACATCACTAAATAAAATATGGCACTAAATTGAACAATGGTTCCAAATGGTTGTGGTGTGAAGTGACTAGTAACTAATAGAATAGTAGACAACAACTATGAAAAAACAAACATATACATGTACCGTTCTTGATTTTATTTCAGCATATTACATGATCAAGATAGCAAAAAAACAAACAAAAATTATAAGTTGAATAAGTTACAGTGCGTATGATGCAATGAATACACATCATCCAATCAAGTTAAGAAATCTTACTTTTCAAATTATATAGATATATTCCACTTCACAACTAAATTCCAAAATAATAAAATAAAATCCTTCTGTGGTACAGAATTATTTCCTTTCCTTTTCTAAACTTTACTTACATTTTCGGATTTCTTTGCTTATATTTCTTTCTTTTTTTTCTCTTTTTTTTTCTTTTTTTTTCTTTTTTTTTTTTTGTATATCACTTCTCTTCTCACAGCATGTATTTTTCCCCCACAGAATAATGTCCTTGGCTAGTGTGTTATCAAGAAGGGTTATAGACTAAGCTTAGAATTCCACTGGAGTACCCTTTTCATTCTTCATAATCTCTCCTGGCTTACTGTAAGTCTTCCCTCCACATGCTTGTGACTAATGAAACCATCCCGCCACTGCCTTTTATACCAGCTGTAGTCACATGACCAACAGTGAAATATTTGGCTACCCGCCAGACATTCCAACCAATCAAGCCTGTGTGTGTATTGCTCCTTGGCAACATAGCTTACAATTATTTATACACCCTGGGGCAATGTTATGCCAATGGTGTCTACCTTTACAGTACTTTCACATTAAGTAGAAGACGTTAACCAGCAGTAACTGTCGTAAATATAAAATAAACGGACTGGCATTAGTAACAAGAATAGAGTAAACACAATAAAAAGAATAGGCCCACACTAAATCATAAGCTGGCTTATCAACCCTTTCCCCATTCTATATTTATTCCTAATTTCAATACCTACCGAATCATGGACAAAATAGTTATAATGAAATATGGAAGGTAGAACATCGTAGGCAATACAATTTTAGAAACTAAACAAACAGATCTATCAAATTCCATTAGCAAACAGAGCAGACACTGATCAGAGGGCTCCTATAGGATCTGGGGCTACTCTGTTTGCAGATGCATGAAAAGGTGTTTATATCAAGGAAAAGGTGAATAATCCCTCTCACCAAACAATGAATGGGTTCAAAAGTTTACAGGTTGAATGGGAATGTTGGTGTGTAAACATACTGGTACACAAGCAGATTAACACCATGCTATACAGTTACACAATTCTCTATGCGGTAAGGTTTATCAAAGGTTTATCACCTCTTTAAAGTAATCTCTCTTATACTAAAGTCTGATAGAAAGGTTTTATTATTTATAATTTTCTTTCAAACTTTGAAACATTCCCTGCATGACACCCTATATATCCTGGGAAAATATTTCATGTTTAAACATGTAAACTGAAAACTCCTGTGAACAAATAAGCTGGAAATAACTGATGCAGTTTGAGAATATTTAATAGATACCGTAATCATCAAATTTAACCTAATTTCCTTCATAAACAATTACTAAGAAATATTAACCCTTTCCTCCATAGTCTATTTTTAGACCCAACCTCTTATGAATCTACCCAAAAGGAGCATTTACTAGAGAAAAGGAGAATTTTGTAGTTTGAAACCATTGTGATAAATAGAGCATAAATTTTGCTCCTATAGGAGCAAATGCACTATTTATCAAAATGGTTTCAAAAAGTGACTTTTACAGAGGCATAGAAAGACATATTTATGGAGGAAAGGGTTAATTAAATAAGAAATATTAATTAACTGAATGTTTATAATGGCATTACGAACAAAGGGATATTTTAAAATGGCAGAAACTGTAGCATCAGATCTATATTATACAAGAGCACCGCAAGCGGGTGCGCACGCTCGTCTGTCAGCATTGTCAAGATGAACATGCATACCAAAATGAAGGTTGTAAATGAAAAATTGAAAAAGTTATGGTCAATGTTAAGATTTCGGACGACAATAACGATGACAACGACAATGCCGGAGTTACAACAATAGCTCGTGATTTCTTCGAAACAGACAAGCTAATAATGGGCAAACAGAACAGATCCTAATCAGACGGCTCCTGTTTGAGCCATCTGATGATCTGAGTTTACTGTTTACAAAGGCATAAAATAGCATTTACATGAAGGAAAGGGTTAAATATTATCAGTAGGCATTTTACTTTAGAACAAAATGTAAAAATATAATATCCAAAATTTAGATTTTATCCCAGTTACAGATGAATATTCATGTAAGCAATACATACGTTATAAATATCAAATAGCTGTAATGTTGTAAGTACAATAAAACCTCTCTATAACGGCCACTAAATTACATCAAGTATTGTGTGTTAAAGACAGGTGGCTGCTAAAAGCAAGGTGAAAGTTAAACAGAACGCTCCTATGGGAGCATTCTGTTTTACTTTCACCTTGCTTTAAGCAGCCACCTGCCCTTAATACCAACTAATTAACACAATTTAGTGGCCGTTATAGAGCAGTTTTACTGTACAATGTAGTTACGACCAAGTGCATTTTTAGCATGGATGAACCTACATTATTCTATAAGGAAACAGAGTAGACATTGATCAGACATGTCTTATATATAGCAGCTGTCTGATTTCAGTTTAACCCTTTCCCTCATATAAACGTGTTTTCACACATTTGCAAACAGAGTAGACCCAGATCAGACGGCTCCTAGAGGAGCCGTCTGATCAGGGTCTGCTCTGTTTGCTGAAAGAATTTGATAGATATGTATCTTTACTTTCTAAAATGTCTACAATATTCCACCTTCCATATTTCTTTCTAACTATTTTGTTAATGAATATTCAGTCAGTATTGAAATTTGGCCTAAATACAGAACAGGGAAAGGGTTAATCTTATTGGAAAGGTGTAAATATCAACAAAAGTGAAGTTGACCTAGTCTTAACCCTTTACTCCATAAATACGCTTTTCTATGCCTTTGCAAACAGAGTAGACCAAGATCAGACAGCTCATATAGGAGCTGCTTGATCAGAGTCTGCTCTGTTTGCTCACAACATAATAAAGATCTAATTCTACACTTTCTGTCTTGGTTAAATATTTGTGTTCATGTGTCATTTAAAAAATACAGCAAATTAATATGCATATCATTCCTTCTTACATGAATATTCATAAAGTAAAGCTTAAGCAGCCTACAATCTAGGAACAAACCTAGGCCCTTCTCTAAGCAAGGAGTTTCAGTCCATTAAATTCACTAATTGAAATCACAGAGCTAGATGTCTACAGATTTCCACCACTCTACATTTTCTCATGTGAACCTGGCGGTACCAACGCTTGTCTTTGTTTTATGCTGTAGAACTTAACAAGAGAGTCGTCACGGGTGACAAATGCCCCCAAAGTGTTTGACACCGAAATGCATTTTGGCGGAAAAACAATACAATGTAATGCAGGTGTAACATGAAATTTTGATGCTGTTAAAAATGACACAGGAGTCAGTTCTTAACATTAGAAACAGAACCTTTGACGATTATGATAGCTAAGAAAAGAGCCAAGGGTCAAAACTTAGTTATAAAGGACCCTAAGTCATTCTCAACGTTAAAAAGGACCCTAGGTTTATTGTCAATGTTTAAGGTATAGGTGATATGCTCTGGACAAGCTTTTTGTATCTGGTAAGGTATAGGAGATATGCTCCGGACTGTAAAATTGAGGTCAAAGGTCAAGGTCAAGGTCAAGGTCAGTGATCTGAAAATGGTACATGACTCTCTGCCATCCCAAGATGAACTCACAAACCAAATTTGGAATCCGTAGCTGGTAAGGTATAGGAGAAATGCTCCAGACAAGCTTTGTGTACAATCTAGGTCAAAGGTCAAGGTCACAGTGACCTGAAAATGGTACGCGACACACCGCCATCCCAAGATAAACTCACACACCAAATTTGGAATCCATAGCTGGTAAGGCATAGGAGATATTCTCTGGACAACCTTTTTTGTAAAATCGAGGTCGAAGGTCAAGGTCAAGGTCACAGTGACCTGAAAATGGTACGCGACATTCCTCCATCCCAAGATGAACTCACACACCAAATTTGGAATCCGTAGCTGGTAAAGTATAGGAGATATACTCCGGACAAGCTTTTTTGCAGCTGGTAAGGTATAAGCTTTTTGTAAAATCGAGGTCAAAGGTCAAGGTCAAAGTGACCTGAAAATGATATGCGACACTCCGCCATCTCAAGGTGATCTCACACACCAAATTTGGAATCCGTATCTAGTAAGGTATAGGAGATATGCTCCGGACAAGCTTTTTGTAAAATCGGTCAAAGGTCAAGGTCAAGGTCACAGTGATCTGAAAATGGTACACGACACTCCTCCATCCCAATATGAACTCACACACCAAATTTGGAATCCTTAGCTGATAAGGTATAGTTGATATACTCCGGACAAGCTTTTTGTAGCTGGTAAGGTATAAGCTTTTTTTAAAATCGAGGTCAAAGGTCAAGGTCAAGGTCAAGGTCACAGTGACCTGGAAATGGTACACGACACTCCGCCATCGCAAGATGAACTCACACACTAAATTTGGAATCTGTAGCTGGTAAGGTAAAGGAGATATGCTCCGGACAAGCTTTTTGTAAAATCGGTCAAAGGTCATGGTCAAGGTCACAGTGACCTGAAAATGGTACGCGACACTCCTCCATCCCAAGATGAACTCACACACCAAATTTGGAATCCTTAGCTGGTAAGAAATAGGAGATATACTCCGGACAAGCTTTTTGTAGCTGGTAAGGTATAAGCTTTTTTTAAAATCGAGGTCAAAGGTCAAGGTCAAGGTCACAGTGACCTGGAAATGGTACGCGACACTCCGCCATCCCAAGATGAACTCACACACTAAATTTGGAATCTGTAGCTGGTAAGGTAAAGGAGATATGCTCCGGACAAGCTTTTTGTAAAATCGGTCAAAGGTCATGGTCAAGGTCACAGTGATCTGAAAATGGTACGCGACACTCCTCCATCCCAAGATGAACTCACACACCAAATTTGGAATCCTTAGCTGGTAAGGTATAGGAGATATACTCCGGACAAGCTTTTTGTAGCTGGTAAGGTATAAGCTTTTTTGTAAAATCGAGGTCAAAGGTCAAGGTCAAGGTCACAGTGACCTAAAAATGGTACGCGACACTCCGCCATCCCAAGATGAACTCACACACTAAATTTGGAATCTGTAGCTGGTAAGGTAAAGGAGATATGCTCCGGACAAGCTTTTTGTAAAATCGGTCAAAGGTCATGGTCAAGGTCACAGTGATCTGAAAATGGTACGCGACACTCCTCCATCCCAAGATGAACTCACACACCAAATTTGGAATCCTTAGCTGGTAAGGTATAGGAGATATACTCCGGACAAGCTTTTTGTAGCTGGTAAGGTATAAGCTTTTTTGTAAAATCGAGGTCAAAGGTCAAGGTCAAGGTCACAGTGACCTAAAAATGGTACGCGACACTCCGCCATCCCAAGATGAACTCACACACCAAATTTGGAATCTGTAGCTGGTAAGGTAAAGGAGATATGCTCCGGACAAGCTTTTTGTAAAATCAAGGTCAAAGGTCAAGGTCAAGGTCACAGTGACATGAAAATGGTACGCGACACTCCCCCATCCCAAGATGAACTCACACACCAAATTTGGTATCCGTAGCTGATGTGACAAAGGAAATATACTCCGGACAAAAGGTACACACACCCACACACCCACCCACACACCCACCCACCCACCCACCCACCCACACACACACACACCCACGCACGGTGCGATCACTATATGCCGCCAAAGCCTAGCTTTGGGGGCATAAAAATTGGCATGCATGTTAAGAGATAAAACTTGCCTTAACCCTTTACTCCATAGATACGCCTTTCCGCAACTTTGCAAAGTTTGAAACAGAGTTGACCCAAATGACTCCATCTAATCATGGTCAATTCGGATTGCTTATAAAATGATATATACATCTGATTGGGGTACATTGGGGTACACTCAAAAGCCCCCCCCCCCCCCCCAAAAAAAAAAAAAATCAAAAAAAAATCAAAAGCTCCTCTTTATGGAAATTAAGAAAGAAATGATACAACTTAGAATTTAATGTAATGTTAACAACTTAAGAATAAGTATGAAATTGAAATTTAGTTGAAATTCTTCAGTGCAATATTTACGTAACTCAATATCAGTCTGTATATTGTTCGGGGATGTTCGCCGCTTGAACAACATGTAATGGAGATATGAACTTCCAATATTTCCAAAAATATTAACATTCAAGTAATAATAAAAAATACATTTTGCTCTTTTTAAGATAGCATCACACCAGTGCAATTCAAAAACTTGTGACTTTGACCATTGAACTTTGAACTTTAACTCTTTCGGCGCCAAATTTCTGACAAAATGCTACTGCCAGCTACCAATATATTTTGGAAATAAAGAGTTTGTATACTGCACTCACTAAAACTGCAATAACTTTACTTTTATTTAACCCTTTCCTCCATTGGCTATTTTTAGACCCAACCTCTTTGAATGAATCTACTAGAGAAAAGTAAAATTTTAGAATTTTGTAGTTTGAAATCATTGTCATAAAATGATGTAGAGCATTCATTTTGCTTCTGTATTTATCATTTACCATTTATCACAATGGTTTCATTAAGTGACTTTTACAGAGGCGTAGAAAGGAGTATTTATGGAGGAAAGGGTTAAGATATATACAGTAAAAAATATTGCAGCTGCATTTTTCTGGAGTGTAAATCTGGAGTGTAGTCTCGCAGTAAATCACGGTCATTTTGAATTTCCATCAAAGATTGGGCTGCTTTTGCAGCCCAACAAGTTTAACCCTAATGCCATGAATATTCATGCAAAAACTAATGACAAGATTTATGAACAAAAGAATTTTTGGCAAAAGCATAAACTGTAGAATCAGATTGATGTCTATCAAAAGCCCCCCCCCCCCCCCCCCCTATCAAAGGTCCCCCCTATCGAAAGTCCAAATTAAAAAAAAAAATTCATACAATTATTTACAAAAAATTAGACCAAGACACCACCAAAATTGATTATGAAATGATAGTACAACATATTTTTTCAAATTATAGTTTTCTTTATATAAATTTAAAAATATTTATTAATTTTTTTTTAGAGGTATATTAAAATATTATTTGATAACAAATATTTGGAAATTTTGTCTGAGATTTTTCATACAATTATTTACAAAAATATATACCAAAATTGATAATGAAATTATATATTTTTTCCTTTTATAAATTAAAAAATATTTGTTATTATTATTTTTTTTTTAACTGTGGCATTTTTACCTATGGCATATTTACCTAAGGCATTATTACCTAAGGCATTTTTACCACTTTACCTGTGGCATTTTTACCTATGGCATATTTACCTAAGGCATTTTTACCTGTGGCATTTTTACCGCACACCGGGATTCACATATGAAATATGAGAGCCCTGATGGTTATGGTTTCAAAATGACAGACATTTTGAATTTCTATAGCCATCTTTATGATCATCCTAATGTATGAATAAATGAGTAAAATAATGAATAACGAGTCTTAGCTTTAAATAGGTCATACAGTACCAAGCCATATTACACACAGAATTGTAGCTGAATGCCCCCACTCAGTCAGAGTGTAGCTAGCCTCCAGATGTCTGTTATCCTAGTGGCCCTTTGTCAAACACCCAACAGGGAGGGGGAATGTTTATTGGTTTATGATAGGGGAATGGAACCTGCATGGCACACTTCCTGCTTCTTGTATATTGCAAGCATCACAGCAGTGTATATGTTAATCTAGCTGTGGTTACTTGAACTTCAAAAAATCAGTTTATGTTATAATTGAACTATTTCCCCAATGAAACATTATGCGTGAATTAATCACTTCATGAATATAAACCCTTCACTCCATATGCCTGTTTATGCCATTGCAAATAGACCCCGATCAAATACCTTCTCACAAATTTGCAAACAGTGTAGATCCAGATCGGACAGCTTCTGTTGGAGCTCTCTAACCAGGGTCTTCTCTTGAAATAATATAGATCTGGATACACAGTTACTGCCATGGCCAAACTTTTCTGTGCTCATGTGTCATTACAAAAGGTTTTCAAATTAATATTCATGATGTCATTATTTCTTACATGAACATAAATGGAGGAAAGGGTTATATAATATCATCCATGTTTTACAGTGCTTACTTTTCAAAGGGATCATTGATAGAAACGATAGGATAAAATCTACTTATTTTCTTAAGCAATCACAGCAGACCCTGATCAGACCCCTTAGGAAAAAGAACTGCTAAAAACTGCAGTTTTTTAGCAGTGAAATAGCAGTTTTTTGAAAATACTGCCTTCTTTAGCAGTATTTTATCATGGCCATCAGATGTTGGTGAGCAGTTTACTGCAGTTTTCAAATAACTGCTAAAAACTGCATGTATAGCTCCATTCATTTGTGACAGTTTTTAACAGTAAAACATAACTGCTACCTGAAAAAATGATTAAATTTGCAGTAAATAGCAGTACTTTTCTTGGAGCAGTTTTCTGGTTGCTTTTATTTGAACAGAAGAACCAGTTTATAGCAGTTTTCATTTTACTGCATGATAAAAACTGTAAACCTTTCAAAGTTATAGGTATAGGATCCTATATCTACTATAGAAATGGAAAACAAATTCGAGCTAGCATATTTTATTACTAATAGTATACAGTGATGTCTCGTTAATCCGGAATTCGTTAATCCGGAAAACTCGCGATCCGGACGAAAGTCGTGGGGAACGGATTTTTTGTGCAGTAAATTGACTCGTTACATCCGGAAATTCGCGTTCCGGAACCGGACATAGATTTCCGGTAACCAATCTATGTATTTACCTGTATTTGTGACTCGTTAATCCGGCCGGGTCAGTAGCCCCGGGGATTAATTGCTCACCCCTGACACTTAACAATAGTGCACCGCGGATGTGCGAATACTTGTGTTTACAATCACGGGCATGGGTAAAACAACCCCCAACTGTGTGCAAACTGGCTATTTATCAAAGCATATGGCACGCAGGTAGTGATGTTTGATATTCATTAATGTTCCTTAATGAGATGCACACTTGCCCAATTAATTTGTTACGTTAAAACCGCGCCGCAATCGTTAAACTGTTAATCACCTTAAATGATTTGCTAATTCAGTATTTATCGGGGATTCCCGCTATTTAGGGATTCCCTAAGATTCTAACTCACGCGTGAGCTGGCTGGTTCCCGACTTTCGACTTACAAGTACATGTACGCGGATGGAATATTCGGGAAACCAGTCATGTCCAACATGGAGACATACGTCGATTTTACAAAATTTGCCCGCAGGCATATTCGATAATCCACATTGTATTACTCAAATGAGAGAACTGACACTTATGGCTACGGTGCAAAAAGCATTTAGAACGACAAACAAGGCAATTATTTTGATATGACTTGCGATTATTACGGGCTTATTACGGGCATATGCACACATGAACGTTACAAGAAAAGATTTCTTGATGCGAAAGTAAATGTGTACATATACAATGTTTATGATTGAGTTGAAATTTTGCAGCATACGACGGTGATTCGTTAATCCGGAAAATTCGTTAATCCGGAAATTTCGCCGGGAACGAACGTTTCCGGATTAACGAGACATCACTGTAATGACAATGTAGATTCCATATCAAGCTGACGATCAGTGATCCAACTAGTAAGAAATAGCTGGCACATCACCCGTTCCTTACTTGCTAGCGCCCTGTTGCCTGGCATGGCACCAACAAAGTTGCCTCTTTGAATGTGGAAAAGTGCAGACACTGATCATTCTGGCTCAGCGTGAGATCAATTATCTCCATCCACTGGTCCGGTATATATACCCCCTTCCCCATATGTAGCATCGCCCCTATTGCGTTGGTCAATTAATTTATATTATTAACCAATGAAATATAGATCACAAACAACTCCATCTAAGGTTACAAGATGTGTTTGTGAAACGCTATATATACACTATATGCCCCCACAGTATAGCAAATGTAATACCTAAACATTTGTACTTTGACCTTGGAGGATGGCCTTGACATTGTCATGTCACCACTCAAACTGTGAGCTAGGCTTCATAAGATACATATATGTAAATGCCATATATAAAGTCTATATATCTCTATTGGTTCGAAAGTAAGTTAGTTGACCTACATGTATATATCTGGCCTTTGACCTTGAAGGATGACCTTGTCCCTAACATGTCACTTCTGAAAATGTGCAGCTTCAAGAGATATACATGAATGCCAAATATCAAGTCTCTATCTCTACTGATTCAAAAGTTATGCCCAAGGTTGAAGTTGCTGACAAACAAACAAACATTTGACCTTTGACCCTTAAGGATGACCTTGACATGTCACCCCTCAAATTGTGCTGCTTTATGAAATACTTATATATATGCATGCCAAGAATCAGGTCTATGCTTATAAATTAAAATCCTATTTTAGCCTCCTTACTGTAAAACCTCTATTACAGTTGCTCTAATTAGCCCAATTGTCTGTCTTTAACTCGTAGGTACGAAGCTCGCTGGCCCGAACCGTTCTGGTTCCCTTTCGCGTGTTTGGTTCCTAGCGTATGAAATATGCTGAAATTCTGGCGGTTGAAGAAATTAGTGGATAATTTCGTTTTGCATTGCCGAAAGGGCTCCAAAGAGGTAAATATAGCTCAATCTTTGTGTATATATTATGCAATATTAAAATCGTGTCATTTTCAGGTATATTCTATACGATTACAGTTTGTAAACACTGTGTTTATTTGCGACGATTTTCAAATTCAAATCGGTCTCCGTTCAAATGCATGGTTTCGGACATCCATGTTTCGGACGAAATGTTATTGTATCATTGCGTTGTATTATTATACACAGTATGCATTTGTGTTCGAATAATTGAAATGATTAGGATCCACATCAGACATATATTCACGCTGTTTTCATGTTTATTTTCAGTTTGACATGAATGTATTGATGACCAGTATACAGTTGGCAGTTTCTTATAAACTTTCTATCAACTCCATGGCAGAACCGTTACACATATGCCTTCATGTAAAATAGCCCGCTTGGAATAGAATGTCTATGCAGCGAAGAACAACTTGATACTGTCCTAGCTGTTTTTTCCAGCCCAAAGGATCGGTTGCAAGGTAATGTAAAATAAAATGCTAAATAGTCTTAATTGTAAATGCCTAAGATCAGCTGTTGAGTCTTGGCAACTGTTGAGTCTTGGCAACTATGTAAATTACCCATGATGCAATACTGGGAAGAAACCAATATGGTGGCTACAAACTGTCAATATTTCTAGTTTTAAAAATGTGTTGATTACATAGTATGACAGTTGATAGAACACAGCTGAATTAGGCTTTTAAAATTCCATAATTGCCATGGTGAGTTAATTATAAATTCTAATAGATTAAGACTAATTAGATTTTTATTATTCAATATTGTTTATCTTCGATTTTCATGTCAGTGGGTGGGTGGGGTAATATTCTAGCTAGCTCTTCACCCCTCTACTCTCTATTTCTGTTTAACGTGACAATGATCAACCATGCAACACCAGATCGAGTCCCTGTACCCATGCATCTCATGGGGAGAGACATGAAAATACAACCAATAACCAGATTTATTAAAAAAGAAAATTGAATGTGTTTACTTTTTTCCAGCAGTCATGTTTGCAATTAAAATGAAAGTATAGCAAGTAAAATAATATTCTTACCTGTTTTAGTTGGGAACAGACCTATAAGATTTGTTGAGATGTAACCCTTTACACCATGAATGTTCATGGAAGTAATTGCGTCATATTATTACTAGATTATATTTCATTGTGGCATAAAATTATGAACACAAATTCTGGCTTAGGCAGAAAATATATTATTCCAAAAGCAAATAGAGAAGATGGGGATTGGTTATCTCTTACAGGATTGATCTTGGTCTACTCCATTTGCAAAGCCATAGAAGTGTATGATGTAAAAAGTTAAATATCCAGATTTATGAAATTTTGTCAATAGATTGGAAGTGTATGTAAATAGGTCAGTCAAAACATGATAAATCTTTCATTATAGGTTGTTGAATTTAAGTGTATAAAACATAAACAGGGAGGAAGAATTAGATTTAATATTATTTTGATAATGTTTATGTTATTAGTAACATTTGTTATTGCAGGACTGGGGATACAGCTGTGCCTATAGTCCAGATCAACAAGCCTGACACACAAAGAGAAGAAAAAGGGTAGTTGTCATACAGAAAAATGAAGGTGCAAAAACTTGTCACCATCTTTTCAAAAGACCATAGACTTGCATAAGATTGTGGGGACAGTTTCGGGATGGAGCAACTCCTCAAGAAGATAGACAGCACTCTGGATCTTTTGATTTGTTAAAGTAATTTTGAGAGGTGTAAATATCTATTCAAATGGCTTTAAACAAGACTACAAGAGAGCATGTATTTTGTACAGTTATTGTAGTATAACATCTGTGTTGAAATGGAGTACATGTGTTCTGTACAAATAGTATAGATCAAGTTTAGAGGGCTTGTAAGAGAGCTGTCTTAACAGGATCTACTCTGTATGCCATCTGTTAGTGTTTTGTAAAATGCCCAGTAATGGTGCAATTAACTTATTCTTAAAAATTAAGAGTGAACCTTTTGAAAACTGCAGCATAAATAATAATTTTCATTTAGCCGTATGTTATGTTTTTCCATTACAGTATATAAAATGTTAAAAACCTTTTGATGGAAATTTATTTGTTCCCCGCCCCCACCCCAGCAAAAAATACTGGCAGTTTTTCTTCCAGTATTCAATGATGTCATTTTACTGCTTAAAAATAATGGCCAGTTATTTTGCAGTTTTTCTTCCAGTATTTTATGATGTAATTTAACTGCTGAAAAAAATGTGGACAGTTTTTCTTCCAGTTTCATGATGTCATTTAACTGGTTCATAACTGGTAAGCCAGTTATTTTGCAGTTTTTTATGACCTCATATGACTGCTAGCTCATTTAAATATTTCGGCCGATTTCACTGCACTTTCACTGCTAAAAACTGGTTTAGAACAAACTGCTAAAAAACTGCGTTTTACTGGTTCTGAAAAACACTGCTAAAACACTGCAAGTTAACTGCCTTCCTTTTTCCTAAGGGACAGCTCCTAAATTTAGAAATTGCCCAATTTGGATCTACTCTAGCTGTTTGCAAACTTGTGTGAAGGCGTTTACTGTAAAAAAGGTTATATTCACGTCATGATTATTTCGCGTAAATGTGATTTAGTATTAATTCGCGTCATGATGATTTCGCTACGGCGTCCATCTCGCTAAATTAACATAACGAAAATAGAATCGTATAAAACTCTGCCGAACGCTGTAAAAAGGGCAAAGAATAAATTTCTGCCGAATGTATGTAACTGCCGTCGGCAAATTAGGGGTTATCAATCGATAATTTATAGCATGCGTTACGGACTGTATTGACCAGTATTCAATTTTGTAATTGTTTTGAGAACTTTACCCAAAACTCGGATGTATGGCATAGCGTGACACACTGGTCTACTGATGAAATGGTGGAAATGTAAGCAACAAAGTTACTACTCATTTATTACTTCGGAGTCTTCTTTGGATCGAAACTGTCTGCAAAAGAAATGGTTATCACGATTTGTCCATTATGAGGCTAAAGGTTAAATCAGTGCCCCTATTGAAACTTGGACATGGTAAACGTGTGAAAACAAATTGACAAGTTTGTGTATACGTGTTGATCTGTTAAATGCTGCTTGGCATTAGCCGGTATTCAATAGTCAAAATGAGTGAATTGTTTTTCACAAACACATAGAGTCAAACCTGTTTCAAAAGTCCGTAATTGTACAAAAACAACCAGAGGTTATCTACGACAATTTACCACTTGCCGTACATGTATGTATATAAGAGTTACTTCCCTTTTCACGGAGATTAATGAAGAAGAGAAACATTCTTCCATTTCCCGGTCTGTATTTTTTATTTAAACACTTTTTTGTTTACTATGCAAACTATATATGGAAGCAATACACTTCATTCAACATTTGTGTTGAACGAAGAATTTTATTAATGCAGAAAACACATGGACGACGACGTGATAAATCTGACCATATTCCGGATATACCGATTTCGGACGTTACTCCATTTCATACTTGTTACTGATTTATTAGCGAAAATATTGAATTCGCGGGGCAACGCATTCGCGAATTAGCGGAAATATATATTGTCGCTAATAAAACCTGTTTTACAGTATATAAGAGAGGATTAAGAGATTTATTTTAAAGCAATTTGGTGTCTTCTGTCAGCAGTGCTAAATGGTGTTTAGTAATCCTTTTTTTTGGCCATGGCAGAAACTATAGAATCATATCTTTATTGTTTCATAAGCAAACAGAGCAGACCCTGATCAGGCAATCCTATAGATGTAGGAGCTGTCTGATCTGCGTCTTCTCTGATTGTAAAGGCATAGAAAGGTATGTTGGAGTACAGGGTTAAAGAGTTCATATCTTCACAAACATTCTTTTTTTTTTTTTTTTTTTTGGTGAAGTTTTTCAACTTCTTTTATTATAAATTTTCAACATAGTATATACATTTTAAAACATATATGGTCAGTATAAAAGGGTGTACCATTTCATACTCTGAGTAGACCTAAATACTTATTGAATCTAATCAAGAATATAGAAAGTCTATTTTTCAACATTAAATAGGAATACATGAATTTAAATTCGTTAACAAATAGTGCGTCTGTATTATATGTATTCTTTCTCTTATCGCTTATGTAATAGCCCTTATAGATACAAAAGCCTATTAGGTTGAGAACCATGTTCACATCATTAAAACGAGTGTCATTTATTTTATATCCTACTATGGATGATTTTAAAGAATATATGTTATTTTCGAATCCGCATGATTTAAAAACATTGAGTAGCTTTTCCCATAAATGAGAGACTGCATTACATTTTAGAAAAAAATGTTCATAATCTTCTTCAACATTACACATATTGCAGTATGGATCTTTTTCAATTTTCCATTTAAACAAGTTTGATTTTGTGGCTAATATATTGTGTATTAATTTGAATTTAAACTGTTTCACGCGATTGTCGATACAAGATTGTTCTAATGATAAATAGAAGCTTTTCCAGTTTATATCTTCTTCTTTTAAAATTCTATTCCACATATTGTGGATGTATGGTTTTATAAAAGAATTGTTTCGCATTATATTATAGCATTCTTTGTTAGACATTTTTGATATACTATATCCATCGAAAACAAGTTTCAGTGCTGTCTTAACCATTGTTGACCGAGACTCTTTTAATTTAAGGGTTCTTTTCCATATTTTTGGAAAAGCTGATTTTATAACGCTGATCTGGCTGATCCAATTAGATTTATTTTTAAGTTTCCCTAGTATCCTATTTTCATCGATACTACCTGTTTGACCGATAATATCATTTACAAATAAGATGTCTGAGGCAATCCAGGTTTTAAAAATGAGAGTTTTTCCTTTAAAGCGGATGTGTCTGTTGCCCCATATTAATTGCTGCCTGATATCATAAAACTTGAGCGGGAATTTATCATAGTCTGACTGCATTGATTTGAACTCAAAAAAAGTTTTTAAAATATCTGTGTAGAATGGTGTCAGTTTTATATTAGTTTCTGGCAATGCATCTAGAGATGTAATGTTCATGTAGAATATAAGAAAGTTTTTTCCAAACTGTTCTAATAATTTCCTGGGAATAATTTTCCAGTTTGAATTATCTTTGTGTAGTAAGGCTTTTATCCATTTTAATTTGATTGACCTAATAAAACTTTCAACATCGATCATGTTAAGACCTCCATATATGTTTGCACCTATCAGTGTTTTCCTTTTGATTTTTTCTTTTTTTCCATTCCATAGAAACCCGAATATTAATTTATTTATCTCTTTTATTATTTCTTTTGACACTGGTAATGAGTGGAATAAGTAAACTAGTTTTGGTATCAATATTGTTTTAATTATAGTGATTCTGCCGTACATTGTGAGACTGCGTCGCTCCCATGTTTGAATAGTTTTTTTGCAATCGCCTAGTAATTTCTCCCAGTTACAAACATTACATGAATCTTTATCATAACCAAACGTAATTCCAAGAGCTTTTACTTTGTTAGAACATTTTATGTTACCAATATTTTCAACTGAGTGTTTTGATCTGCCTATCCAGAGACATTCTGTTTTTTTCTTATTTAGCGAGAGACCTGAATATAAACCGAACGTTTCGACAATGTTTAGAGCAATATTGGCATCGTGTGAGTTTTTAACAAATAATGAGGTATCATCAGCGAGTTGAGTAAGCTTTAAGCAGTTAATTTTTCCATTATTGGTTTCTATTTTTATACCTTTAAACTCTTCTGATTCCTTTAACTTAATCGATACAATTTCTGCCACAAGTATATAGACTAGCGCGCTTAACGAGCATCCTTGTTTTAAGCCCCTTGTCTGATGTATGAGATCTGACCTCCAGCCATTATTATAGATACATGTGGTGATGTCGCCATAAAGCGTTTCCAACCAGTTAATAAAGGAATGTCCGAACCCAAATTTCCTAATAACTTTAAACATAAATGAGTGTTCGACTGTATCGAAAGCCTTCTTAAAATCCAGAAATAATATGGCACCACTTATATCAAGTAAATCTGCATAGTCTATGACATCCTGAATCTGACGTATGTTATAACCAATGTATCTACCCTTTATATATCCCTGTTGGTCAAGACTTATAATATCCGGTAGAACTTTCTGTAATCTCTTAGCAAGACATTTTGTACATATTTTATAGTCTATGTTTAGAAGCGAAATAGGACGCCAGTTTTCGAGGTTTTCCGGACCGTCTTTTTTGTAAATTAAAGATAAAACACTGTGCTTTTGGGAAATAGAGGTGCTTTTTTTGTCATACCCACAATTTAGAGACTTAACGAGTATGCTTCCTAACTTTGACCAAAATTTCAGATAAAATTCTACCGTTAATCCATCGCTACCCGGTGATTTATTAAGCTTCATTTCTATAAGTGAAGAGTAACACTCATTAACAGACAGGTAACCCTCACATAGACGTGAGGACTGCTCATTCAAAACAGAGATTTCAATGTTTTCAAGATATTCATCAACGTCATTTACTGTAGCATTCCCAGATGTGTATAACTGTCTATAGAAATCGGCCTCAGCTTTTAGAATTTCATATTTATCTGTTAAGAGTTTACCATTTATTTTTAACGAATGTATAGATTTCCTAGACTGTCTTGATTTCTCCAATCCAAAGAAATACTTAGTGCATTTTTCTCCCTCGTCAATTAATTGAACCCTAGATCTTATCATCGCCCCTCTAGCTTTAAGCGAATATATATTTTCTATTTCCTTTTCTAAAAAAGATATTCTTTCACTTATTTCTATTTTCGTATCTTTATGGTCGTCCTTTTGTAAAGCATTTAACTCCTTTTCTAATTTGCCTAAATAACTCTTTCTAGCCTTGGCATTCTGTTTTGAGTAAGTAATTACAAATTCCTTTATCTCGAGTTTAAACATCTCCCACATTGTCTGAGGGTCTGTATATATCGACTGCAGATTTATTTTACATGTGTCTATAAAAGTGTTCATTTTCTTAATAAATAGATCATCGTCTAGCAAGGAGTTGTTAAATTTCCACGTCCCTGGACCTCTATTTGTTTTAAAACCTATCTTGAGCGATATACCCATATGGTCTGTATATTCTATCAATGCAGGTCTGATATCGCAGGAATGTATTAATGGTATGATATCTTCGTTTATAAGCCAGTAATCAATTCTACTACGTTCGACACTATTCTTTCGTTTCCAAGTAAACTGTGTAGTAGCGGTGTTTTTTATTCGCCAAATGTCCTTGAGATTAAGTTCGGATATAATTTTTAACAATGATTTGGATGATTTACATCTCTTTGGCAGAGGAAACCTATCAACTATGTTTAAAGCTTCATTGAAATCTCCACCAATTATAGTGATACCCAGTGTCTTTTCTTTAATTAAAGGGAGCAAACTCTGAAAAAAAGTATCGCGGATTTTTCCATCATTATTAGCATATATGCTTATCATGGTAATATCGTTTGCGTCTATGCTTACATTAAGTAATAGGTATCTACCTTTATCATCTTGTGTTATATTACTAACTATTGCATTTAAACTATTATGTATAAGTATAGAAACCCCTCTACTTTTAGTCGTTCCGAAACTATGGAAACATTGCCAGTCTGAAAACTCTGTATTGATTTTAACTATCAGTTCTTCATTAAAGTGCGTTTCTTGCAGGTAAACAACCTTTGTTTTTTGCTGTGATAACCATTGCCCTAGCCTATACCGTTTATTTGTATCTCTAAGCCCTTGGGCGTTTAGAGATGTAAAATGTACAATGAAATCCTCACACATCAGTCATTAACAGATATGCATATGCATAGATTTATCAAGTACAGACTGTTTTACACGTGTATATTAAGTATGGCCTCCATATAGAAGGATAATAATACAAAGCGCACAATAGAAAGCACGGGTTTACTGTGCATTGCTGTGTGTAACAACGGCAAACACAATATGTCCGTGGTACCAATATTTATCAATACTGAAACTTTACGATCCATCATTTTACAGGAGTGACAAACAGTATGGATCCTGATCAGACGTCAAACTCCAGGCGTTTGATCTGAACCCAAGCCTTTTGCTAATGACAGTACTGTTCAGCGCCAACAACATCCTTTCCTGTCTATCGTAACACAGTGACAGTTTGGATCCAAACTGCTTATTACTGACAGCATTACGTTATATACGATGCACATACAAAACATATATACTATTACATACAATTAACCGACCACGACAACAATCAATTGGCATACTCAATCCCGATGACAAACAGTATGGAGTCTGTTTAGATACCAAGTGGTTAGGTGTCTGATCTGACCCCAGACTGTCTAATAACGACGCATTATCCGACCGATAAGGCCCAGAGTACTGTATCCTAGCAATGAACATATGCAGCGAGTGTCAGCTTTAAAACAGTTTGGATCCTGATTAAACGCCAAGTTCTTAGGCTCCCGATCTGGATCCAAACTGCCTACTATCCCCACCACTATTCCAGCACCAACACATTTCCGTGTATATGCATGAAACGTACATTTGCCTACTAAGCACCGCCGCCATTGTCCTACCCCAAACACATCCACAATATACACAAAAAACGCATACATGATCCAACCGCAGACTTAATGAAATAGAAACTAGCAACGACTATACACGAACAGAATATAAAAAGACCCCACGACAGTCTGAAGTCGCAGTGATTGACACCATGACAAACAGTCCGGATCCCGATCTGGCCTCAACGTACTAGGCGTCCGATCTGGCTTCAGACTGTCTATTATCGACGCCATTGTTTCAGCACCATCGTATCTCATGTATTTACAGGCACATACATGTTTTAAACCAGCTGTACATGTATTTCAACAGAATCAGACATTCACAGTAATTTAATACTGCTCACAAACTACCCTTAATCTCAGTAACAAACAGTTTGGACCCAGACCAGATGCCAGCTTGCTAGGCGTCTGGCCTGACTCCAAATTGCTTATTATTGACCCCATTGTCTTATCACAGACACAATCTGTGTTCATACAAGCCGCGTACATATATTTAACCTGAGTAATTAACACACTGGATCTTGATTTGATGCCGACTACAGGCATCCAATGTGGATTCAATGTCTTACTACCAAACCGTTTTAAGCACCAAAGCATTGCCGAGCCCGAAACGTCCAGAAACCAGAATGACAGTATTCCGAAACAGTTGGCAGTTTATACCAAATTGGGTGACAGTGTGTATCCCGATAAGACACTCATTCAACAGGCGTCTGATCTGGCTCCAAACTGTGTACCGTCCAACTTACACATACACTATGCAAAAAAACAACAACATTACTTTTCAGGGTAGTATATGTCTATGAAATAAACTTTGAATCCTTAATATACGAGAGTTATTACAGTCTACTATTGATATCATTCATTCAACACAACCACGTTTCTTAGTAATAAACAGTTTGGATCTTATATCCATTTGTATTTGAGTACATAGTTCATATGTCTTGTTCATATGTGTGCATGTCACGATTTATCGCCTGTTTTAGGTATAAATCTGAGGCACTAGTTTGCATATACTACTTAGTATACGTTCATATACGTGTACTAAACAATATATGCTCATAAGCGTTATAGTATTATCATAAACCAATTTGCAAGTGTCCGTATGCCGTTCCAAGATCATCATTTATTTAAGACGAGATAAACACTTAGAATTCTAGTTTTCGCTGTCCGAATCCGATTCAGTACTCTCCGCGGCATGTTTCCCTTTCTTTGACCGGTCATTGAGTATCTCCGCCGGTGTCGGCGGGGAGCGATTCGAGCGTTTAGACTTCTTTCCTTTGGCCGGTGTTTCTGTTACGGAACCGGTTGTTTGAACGTAAGTGTCTATCACAGTTTGTTTTTTAGATTTGCACGTTTTCTTTTCTGATCCTTTGGTCTCGTTGGTCTCCTGTGTGACAACAATGGCGCTGGACTTCTCAGGGGCACTCGACGGGTTGTCTTCACAAACATTCATTTACAGGTGTTACATGTGTGATTCTTTTCAATACGATATCAAGTTCGACATTTATCGAGACTGTCACAAGTGACGTCATAATACAAGGGAGGTAAGCGAGCATGCAAAATCAGCCAGTGCTTACTTATTGGTGATATATGACAGCTGGTATGTTGGATATGACTGATTTTTTGTGTTTTCAAAAATATATCTTAAAAGTGTCAAATATCTACGAAAAAGTGTCCTACCTGTTTACTTGATCTTTAAGAACAGCACAGCACCTTTCCCCGATTTTATCAGAAATGTTTCCTTCAGTAAGGGTTACATTCTGACTCCTGGCAATTAGTGCTAAGGTCCACATCGAAATGGCTTTTGTAGCTATAAACATTATCTGATGGCATGATAAACATGCAGGACTGGTCAGCTGGATTAAATCACATTTACGATCAAGTGGTACTTGCATAGCAATTAGTGGCATCAAATCTGCTTGGGGGGCAAACTATAGGAACTGTATTCCTTAGCCATGTACAGAATATTTCTTTGTAATGTTAAAGACACATGCAAGTATATGTAACATTTTAATCATGAATATTCATGTCAGAAATAATGACATCATGAAAATTAATTAGCTTATTTTCATCATAGCACATGAACATGGGAAAATTTGACAATGACAATAATTGTAGACTCATAATCTTATTTTTTCATTAGTAAACAGAGCAGACCCTGATCAGACTGTTCCTATAGGAGTCATCTGATCTGGGTCAACTCTGTTTGCAAAGGCATAGAAGGTGTATTTATGGAGGAAACATAGAACAGACACAAATGAAACAACATTTACACAATGATGCTATAGTGGCACAATATATCTTCACCTTTGTTTGACAGTAATTTCACCCTTTTCAGTTTTCACATATGATATTATACACTATCATTTTCAAACAGTGTCGACCCACATCAGAGAGCTCCTAAAGGAGCCCTATGATCAGGGTCTGCACTGTTTATCATTCAAACAAGTCATTCTAGCAGGTTCAAGCCTTTTGTAATAAATCAACTCTATAGTTTAATTCTACCTCTCAAGATTGTGGTTCAGTACGGTAGAAATATAAAAAAAACCTTTACTCCACGTATATTCATGTAAGAAATAATGACATGATGAATATTAACCCTTTTCTACATAAATATGTCTTTCTACACCTCTGTAAAAAGCCACCATTTGAAACCATTGTGATAAATAGAGCATTTGCTCCATAGGAGCAAATGCTCTATATATCACAATGGTTTCAACACTACACAATTCTAAAATTTTCCTTTTCTCTAGTAAATGCTCCTTTTGATAGCTTTATTCAAACAAGTTGAATCTAAAAATAGCCTATGAGGAAATGGGTTAATTAGATTAATTGTTATAATAGCTCATGGACACAACAATATTTGCCCAATGCAAAAACTGTAGAATGATATCTATGCTTATTTCATAAGCAAACTGAGCAGACCCTGATCAGATATCTCCTACAGGAGCCGTCTGATCTAAGTCTACTCTGTTTGCAAAGGCGTAGACAGGCATATTTATTGAGTAAAGGGTTAAATGAGACTTAACCCTTTTCCTCATATAAACATGTTTTCACGCATCTGCAAACAGAGTAGACCCAGATCAGACGGCTCCTAGAGGAGCCGTCTGATCAGGGTCTACTCTGTTTGCTAATAGAATTTGATAGACCTGTTTCTTTACTTTCTAAAATGTCTACAATGTTCCACCTTCCATATTTGGTTATACCTATTTTGTTAATGAATATTCAGTAGGTATTGAAATTTGGCTTAAATACAGAATAGGGAAAGGGTTAATACATCTACAGTGAAATTCAATTACATTTGTATAATTCTAATGCCATTGGACCAAAGGTTAATGCCCTACCAACACACCCACTTCTATTTCAAATGTTTGCAATAACCCTTTACACAATAAATATGGCTTTCCTAGCCTTTGCAAACAGAGTAAACCATGATCAGATGGATCCTATAGGAGCTATCTAATCAGGGTTTGCTCTGTGTGCTACTGAAACAATATGTCCATGTGCTATTTAAAACAATTAATCGAATTAATATTTATGATTTCTTAGAGTAAGGGTTGTCTCTAAAACCCTGATTCTGGTAACCCTGATAGGATCGTTAATTCTATCCTGGTCCTATAACCCTTTCCTTCATATAAACATGTTTTCATGAATCTGCAGAGTAGACCAAGAACAGGGTCTGCTCGGTTTGCTTGTGGAATTTGGAAGATGTTTCTTTACTTTCTAAAATGACTACAATGTTCCACCTACCATATTTCATTATAACAAGAATATTCAGTAGGTATTGAAATTTGGACAAAATATAGAGAAGGGAAAGAGATAACTGAATTGTACTTAATATGTAAGTGTAGTATAATAAGGGGTGTAAAACACATAATTTTTATATACAAAGCAGACTCCAATTTCAGCACAAGTTTATACAGTTCATTAGTTGTGGTCACTGTGATCTATTTACATCGATGGTGACATGGAAGGGACAGTTTAGCCTACTGCTGAACTCGTTCCTGCTATACGGTTTTATAACTGTATCATGACCTTTCGAACTTTTTATTAAGAGCTCAAATAGCAGTCATGCATTGTGAAATTGTGCCAAATGTCACTGATGGGCTGTAGCAGCATGTTATCAAGAAGTTCAGTAACAAGCTACTTCATTCAGATGGAGTTAAACACAGTAAATAGGCCCTAGCTGTTTTGAGTGTCTGGGTCGAGTCACCTGCCAAGACATATATACATCAGTCACTATGACAGATTGAAAGTTTCATTTTTCAGTGACAAATTCTTTCCTGAAGGTTAGGCTAGGTATAAACTTATTGGAACTTTTCTTCTTTTTTCTTTGGCGAGTATTCACAAGGCACAGACAAATTGATGAAGTACATGTACTATATTTAATAACTGATAAGTGAACAAATATGAACTGTACCAGTTGGACTTTTATCTTAACCCTTTCCCTCCTATAAACATGTTTTCAAGCATTTGCAAATAGAGAAGATCCAGATCGGACGGCTTCTACAGGGAAATGGTTAACCCATACATGTGATAACTACCGACGGTAGGTGAATTCTACCGTTTTCAGAGGTGGTCTACCGTTCTACCGATTCGCTTGTCGTTTCTACCGTTTTACCGATTCTGCCAAGGCATTTTTTTTTAGTGACCTATATTTTCCTCCCTGGGTTAGATTAGCTGTTAGTTCTCTACACACACAAACCCCCTTTAGCATGCTGTGATCCACGCTTGGCCTGTTTTGGTATGGTTCCCCCGCGGAGAACATCTGCATTATGTAATCACAAGTTGGTTCCCGTTTCCGCAGTACTGGAGTTATCAAAAAAAAATTTCGAGAACCAGTCGTGTCAAAATGCAAATGGCGACATGCGCATGCACGCTTACAAATCAGACAGAATTCCATCCTAAGGCAATGCCGCTGCACAAAATCCCAAATCCCCTCCCCAAATAGATAATTTAATCTGAATTCACATCGGGATGTTTTGTTTTCGTTTCACGGTTGCGAAAGAGAGTCGCTACTTATTGCTTGGAGACTGCAAAATTTATTTCCGGTAGTGACGTCACCCAGATACAGCATCTGGTGTGAAGGTTTTTACGCGATTTGATTGGTTAATTTATATATCAAAATCACATAAGTCTCTCGCGCGAGTCGAAAACGAAAGTGAAAAACATTTTGTTAACAAATGTGATTATCTGGACTTTCTATACGATAACGAAGCAGTTATGTCCGAAAGAAAGACTGAAAGTGAGGGCAGTACTTTATTACATTTCTTCACTAGACCATCTGTCACTGAGTCCAGAATAAACTCTGACATAGACGACGTTGTCCACAAATACCACATGTGGCACGCATTATTATTACTCAAGCGAGGAGACAAAATTAAAACGAGGGGAGTGACGTTATCATAGCTTCAAAAAGCAGTATGCACTCCGACCGTTAACAACAAATAAAGAATATCCGAATATTCCGAACGGTAAAGAGTCTAGTTTTATTCTGCAAACCGGCAATATCAAAAAGTACGAAAGATTCGCCCCCGGCCGATTGTACTGAATAAATCAGGTTTGTTAACGTTTTTCCATAGATTTTTTTGACTTGAGGTTGGGAATTTTCCTCCAAAAATTGGAGCAAACACTTTTTTGCCATTGGGAATATAGCCGAATAAGGGCTATAAAATAAGCCCAAAAATCACTGAAACTGTAATAAAATAAGATAAAATGTAATATATTTTTCATTATGATAAAACAGTATAATAAGTCTTGATTTTTCCATGACATTATTTAATTATGGGAGCTGTCTGATCTGGGTCTACTCTGTTTGCAAATGAGTGAAACATGTTTATATGAAGGAAAGGGTTAATGGGGTTATTGGTCTCTAGGCATTTTAAGGGTTGGAGATGATGCCATGGCTTTGTATAGATGTAGTCTGTATAATGTATGGTTTGTAAAGGTAGATTTATTATTATAACAGCACATGGACATTTGATTTTGTTGGGCCAAGCCAGAAAGTGTGGAATCATTCCAATATCATAAGCAAACAGAGCAGACCCTGACCAGATAGCTCCTATGCATGAAAAGGCGTTGATATGAGGGAAAGTGTGTGTAAATGTTGTGTGTGTAGTGTAAGGTTTATAATGGCATGGCATGGTATGGTATGTGGGTAATACCGTAACAGTATTTATGGTAAGGTATGAATGATTATGTGAAAAGGTATGAAAAACGTAAGTATCTAGAAGATAATTTTTTTGTCTCGATATATTTTATCGTGTCGGTAAAATCTACCTGACAAAAGTCAAATCTACCTGACAAATTTCCAAAATGTACCTGACATGCTTCAACAGGTTATCACATGTATGTTAACCCATTACTCATAATGACGCCATTTGATGCCTCTGTAAAAGTCACTTTTTGAAATCATTGTGATGAATAGAGCACTTGCTCCTTGGGAGCAAATGCTCTATTTATCACAATGGTTTCACAACTACACTATTCTAAAATTTCCCTTTTTACTAGTAAATGCTCCTTTTCGGTAGATTTATTAAAAGAGGTTGGATCTTAAAATAGCCCATGAGGTAATGCGTAAGTCCCATACACACATGCAGCCATACTACAGAAGTCTTATTTAATTTTATAAATAATAGAAACAAATTAAAATTCACTTGCAATTCTTGATAAATCAGCCCTCCTACCAGTGAAATTCCAATGCCACCGTTCCATATATAGCGCGGGGCTTTCAGGCTCCCGTGCAATTATGATGGACCAGTCTTCAAGGACAACATGAATATTACAATTAGTGTATTATTATGAAATTTATAGTTAGATACTTGATTTTTCTTCTGTTTTCTTTTCTTATATATTTGATCATGTGCAACATGTGCACGTTAATGTATTATACCTGATACCAGATCACCCTATAAACTCTTCACAGTATTCAATCTAAGCCAAAACATCTACATATGATGTCCAGAACTGAAAGTACAATTTTCTCTTTGCTTTTACATGTACACAATCTGTGTCAACAATTTTGATTTAACCCTTTCCATGTTGAATATTCATTTAAGAAATACAGTACAACTTCGATGTGTCGATCTTCTAGGGACCATGGCAAAAAGATCGACTTATCGAGAGGTCGACTCCTACAAAGTGGATATATATATGAACAAACATGTACAAAATACGAATCTAAGCACTGGCACAGTTCTGTCCCAACTCGTGTTTTCCTTTAAATTGATTTTCATATAGAAAAAATAAGGAAAACATGTCGAGACTTGGAAGAAAGATCGACACATCGAGAAAGTCGACACATCGAAGGTCGACACATAGAAGTTGCACTGTATAATGACATCATGAATATTTATTAAATGAACATTTATAATGGCATATGTACACATGATTCTTTTGTATTGGTACAAACTGTACAATATCATATCTATATAATTCCATTGGCAAACAGAAAGTGTTTGTATGAAGGAAAGGGTTAAATCTTAGTTATCCTATTTACTCTATTTGGGCAACGAATCTCCCTTCTCCACTTGTTTGTAAAGCTGATTAAGTCAATTCGGTATCATTTTGATAAATTTGAATTAGACTGAAAAAAGAGCATACCCAGATCAAAGGGCGTGTCAGCAATTTGACCAGGACCTGCACTGTTTATTATTCAAAATCCACTAGTAACTTTAATTCTTTCTTTTATATATGGGTGTCTTCCGCTAATTGAGATCTACTAACCTATGAAGTTTCATGTTGATACCTCTTAGACCGTACTTTTCAAGTAATAAGCTACATTAAAGTTTTTGCACGCCGCCGACGACGATGACAACGACAACTACGACTACAACTCAGTGATCACAATAGCTCGACTTTTCTTCGAAACAGACAAGCTAATAAAATTAGATTAATTGTTATAATAGCACAAAGACACAGGGGTCTTTGGCCCTGTTCTATATTCATTGACAAAATATGGAAGGTGGAACATTGTAATGTAGCCATTTTAGAAACTAAAGAAACAGATCTTTCAAATATCATTAGCAAACAGAGCAGACCCTGATCAGACAGCTCCTATAGGAGCCATCTGATCTGGGTCTACTCTGTTTGCAAATGCATGAAAACATGTTCATATGAAGGAACGGGTTAATAATATAAAGCATCCAAGGAGAAACTGAATTCTTCTTTGTAAGAAATAATGACATCCTTAATATTGATTAGGTTATTTTTATAATGGCATAATGAACATGCACAGAAAAAATTGGCAAAGGCAGAAACTATAGAATCATATCTATATTATTTCATTAGCAAATCAACAGAGCTGACTCTGATATAGTGGCTCCTACAGGATCGAACCATCTGCTCTGGTTTTACTCTGTCTGCAAAGGTGTAGAAAGATGTATTTATGGCGTAACCCTTTCCCTCGTATAAACATGTTTTCACACATTTGCAAACAGAGTAGACCCAGATCAGACGGCTCCGATACAGGGTCTGCTCTATTTGGTAATGGAATTTTTTCACATGTATTACAAACACACTATTTAGTTATGTCATCAAATATGCCCTCTTCCCACCAATTTTAAACTTGACACAATTGCAGTACATGACTGTATACATGTAAATGTGTACAACATAAATTCAGCTATGTTGCTATGTAACTTGGAGCATGATCTATATGTAAGAAGTGTGTAACTAAAACTAACAATAATGAGAATAATGACCAAAGTGTAATATGTGAAGTTCAAATTTAATGGCATCAGTAGAACAGGACTTATTGGCCAGACAAAAAAATGAAAATAGGGGAGTAACTCAAAAAATACTGAAGCTAGAGCTATGGACCTGGTGCATGACAATTCATCTCATCAAGCCTGTTCCATGTGTGATGTTTGAATTCAATAGCATCAGTAGAACAGGACTTATTGGCCGGAACAAATGTCAAACAAGAGTACCGCATACGGTACATAATACGCCCACTTGCAAAATTTCTCTGATTCAACATGCCTTATAAGTGTTGACATTTTCTAATCTGTGCTTCAGATCTTGATTTCCATATTAAGGTGATACTATTCTTTAAAGAAATGAAGTGAATATCTTATTAAACAAGAGGGCCATGATGGCCCTGAAATCGCTCACCAGAGGGAAAGATTTTTAAAGTTTCAAGTACATGTATGTTTCTAAACAAAACTGGACACCTGTTTTGTGGGGTGTTATTTGACCCTTTCTCTGTATAATTATAATGGCAAGCTTTCTGGGATGATTTGCTTTATTATAAATATTTTCTAAGTCCAATACCGAACGTTTACCGACCGTTAACTTGGAAAGTATATATCGCACAAAAAATATGTGGAAGTTTCATTTTCCATTACATTTTACTACGCATAACCTAACAACTCCTTGATATATTGCGTATTTAGAAATGAACGACAACCCTTGTAGAGCACGTTTCGTAACAAAAACCAGTTCACACTTGAACGTTTCGAACCCCTTCAGAATTAGAGTACTGATGATTGTTTCAAAGCAGAAATTGTATAAAAATCGCGATTTCAACAATTTATACAAACGGAATTGTTATGGAAATGGAAAATTAAAACTTGTTAAGAATAACTGGTGATAATAACCATTGTGATAAATAGAGCATTTGCCTTAGTGATAAATAGAGCATTTGCTCCATAAGAGTAAATGCACTATTTATCACAATGGTTTCAAATCTACACGATTCTGAAATTTTCCTTTTCTCTAATTAACCCTTTTCCTCATATAAACATGTTTTCACGCATTTGCAAACAGAGTAGACCCAGATTTACCTCTTTGAATAAGCAGACGACATTTCTAACATATGACAACCCTATCACAGCTTAGCAGGACTTAACCAAAATTAGCACACAGTTTGAACTCAGATCTGACACATACCGGTATGTAACTTTATATGTGGTTTGTATATGAGTTAATTTACTCCTATGGAGCAAATGCTCTATTTATCACAATGGTTTGAAATCTACACAATTCTGAAATTTTCATCTTCTCTAATTAATGCTCCTTATCAGTAGATTTATTCAAAGAGGTAGGATCTGAAAAAAGCCTTTGTGATAAATAGAGCATTTGCTAATCATTGTGATAAATAGAGCAAAAGCTCCATAGGAGTAAATGTTCTATTTATCACAAAAGTTTCAAATCTACACAATTCTGAAATTTTCCTTTTCTATAATTAATGCTCCTTATCAGTAGATTTATTCAAAGCGGTAGGATCTGAAAAAAGCCTTTGTGATAAATGGAGCATTTGCTCCATAGGAGTAAATGCTCTATTTATCACAATGGTTTCAAATCTACACAATTCTGAAATTTTCCTTTTCTCTAATTAATGCTCCTTATCAGTAGATTTATTCAAAGAGGTATAATGGTCACTTTATGAAACCATTGTGATAAATAGAGCATTTGCCTTTGTGATAAATAGAGCATTTGCTCCATAAGAGTAAATGCACTATTTATCACAATGGTTTCAAATCTAAACAATTCTGAAATTTTCCTTTTCTCTAATTAACCCTTTTCCTCATATAAACATGTTTTCACGCATTTGCAAATAAGAGTAGACCCAGATTTACCTCTTTGAATAAGCAGACAACATTTCTAACAGATGACAACCCTATCACTGCTTAGCATGACTTGACCAAAATTAGCACACAGTTTGGATTCTGATCTGACACAGACCGGTATGTAACTTTATATGTGGTTTGTATATGAGTTAATTTACTCCTATAGAGCAAATGCTCTATTTATCACAATGGTTTGAAATCTATACAATTCTGAAATTTTCCTTATCAGTAGATTTATTCAAAGAGGTAGGATCTGAAAATAAGCCTTGTGATAAATAGAGCATTTGCTAACCATTGTGATAAATAGAGCAAAAGCTCCATAGGAGTAAATGTTCTATTTGTCACAATGGTGTCAAATCTACACAATTCTGAAATTTTCCTTTTCTATAATTAATGCTCCTTATCAGTATATTTATTCAAAGAGGTAGGATCTGAAAAAAGCCTTTGTGATAAATAGAGCATTTGCTCCATAGGTGTAAATGCTCTATTTATCACCATGGTTTCAAAATCTACACAATTCTGAAATTTTCCTTTTCTCTAATTAATGCTCCTTATCAGTAGATTTATTCAAAGAGGTAAAATAATCACTTTATGAAACCATTGTGATAAATAGAGCATTTTCTCCATGCTCTATTTATCACAATGCTTTCAAATCTACACAATTCTGAAATTTTTCAAGAGGCAGATTCTGAAAATATCCTATGAGGGAATGGGTTAAAAAACAGTGTGAGCAAACAGAGACTAATTCTGAAGCAGACAACTTGATAGAGTTTTGACCAGGAACTTGACCTATTCAGTGATTATGCAACACAGATGGAGTGACCTCAATCCCTCTAGTTCAGAGGAACCTTTATTGTGTAAAATAATATTTTAAAGTATAACCAACTGGGCAGGGCCAATTTTAACCTCAGACCTATGATATTTACCAATGTCAATAAGGAATACTAAGTAAATCTATACACCAAATATCTAAGCTCTGTGACATGTAGTTTTTGACAATAAGATTTTTGAAGTTTTCCCCATGCCTAACCTAAGTGAGGCCAGCATTCTGCTACTTGTACAGAAAACAACAGTCAGCTAGAAAAAACTGGCCACCCCTCGGGCCGTGGCGGGGCCAATTTTGACCCCAGGGTCATTATTTATATAACTTTTGTAGAGGACCTATAGGTGATGCTATGTGCCAAAGATGAAAGCTGAGAACCCTGTAGATTCAGAGAAGAAGACTTTTAAAGTTCAAATTGTTGACGCCGGACGACGGACGACAGACATCAGGCGATCACAAAAGCTCACCCTGAATGAACCTCAAAATAAACTCAGCTTCAAATTTTGTTGCTTAAAACATTTGTGTTAAGTTTCATTTATATCATTTCAATAGTTTTCCCAGAAAACAACAGACAAACTAAAAGTTGACTGACTAACAAAGCAACAAACACATGAATTTCAAGGACCATAACTTTAGAATAAAATGACATATCAAAACCCCCGCAATATATGTGAAAATTCACATTAAGGTTTAACCATATAAAAAAATTGAAGTAAATATCATTTCAAATGAAAAGTTTATAGCCATCCTCATATTTGCATAGATTTGCATTATTTTTTTAAGTGCAAGGGCCATAACTCCGAAACAGCAAATCAAATGATCCTCAGAATCTACTTAGCTTCAGGTCTTGATGCATTAAACATGTGTATGAAGTTTCATTAATATCTGTCTAACAGTTTTGCCAGAAAACAGCGGACAAACTATTTGCATATATTTGCATTTTTTTTCAAGTAAAAGGGCAATAACTCCGAAACAAAAAATCAAATAAACCTCAAAATCGACTCAGCACCAGATCTTGATGCATTAAACATTTGTGTGAAGTTTCATTAATATCTCTCGAATAGTTTTCCCAGAAAACAACGGGCAAACTATTTGCATATTTTTTAAGGACAAGGGCCATAACTCTGAAATGAAAAATCAAATGAACCTCAGAATCAACTCAGCTTCAGATCTTGATGCATTAAACATTTGTGTGAAGTTTCATTAATATCTGTCAAATAGTTTTGCCAGAAAACAGTGGACAAACTATTTGCATGTATTTGCATTATTTTTTAAGTAAAAGGGCAATAACTCTGAAACAAAAAATCAAATGAACCTCAGAATCGACTCAGCTTCAGACCTTGATGTATTAAACATTTGTGTGAAGTTTCATTAATATCTCTCAAATAGTTTTTTCCCAGAAAACAACGGGCAAACTATTTGCATATTTTTTAAGGACAAGGGCCATAACTCTGAAATGCAAAATCAAATGAACCTCAGAATCAACTCAGCTTCAGATCTTGATGCATTAAACATTTGTGTGAAGTTCCATTAATATCTGTCAAATAGTTTTCCCAGAAAACAGCGGACAAACTATTTGCATGTATTTGCATGTATTTTTTAAGTAAAAAGGCCATAACTCTGAAACGATAAATCAAATGAACCTCAGAATCGACTCAGCTTCAGATCTTGATGCATTAAACATTTGTGTGAAGTTTCATTAATATCTCTAAAATCGTTTTCCCAGAAAACAGCGGACAAACTATTTGCATATTTTTTAAGGACAAGGGCCATAACTCTGAAATGAAAAATCAAATGAACCTCAGAATCGACTCAGCTTCAGATCTTGATGCATTTAACATTTGTGTGAAGTTTCATTAATATCTGTCAAATAGTTTTCCCAGAAAACAGCGGACAAACAAAATGTTGACGGACGAACGAACGAACGAACGAACGAACGGACGGACGGACGGACAGGGCCACGACAATATACGACCACCTTTATTAGGTGGGCGTATAAAAAGGGGAATAACTCCATAAATGCTGATGCTAGAATTACGGACCTTGTGCATGACACTTCCTCTCACCAGGTCTGTTCCATGTGTGAAGTTTGAATTCAATGGTATCAGTAGAACAGGACTTATTGGCCAGACAAAAAATGAAACAAGAGCACCGCAAGCGGGTGTCATTGTCAAGATGAAGATGCATACCAAAAATGATGGTTGTAAATGAAAAATTGAAGAAGTTATGGTCAATGCTAAGATTTCAGACAACAACGACAACGCAGACGTCGGAGTTACGACAATAGCTCGTGATTTCTTCGAAACAGACGAGCTAAAAAGGGGAATAACTCAAAAAGTACTGAAGCTAGAGTCATGGACACTTCCTCTCAACAAGCCTGTTCCATGTGTAATGTTTGAATTCAATGGCATCAGTAGAACAGAACTTATTGGCCGGACAAAAAAATTTTAAAAAGGGGAATAACTCAAAAAATACTGAAGCTAGAGTTATGGACCTTGTGCATGACACTTCCTCTCATCTTGAGCCAGTTCCATGTGTGATGTTTGAATTCAATGGCATCAGTAGAACAGGACTTATTGGCCGGACAAAATAAAAATGAAACAAGAGCACCGCAAGACGGGGCAATATACGCCCGAATGCTGTTCTATAAAATTATGTTGAAAAATAAAGGAGCAGTTAGTTGCACAAGAAATTGCTACCCGAAACTATCAAAGGGCAATAACTCCAGAATGAAAAATATCCAAGATATGAGCATGGTAAGAACAGTGTACATAGCAATCATTTTCAGACTTTCAGACTTTTTTGAACTTTGGAAAAAAAGTCGAGAAAGTTTAAACCGAACGTGACATAAGTGCGTTTAACCTTTCACCTTCAAATATGACTGACCTTAAAGGTAATGATGTAGGTCTAGTTAGCTACAGCCAGGACACAAAATTTGCTAACGCTCTATTTGTGACCTTGACCTTGAAAGTTCACAATTGGGTTTTGTATGCAACACACCTTCAAGTGATACTGAAGCCCTATTTGTGACCTTGACCTTGAAAGTTCACAATTGGGTTTTGTACGCGACACACCTTCAAGTGATACTGAACATATGTGTGAAAGAATTTTGAAAATCGGAGAAAAAATGAGTAAGTTATAGCCAGGACACGAATTTGCTAACGGACGGACAGAATTGCTAACGCCCTATTTGTGACCTTGACCTTGAAAGTTCACCATTGGGTTTTGTACGCGACACACCTTCAAGTGATACTGAACATATGTGTGAAAGAATTTTGAAAATTGGTGAAAAGATGAGTAAGTTTTAGCAAGGACACGAAAATTGCTAACGCCCTATTTGTGACCTTGACCTTGAAAGTTCACAATTGGGTTTTGTACGCGACACACCTTCAAGTGATACTGAACATTTGTGTGAAAGAATTTTGAAAATCGGAGAAAAAATGAGTAAGTTATAGCCAGGACACGAATTTGCTAACGGACGGACAGAATTGCTAACGCCCTATTTGTGACCTTGACCTTGAAAGTTCACCATTGGGTTTTGTACGCGACACACCTTCAAGTGATACTGAACATATGTGTGAAAGAATTTTGAAAATTGGTGAAAAGATGAGTAAGTTTTAGCAAGGACATGAAAATTGCTAACGCCCTATTTGTGACCTTGACCTTGAAAGTTCACAATTGGGTTTTGTACGCGACACACCTTCAAGTGATACTGAACATTTGTGTGAAAGAATTTTGAAAATCGGAGAAAAAATGAGTAAGTTATAGCCAGGACACGAATTTGCTAACGGACGGACGGACAGAATTGCTAACGCCCTATTTGTGACCTTGACCTTGAAAGTTCACCATTGGGTTTTGTACGCGACACACCTTCAAGTGATACTGAACATACGTGTGAAAGAATTTTGAAAATTGGTGAAAAGATGAGTAAGTTTTAGCAAGGACACGAAAATTGCTAACGCCCTATTTGTGACCTTGACCTTGAAAGTTCACAATTGGGTTTTGTACGCGACACACCTTCAAGTGATACTGAACATTTGTGTGAAAGAATTTTGAAAATCGGAGAAAAAATGAGTAAGTTATAGCCAGGACACGAATTTGCTAACGGACGGACGGACGGACGGACATACTAACAAATGGGTAGTTGTGTGACTTTTTCCTTTGATCTTTTCTTGTGGGACTAGTCCCACAAGAAAAACTATTTTTGGCTCTAACTTTGGAAAAGAATGATCTGGAAGCTAACCCTAACCCTAACCCTATGTCCCACAACTGGCCAGGTTAATGTCACAAGAAATGGCCAGGTTAATGTCACAAGAGATGGCCAGGTTAATGATTTTACTTGTGTGACTAGTTAGAAAAAGTCACACAACTACCCATTGGTGAGTGCGGACGGACGGACGGACGGACAGACAGACAGACAGACGGACACCCAGCCAGACGGCCAGACGATGGAGACCATAACATAATACGACCCTTCGGGCGTATAAAAAGGGGAATAACTAAAAAAATACTGAAGCTAGAGTTATGGTCTAACTTATGGACCATATAAATGACACCTCCTCTCATCAAGCCTGTTCCAAGTATGAAGTTTGAATTCAATGGCATCAGTAGAAGAGGACTTATTAGCCGGACAAAGAAAATGAAACAAGAGGGCCAGAATGGCCCTGAAGCGCTCACCAGACAATCAGAGGAGAAGATTTTCAAAGTTTTCACTATATGTTTCTATAGAAAACTAGCCTGCCCTGGGGCGGGGCTAATTTTGACCCAAGAGGCACAATTTAAATAACTTTTGTAGAGGAGCTGAACATGATGCTATGTGCAAAATATGAAAGCTGAGAACCTTCCAGTTTCAGAAAAGAAGATATTCAAAGATTTCACTATTTGTTTCTATTGAAAACTGGCTACCCCTTGGACTGGGCCAATTTTGACCCCGGGGCCATAATTTATACAAATTTTGTAGAGGACTTGAACATGATGCTATGTGCCAAATATGAAAGCTGAGAGCCTTCCAGTTTCAAAGAAGAAGATTTTCAAAGATTTCACTATTTGTTTCTATTGAAAACTGCCCACCTTTGGGGCGGGGCCAATTTTGACCCCAGGGTCATAATTTATATAACTTTTGTAGAGGACCTGAACATGATGCTCTGTGCCAAATATGAAAGCTAAGAACCCTGTAGATTCAGAGGAGAAGATTTTTAAAGGTTCAAATTGTTGGCGACGGACGACGCATGCCGACGGACGATGGACATCAGGCAATCACAAAAGCTCACCCTGAGCACTTTGTGCTCTGGTGAGCTAAAAAGGGGAATAACTCCAAAAATATTGAAGCTAGAGTTATGGACCTTGTGCATGACACTTCCTCTTATCATGCATGTTCCATACATGTGAAGTTTGAATTTAATGGTATCAGTAGAGTAGGAGATACAGGCCGGACAAGAAGAGTGTGAAGCACGACGGACAACGTGATCCCTATATTTCTGCCATGCTTCGCAGGTGACATGAAAATGTAGATATTTTCAAGCAGGTGGCTGCTTAATGCAGGGTGAAAGTCAGGCAGAAAGCTACTAGAGAAGCTTTCAGCATGACTTTCACTGCATTAAGCTGCCACTGGTCTCCATGTCCGATATTTATTCTAAATAGAACATCTGGTTTAGAAAGGTTTTACTGTATAGTATGCACTTCTTTCTGGACATAAAAATTTCAAAATAAAAGTGCTTATTATAACCCTTTCCCTGTTCTATATATAGCCCAATTTTCAATACCTACTGAACATTCATGGAAAAAATAGTTATAATGAAATATGGAAATTGAAACGTTGTAGCCAGTTTAGAAACTAGAGAAACATATCTATCAAATTCCATTAGCAAACAGAGCAGATCCTGTCTACTTTGCCTGTAGAAGGAAAGGCATAAATGCCAAAAGATGATGGTACATGAAGCAGTACTTCATGAAGCTATTTTGTCATGGTCAAAATTTTAATGAGACTAAAGGAGTATTGATCCTTTTTCAGTTGGTCATATTTGTGGATGCGCTATAAATTTCAATTCTACTGAAAATTTCGAAAATGGCTTTTTATGATAAAAATAATATTCTTTTAATTTCAGATCTAAGATGCCAATAAACTACAGGTTTTTGAGATTTTGATTTGTAAATATACATGATCGTAATAAAAGTATGGAATACATTCCAGCTGGGTTGTTCGTTTCAAGAAAACTTGCAGCTATTCAGGAACTAGAAAAAACACAGCATGCATGAGAAACTAAGAAAGGTAATTCAGTACCAATAAATTTAAACAAGAAACAAAGAGTTAACTCTCTTGGATATATTCATCTTTGGCTGCAATGCTTTGCTTTAACCCTTTACCCCATGAATATTCATGTAAGAAATCATGAATATGTATTAGCTAATTTTTTATAACGGCATAATTATGTACAAAGGAATGTTTGGTATTGGTAGACACAATGGAATCAGATCTATTATAATTTCATAATCAAACAGAGCAGGACCTGATCAGATGGCTTCTTTAGGAGCCATCTTATCTTGGTCTACTCAGTTTGTAAAGGCACAGAAAGGCGTATTTATGAAGTAAAGGGTTAATACATGTAATGCTGACCATGCTAAATGCAAATGTCAAGAGGCTACAATGGCCCTTAAATGCTCACCTTGTCTAATAGTAGCCTTAACCCTTTCCCTGTTCTATATTTATTACAAATTTCATTACCCACTGAATATTCAGACAAAACAGTTATAATGAAATGTGGAAGGAGGAACATAAAGCACATTTTAGAAAGTAAATAAACAGATCTTTCAAATTCCACTAGCAAACAGAGCAGACCTTGATCAGACGGCTCCTATAGGAGCCATCTGATCTGGGTCTACTCTGTTTCCAAATATCAACTTAGTCAGCAGGTGTGTGAACTATGCATCAAAACACTTCTGTCAAATTGCATTAAATCTGGCCATGGGGACTACATACAAATATGTATACCTGCCCCTGCCCCCTGGTGGTGATACAAAATGTATTTAACATTTTCTTCATGAATATTCATGGCAGGAATAATGAATGTATGAATAATAATCAGCTGAATTTCATAATGACATCATGAACAAGGGAATTTTTCTCCATGATAGACATTGAAGAATCAGATCTGTGGCCTTATAGAGACTTGGGTACGTGTAGCAAAACCAGAAATGTTTTTGGTACTAAATAACTGTTATTAAATTTCCAAGATTTTACTAATCAAAAGTTCCATAATTAAATCTGTATTTAATTATCAATGCTTCATTTCAGTACTTCAGGTTGTGTGTCCAAATAGAAAGAAAACCAACTCTTAACCCTTTCCTTCATATAAACGTGGTTTCATGCATTTGCAAACAGAGTAGACCCTGATCAGACAGCTCCTATAGGAGCCATCTGATCAAGGTCTGTTCTGTTTGCTAATGAAATTTTAAAAATCTGTTTCATTACTTTCTAAAATGGCTACAATGATCCACCTTCCACATTTCATTTTGACTATTTTGTCTATTTTGAATATTCATTAGGTATTGAAATTTTGAATAAACATAGAACACGGAAAGGGTTAAATCTAAAGAGAATATTATGTTGGTGATTTCACCAACATTTTAATCAAAGCCTAAACCATGAAAGAATTTATAATATGAAAACCAAAAGCTTCATCTTTTGCCAGCAAGAGCCTGGATCTTGCTGTGGGTAACACTTAGCCAGAGAGAATGAGCCCCAGACAGTTCCGCCCACCTACCAGTTTTTATACAGATCCAGTTACTCCTTTTAACACAGATCAAACTAATTAACAAGGTCCAGCTAAATAAACTAATCATATACATGTAACTACATTATACCTCCTAAAACCTCTAAACTTTTAGTTTCATAGGTCCAATATATTTGACTGATGTTAACCATATACCTGCTGAACCCAACATACCGTGGTGTTAGTACACTTGACTATAATAAAATGAAGCCAGCTACATGCCCATGTCCATAATACTACAGATCAATATATGGCTATTCCTTAGTAAACATAACAGACCCTGATCTGAGTCTACTTTATTTTTACTTTGTGCCAGATGAGCTAAAAAGCCCCAAAAATTAGAATTCTCAAAACAGATTTTTCTTATGAATTTGTTCACTTAGTGTATTGTGGAAGTGTGTCGGGTATATCAAAATCCAGCAAAATTCCAAGATTTCAAACATTCAAGTACTTTTCATTAAACAAGCTTGTTGACAGGATATAAATTGCTTAAGGAAGATATGTTAATTGCCTCTGGGCCAGTCAAACCCCTAATCCGATTAAAATTGGCTGTCACTGTTTTCAGTAAATGAAAGGGTCACAGTGTTTTCAGAAAATGAAAGGTCAAATGTTATGGGGGTTTTAAATTTCATTTGATTGGTCAAAGAGTATACACCCTTTTTCTGTGTTAGCATATAACCTCTGACTAGGCTCTCAAGTGGGGAATTTTCTAATGATGTTTTATGACGTATTTCCTGTTTAATGTTTACATTTTTTGCAAATGGCTGCTGAACTAAATAATGAGGCATTTACACGCATCAAATAATTGCAAAAGACATTTAAATAGGCTGTATTGAAATGGAAACGTACTCCTGGCAACTCAGTAAGTCCATATTGCAAAGCACAGTAGAGTAAAACTGTGAACCCTCATTGTATTTGATCGCCAAAAACACCGATAATTTATACAGCAACATAATGAATTTTTCTTGTCAACTTTCGGTAAAATGATTGTCTGCATAAACTTTGATGTGTTTTTTCACCGGCGAGGTGTGAAATTCCACTGAGTGTCTGCCCTTAATATTGGACCCTAAAACAACACTAAGTGGTCCTTTTCTTCTGGGATTAGTGGTTGTATTACCTAATAGCGGGACGGTCTTAATAACGGACCCTACGGGCAATAAAATATGAAGGAAAATATTCCGTTCTTTTAAAAAGTGGTCGTATTTTCGAATTGGTCGTATTTTCGGACCGGTCGTTAAGCGGAACTTTACTGTAGTTATCAAAGTCTTTCATCACTGTTATGTGCGGGATATTGTACGGTCTTGAATTTAATTGAATTTAACTATAAAGTTAATCCAGTAGGAAATGCTTTAATTTGCTAGATTTGAATGACAGTCTACATGTACACTGTTTGTACATGCAACTAAGCTGGTTTCACACATTCAAAGGGTTAAACTGTCTCATTAAATTTTGTTATTTCTAAAAATGAACAAGAGCCACGT
Source organism: Azorinus chamasolen (assembly GCA_963576725.1). Taxonomy (NCBI): domain Eukaryota; kingdom Metazoa; phylum Mollusca; class Bivalvia; order Cardiida; family Solecurtidae; genus Azorinus; species Azorinus chamasolen. The sequence goes on along the minus strand of OY755236.1, from coordinate 88,033,110 downwards.
GCAGCGCCAACGCTCATCTGATTTGGTACTTGTCCAGCTAAATTTTAAAAAAATGGAAACGATAAAGGGCCATAACTCCAAAATTTGGAAATCAAGAGTTATGGTTCTTATGTAGCGGCCTTCCCCTCAATGACATTTATACTAACCTATGAAGTTGATACCTCTTATACTTTTCGAGTAATGAGCTACATTAAAAATTTTGCATGCCGCCAACGACGACAACTACGACCAAGTGATCACAATAGCTTGAATTTTCTTCGAAACAGACGAGCTAAAAATGTGTACTATTTTTCTATCAAATGGTTTGAATTGTAAAGAGATATAAGAATTACTATGCTAGTAGTTTTGAAGTTCAGCTGTATTTTGGCGAGTTAGAAAGATGTTAAATGCAAGCCTTGGCGAGCATTTAACTACTTTTCTAAAGCCAAAATACAGTTTAACTTCAAAACTACCAATATAGTAATTTATTTATCATGCAACACCAAAAAAAAATGCAGAAAATGAAGAAAAAAAGTTTGCTCAAGCAGTTTAGTCCCCTGAATAAAAATACATGCAAGTGCGATATACATGAATTCATATTGGCGAGCAGTGACGTCGTCGACTTTTACAACATAAACAAACTTGATTTAATCCTTTTATATGGACAAAAAATTAATATAGTTAAGACAAAGGTGAGCAAATGTGTTAAATTTGATGTTTATGTTTAATTATACCGTTTTCATCCTTCTGTTTTTCTCCTATTGGCTGAACCAAACTTGCATCCCAGTCGGGTCAGTACACATGCACTATACCTCACAAAATACATCGTCTGCGTGGAGAATATGCTTGTAGGACGTGGCTATATTTGGTGACGTTGCATGATAAATGCAGTTACTTAGCATGCAGTTACTTACATGTAGCATCATAATATTATGGATTCAAACTGTTGCCAAACTGTAATCACCAGTTAACCCATGCTTTCATGGGCTATTTTTAGATCCAACTACTTTAAATAAATCTAACGAAAAGGAACATTAACTAGAGAAAAGGAAAATTTTAAAATCCTATAGGAGCAAATGCTCTATTTATCACAATGGTTTCAACAGGTGATTTTTACAGAGGCGTAGAAAGGTGTATTTATGGAGGAAAGGGTTTAAAGCTAAATGTTCTAAGGGTGTACTAGTCTGTCATTAATTGGAATTGACATGCTCATGTTTTACACAGGTTTTCCCACAGAAACAGGGATTACAGACTCTCCCACCATTCATGACATATGCAAGCAGTTTAGATCCAGATCAGGCCTTACATAACATGGGGCCTGATCTAAGATCTGAACTGTTTGTTACTCAGGCTCAACCTCTGCAAAAAAATCACGAAGAAGATTAATAGTTTTGAAAATGCTGCAGACAAACATTGAGCACAGGAAAGGAATTACTTAGCATGCAAAGAGTTAATGACACCTGTGATCTCATTATGCCTGATTCTTGTTCTAAGTAAGAAATACAGTAAAACCCCTCTAAACCGGACATTAAATTTAATATAAATATCGGTCTTGGAGACAGGTGGCAGTTTAATGCAGGATGAAAGTCATACAGAAAGCTCCTATTGGAGCTTTCTTTATGACTTTCACCCTGCATTAATCAGCCACCTGACTAACAGTATGTAAATTATTCTCTACTATAATTCCGGTTTAGAGGCGTTTAACTGTATACAGAGTTCATCAAAATATTGTCTATCCACCAAATTTTCAGGAAAAGTGTCCATCTTTTTCAATGAAAATAATTATATTCCCTAATTTGTTTCACTGTTTTTATTATTTTGTCATAATTATCTGCAGATTAATTTGTTTTTGCACTTTCATATTGAAAAACATATTTCATTTAAATCTATTGCATATCACATCTGTATGACAATTTGCTACATACTTTTTTTTTTTGAAATGTCTAGCACAAACTTCATACTTTTATGTTTTGCTCTGTTCAGAATAATTTGAAATAAATTTTGTGTTTTATCTAAGAACCACTTATTTTGGTTATGATAGAATGGTCAAATAATGGGTGTGTGAGTTGTGTGGGACTGGTGTTTTGTTTTATTTTCTGTGGGGGATGTTGTATGTATCTGTACATGCATTTATGGATGATCTGGCACCAATTGTAGAACTCAGCAGAGAGAGAATACCAGTTCAAAGACTAACAGACAGGAAACAAGCAACATCTATTTAATTATAGGTTATGGTATTATTATGATGCAAAATTTGACAAATTTGACAGTTTTATGCTGTAGAAGTATTTCTCGTATTTAATATTGTGATTTTGTATTTCATTCAATTCTTAGTTTAGATCCCAATCATATGCAGCCAATCTTTCTACATGCTAAATGTTATTTACACATCTTAACTGGCTTTCAAAAGGCTTCTTGACTCAATTTAAAAAGGTTGCTCTGTATCTTGGAGTCAAAGATTACCTTAATAAGTTGATTGTTTTTAATCACATATTTTCGCACCTTTTGTAACTTGGCATAAAGCCATGCTACTTTCAAGAGCATGTGTGATTTCTTCAACCTGACTGCTATAAAAGAAAGGCAGGATGAAAATAGAAGAAAAGAAAAATAGAAGAGAATTAAGCGACAAGTAAAGAAAAGTAATTTTAGTGTAACTTTGTGTCTAATGCTGAAACTTGAACTGGAACTTTGTGTGAATTTTGCCAATGAAAATCTGTATGAGGAACTTATTAAAATATTAAAACCAGTCACTGTTGTGTGGACATTACAAAAACCCTGGCGATCTGGTAGCAAAACAACAACAAACGATGTCACCACATAATTTCCTTTCAACATAAAAGTATTGACAGAAGGTATGTAAGACATATTGTGGCTTGGGTGGACATTTGCCACCCCCTGGTATTTTTGACTGAGCGGACATTTGCCCCCTTTCAATTTTTGCCCCCTTACACATTACAAATATTGATTGTAGACACCTTGACATTTTTTAACTGTTTTTTGTTGTTGAGTCAAATCTAGTTGACACTCCCAACCTGTTCTATTTGTCAAAATGGTGTATCATAGTTATAGGAAATTCAGAGTAATAGATATTTTGTGTCACATTTGTGGCCGCCCATGTGCATCTGACTTTGGGCTAAGGTCCCACATGCGAGTGCACAGATACCCCCTCCCCAAGTGCTAGGTTGGACTTTATCAATTACAATAGATGACCATATGTACAGTGATTAATCTAGGTCTGCGTCCTGCGTCAGAGACGCATTAAAATAGCAGAAAATGCATCATTCTGAAGTGTAAGTAAGCGTCCTAAAGGACGCATTAAAATATGGTTGCGTGTAGCCGTTGAAGTTAATTTCACGTAGTGAAACTACTAGAACACCGTAGCGATATCAACATCAGACTGTTGTATGTATTTTACAACAATGATTTTGATTGGCTAGTATGCATCAGGATGTTCGTAGCGAGCCAATGAAAACGTTCCTTTTAAAATGGCAGTGCGGAAAACGCCGGATAATCCAAGATGCTGCTACCGAAAATAGTCGCTAAGATCGACTCAAATCAAACGATGTTAGGTCAGTTGTGTCCCAGTGACATGATTTCAACGTTCGTGGATCAAAATAAGGATCCCGAATCCGATGTAATGGAGGAAAATAACGACTGTCAGCTTAAAGAGAGAAAGAGTTCTGACCAAAGTGGTTGGCGACTTACTCCAAGTTGACTTCTGTTAGGCAACGGATGGTCGACTTGATTTCATGTTTTGCTGCATATACGACAAATATCAGGCCAAACATTGCATGGTAAATGTACACACTATCGAAACACTATCGAAAATATCATTTTGTTGCTTCTTGCCAGGTAAGTAGTCCACACATGTGTACTCTGAATGGTGGTATCGATCTTAACTTTCGGTTTTGACAATATTCGACATCCATGCTGTCTTAACCCTTTCCTTCATGTAAAAGTGTTTTCACACATTTGCAAACAGAGTAGACCCAGATCAGACGGCTCCTGTAGAAGTTGTCAGAAAAGGGTCTGCTGTTTGCTAATGGAGTTTGATAGATCAGTTTCTTTAAAGTTTCTGAAATGTCTACAATATTCCACCTTCCATATTTGATTATAACTACTTTTTCCATGAATATTCACTAGGTACAGTGCTGGTACTTGGTATAAACAGAACAGGGAAAAGTTAACAGCTCATTGATGAGACTATACAGGAAACCTGGTTATTCTTATAACTATAATGCAATAAATGTTCCAAAACTAGAATGTAACTGCAGAATTACGATTTAACATCAGTTTTCATTTAATTTTATGCTTTGGGACGCATCAATTTAGTTTGGGACTCATAGTTTTCCTGTGGGACTCATTGTTTTCAGATTAGTGAGTCCTGGGACTCATGGTTCAAATTTCTAGATTAATCACTGTATGTATATAAAGAATCAAACAAAAATGACTATTCATTTTCTCATTCCAACTTTTGCCAAGCGAGCTTTAAAAAGTAACATTATTACACAGGGTCTGCTGTGTTTTCGTATGAAATTCTACAGCTTTTGCTATGGTTAAAAGTCCTTGTTCATAATGCCATAACAAAAGTTATTAAAATGTTCAAATATGATTATTTATTACATATTAAAAGCTACAGATAAAGGTGCATACAAAAATACCAAAATCATCATTTCTGCACCAAACCCTATACTGTGACCACTCTTTAAAATCGTCTCGAAGAGTGGTCGCAGTATACATGTAGGGCTTGGTGGAGAAATTATTCTTTAAAATGTTTAAATTTACGCATTTTATCTGGACCTCTACATATTCATCAGTTAACCCTTTCCCTCATATAAATGTGTTTTCACGCATCTGCAAACAGAGTAGACCCAGATCAGACGGCTCCTAGAGGAGCCGTCTGATCAGGGTCTGCTCTGTTTGCTAATAGAATTTGATAGATCAGTTTCTTTGCTTTCTAAAATGTCTACAATGTTCCACCTTCTAGATTTTTATTTTGTTAATGAATATTCAGTAAGTACTGAAATTTTTAACAAACATAGAACAGGGAAAGGGTTAAAAGATAACTTGTCCAAATCTACTTACGTTTATTATCTTTAGCATTCAACCTAGACACTAAACAGGAGTCACCCTCAGAACTTCCAAAATCATAATCAGCACTAATTGCAATTACACTATCTACTTGTATCAAGTATGATCCACTTTCTACCAAGTGCTACAAATAAAGATTAGAGTACTTTATGTTACAGATCTTACTGCTGATAATTTACCCTTTAGATGGGGAAACCAGTGTACAAGCATTGGCAAACTTTCACAAAGGAATTCAATGTAACAATTACAAGGGATTTTATTCCCTTTGACAAAAACTGTAGAATCAGATCTATATCATATCATAAGCAAACAGAACAGTCCCTGATCAGACAGCTCCTTTAGCCTACAAACCTGATGATTGCCAATCTGCAGTGCAGTCTAGTGCCATTTATTGACCTGTATTTGGTTGATACAAGAGGTGTTTTAATAACAATGGTGTGCATCCGTAAACAATCAAGGTATACTATTTCTGACATGAAAAGGCTTCATAAGGTTAGCTTTGGTTTATTATGTGCATAAAAGTCTATAAAATATAGCAATGTGTAAGGAGAGCGCACAAATATACAAATATCAGTCACATGACGAAATCATGTGACTATAATATAAATGAAAGAATTCTCCCTGAGGCAGTTACTCAATGAATAAAGAAGTGCACCTGGAATGACCCACTGTGATTAGGTATTCACGCCCATAGATGTAACAGAAGTAATTGTGGAAGCAACTGCGAGTGGTCAATATAATAATAAGAAGCATAGTGGAAGAAAATGGCTGAAGTGTCAGATGCAACTGAGTTACATCCTGAACCAACTGCACGTAAAAGCGTGACACACGGACAGACCGACTGACAGACTGATGAATGGACAGGTGCAAAACATAATGCCCCCTGACTATCGTCAACGAGGGCATAAAAAATGGGGGAAGGAACCAGGTGATTGCAAGGCTTTGATTATGTTTATTCTCAATAAAGCATTTAACCTTTCCCTTATTCTGTATTTAGTTCAAATTTCAATACCAACTGAATACTCATAGACAAAATAATTATAATGAAGTATTGAAGGTGGAACATTGTAGTCATTCCAGAAACTAAAGAAACCGATCTATCAAATTCCATTAGCAAACAGAGCAGACCATGATTAGACAGCTCCTATAGGAGCCATCTGATCTGGGTTTGCTCAGTTTGCAAATGCATGAAAAGGCATTTATATGGAGGAAAGGGTTAACTTGTCTGTATCTAAGTGATAGCAATAATCTTAATTATTACCTCATTATTTATATGCAGCAATTTACAGATTAACATCTTTATTCTTATCACAACATTATACAATTTAGCTTAGTAACCAATGCTATCTTGTGTGCCTGAGTCAGTGAACTGACACATTTTATCTATATTATATATCATAAGCAAACCCTGATAAGACGGCTCCTACTCTGTTTGCAAAGGCATAGAAAATCGTATTTATGGAGTAAAGGGTTAACTGGTTACTCCATAATTTCATCTTTTCATGTCTGTGCAAACAAAGTAGACCCAGATCCAACAGCTTTATCCAAGTACAATAGTTAATCTTTTAGGTATATATATGCACTACAAAACACTCCTTACCTGGGAAATAACTCTTAGGTGACATAGTTTACACTATTTGCATATGCCAGACGACTCCTTTCCATTACTGAAGGCATACATCTGTAGCTATTACTAGCTAAACATGAGAAAAATACGGTAAACCTTCCCCTCATATAAAAATGCTTTTTCAAGCATTTGCAAATAAAGTAGACCCAGATCAGCAATCTGATCAGGGTCTGCTCTGTTTGCATTGATGGAATTTGATAGATCTGTTTCTTTAGTTTCTAAAATGACTACAATATCTGATCAAGGTCTGCTCCATTTGCTTTTGACATGATATAGATCTGATTCTACAGTTTTTGTCAAAGCAAAAACAATTCTTGAAAAGTTTTCATTATAAAAAATCAGCTAATAGATCTGTTGTATGTATGGTATGAGGGTGCGACTGGATACTGTGACAGAATGCTGACTGACCATATGTTTGGATGTCAATATGAATTATCTTGTGCAGACAGAGTAGACCAATTCAAAGAACAAGCCATATTTGTTTAAATGGGCTGCGAAAGCTAGAATGTCTGTGAGACCCGGATATTGTGGTTTAACCCTAACCCTCACTTGTTATTACAAAGGTGTTCATGACAGGTCCTCATCAATTACTGGGCTACATTGGAGACTGGGAGTGTGGGTGAGATATGTGCAGACAGTTTGACCATTCCATTGTATAGGCAGTTCCTATAAGACCGTTGAACTATTAACATTGTATTTGATAAGCTCTACCATTACTGTGACTTATTATTTTGTTATTAAAGAATTAGACAGAAATGACTATTTATTCTTGATTCACTCTCAAGCCAAGGGAGCTTACATTATAACAGATCGTTTATAATTTCTTACATGAATATTGAACAGGGAAAGAGTTAACCTATTCATGCCTAGTGAATAATTATATTGTAAGAAAATTTAAAAATGTCATTAAAAATATTATTTAGATTTTTAAAAGTTAGATGACATCACTAGTGTCTTTGTAATTATGCATGTTGAGAAAGAGTGTAATTGAGTGAGGGAAACAAAAAAAACTCAGATTAAATCATTGTTTTATTGATTTTTATTAGATCTAGATCAAATAAAATTACTCAAAAAAAAGTTTGTCTGGGCAATTTTGTACAAGGTTGCATTCAATTCGACACAAGTTCTTCATGAGGAAAAAACATTCCCTTTTCCTGCATACATGTAGTTTATCAGAAGCCATGATGTTTTAGGTTTAGACTTTAGATTTTCAAAGTTTGACTATATGTTTATATTGAAAACGGGCCATCCCTGGGGCGGGGCCAATTTTGACCCCAGGGGCATAATTTATATAACTTTTGTAGAGGACCTGAACATGATGCTATGTGCCAAAGATGGAAGCTGAGAACCACGTATATTCAGAGAAGAAGACTTTTAAAGGTTCAAATTGTTGACGACTGACAACGGACAACGGACGACCCACGCCGACTGACATCAGGGGATCACAAAAGCTCACCCTGAGCACTTTGTGCTCTGGTGAGCTAAAAATGACATATGTACACAGGATGTTTTGGTAATGGAACAAACTGATGTCAGATCTATTATAAGACAACAGATCAGACCCTGATCAGTTAGTTCCTTAAGGAGATGCCTGATCTGGGTCTATTCTGTTTACAAAGGTGTGGAAAAGAATTATATGAAGAAATACTGACATCATGAATATTTATTACCTGAATGTTTATAATGGAATATGAACACAGGAACTTTCACCTTGGTAGGACCCGAGTAGAAAGAGATCTAGATTATTCCATAAACAAACAGAGCAGACCCTGTCCACCTGATCAAATAGCTCCTATAGAAGACATCTGATCTGGGTCTACTCTGTTTGCATTTTATGTATGAATAGGTGATTAAATGAAGGAAAGGGTTAATTAGATTATTTTTATACTAGCATGTTAACTTTTTCCTGTGAAATATGATGGAAATCCATCTTGTGGCTTAGATGCTGTTGTTTAACCCTTTACAATCACTTTTTCAACAGAGAAAATCCAGATGAGACATCTCATGTAGGAGTTGTTTGATCAAGATCTATACTGTTTGCATACTGAATTATATAGATCTGATTCTACACTGTTTCTGCAATGGCCAACTTTCCTGTGTTCATATACCACTATAAAATTCAGCTAATAAATATTTCTGAAGTCATTATTTCTTGAATGAATATTCATGAGGTAAAGGGTAAATTTGTTTAGCATGTGTGACCTACTTAAGCAATGGATGAGAATAAAACCAGAAATTTGGTATAAATCCATTCTGTGGTTTAGGAGGAGATGGTATTAAAGTAAGTGTTTGACAGCAGCCCACAGCCACAGGGTAAAATTTTCCAACAGCTTTGTGCCATTTGAGAGCTGAAACACTGTATATATCTCCTTCACTATATCTCTTTTTTTCTTTCCTTTCTTTTTTTTTTGGGGGGGGGGGGGGTAAAAATAATATTTTTTACCCTAAATATGTTTATTCTTTGGTTTAACAGACACAGTACATTCATGATAACATGCAAAAGATCTGAAATAATGCTAAAATCCATCCCTGAGTTATGCAATGTTGCCAAATTAGTGTTACACTAGCAGTGCCTTAGATGCATGCAAAAATTAAATCTAACTTACTTTTTCTTGTGCATAGGGTCATCACATTCTCTGCAAAGGCTTACACAGAGTCTTGGTAGCTTAGTATCACCCATTTAGAATGGCATCCACTATATACAAAGAAATATAAAAAAAATAATCTCAAGATCATTTATGGCTGAAAGGTTACAGACCTTGAAAACAACTGTCAGAAATCAAACCAATATTGTTGTTTTGACACAGTATCATCATGGCCAATAATAGTTTACAGTGAACACAGGAAGTAGATCGAATGGCATATACCAATTTTGACCCTTGACCTATCGAAAGTAAAGATGCTATGTAAAACAAGAACTATCACTAAAGGTGATGGAATACCCCCTGCACTGCTGCCTTGATCATAAATCCAACAAAACTTCACTTAACCAAAATTTTCTGATTTAAAAGGGGCCATAATTCTGTCAAAATGCTTGGCAGAGTCATGTTCTCTTACCTACAGATGAAGCTTGTGATGGTGAACAAGTGTTCCAAGTTTCAAAGCTTATCTCACAAGGTTATAAAAATAAGAGGATTTTAACAAAAACCTTAACAAAAAATTCTAAGTTAAAAAAGGGCCATAATTCTGTTATGTGCTCTTTGCCTACAGATGAAGCTTGTGATGCTGAACAAGTGGCAAGGTTTCAAAGCTTTATCCCAAAGGGTTATGTAGATAAGTCGACTTTAACAAAAACCTTAACCAAAAAAATAAGATAAAAAGGTCCATAATTCTGTCAAAATGCTTGATATAGTTATGTAACTTTAACCAAAAATTCTAAGTTAAAAAGGGCCATAATTCTGTTATGTGCTCTTTGCCTACAGATAAAGCTTGTGATGGTAAGCAAGTGTGTAAATTTTCAAAGCTTTATCTCAAAAGGTTATGTAAATAAGTGGACTTTAACAAAAACTTAACCAGGACTGCCAGGTTGTGCCACGGACAGACATACATTTAAGATAAAAAGGGCCATAATTCTGTCAAAATGCTTGACAGAGTTATGTTCTCTTGCCTACAGATGAAGCTTGTCATGATAAGCAAGTGTGAAGAGTTTCAAAGCTTTATCTCAAAGGGTTATATATAGAAAGTGGACTTAATCAAATTGTGCCACGGACAGACAGACATACAGGCTCGTAACAGAAAAGATAAAAAGGGCCACAACTCTGTCAAAATGCTTCACATAGCTATGTACTCTTGCCTGCAGATGAAGCTTGTGATGGTAGACAAGTGTGTAAAGTTTCAAAGCTTTATCTCAAAGGGTTATGTAAATATATGGACTTAACCTCAAACTTCGTTTGCGGGGGTATAACAAAGATTTTGCACAAAAGTAACTTTATCAGTGAAACTACATACATGTAATAAAAACAAGAGCACCGCAAGTGGATGCCAACACTTGTCTGTCGTAATTGTCAAGATGAACATGCATACCAAAAATGAAGGTTCTAAATGAAAAATTGAAGAAGTTATGGTCAATGTTAAGATTTCGGAAGATGACGCCGGAGTTACGACAATAGCTTGTGATTTCTTCAAAACAGACGAGCTAAAAATTAACAACAAGCCATAGCTCTGCTATAAATAAGTGGATTGCAACTGCATTTAACAGGCATCAACCTTCTATTCAGCATTTACCGGTAATGGGCATTAACCTCCTATTCATATAAACATTCCTGCAAAGTTTCATTAAAATCTGACCAGTCAGTACTTAGATACTGCTATGAAGGGAACATTTCCGAAGTATAACACAGCTCTGCAAAGCAGTGCAATATATACCAGAAGGAGGATCTACTATTGTGTAACTAACATTTCTGTTATTTTATCACAAAGAGTTTAATGCATTACAAAGTTGCAGAGTAAAAGTAAGAACAAGAGCTGCGTGCGGCGCCAACACTCATCTAATTTGGTGCTTGTCCAGCTAAATTTGTAAAAAAAAAAATGAAACAAATAAAGGGCAATAACTCCAAAATTTTGAATTCAAGAGTTATGGTTCTTATGTAGGGGCCTTCTCCTCAATGAGATCTACCTACCTATGAAATTTCATGTTGATACCTCTTATACTTTTTGAGTAATGAGCTACATTAATGTTTTTGCATATCGACTACTCAGTGATCACAGTAGCTCGACTTTTCTTTGAAACAGACGAGCTAAAAATGACAGTATTATGATTCTTCTATGTGACTCAATGTCTACTATTCGTATTCAAACAAGAAACAGCTAACAAAAGGGCAGACAGAAAAAAAAATAATGCAATCCAAGTTATTTCCCCTTCACATACAACTAGACATCATGATCGATGATCAATATCCATATACAAATATTTACATTCGCCCTGCAACGTCCTTATATAACCTTATTCTAAAAAGAAAGTTGCATAACCTCATGAACACCGGAAGCCCGTCATTCATTTCTTAAATATAAGAAATACTATGGAATATAAATATAAGAAATGAATGACGTGCTCCCGGTGTTCATGGGTTATGCAACGCATAGCTTTACGAGCAAAGATTCACGTGAAGCCCTTCGGGCTTCACTAACTTTGCTCGTAAAGCTATGCGTTGCATAACCTCATGAACACCGGAAGCACGTCATTCATTTCTTAAATGTATGAAGAAATTCCACTAGGTAATAAAGGCGTTACTTAGACAAGAATTTGTTAAAAAAATAAACAGAGTAGAACAATTAACTCCAGAATGAAGAATGCAACCCAAGTAAAGTTATATCACCTTCATGCACAAGACATCAATATCAATCATCCATGTATGTATGAAGAATTCCACTTCAGGTAATAGGAGGAGTTAGCTGTGCAAGACTTTGTTAAAAAGATGCATGAACAAAGGGCAGGACAAGATGTTTTACAAAAATCAACTCAGGAGATTAACTCCAGAAAGGATAATGCAGAACTTTCCACTAAATAATAAAGGAGGATTAGCTGGACAAGAAACAGCCAACGGATGGACAGATCGAGGGACAGATAGACTGGTGATGTGCGCCATACCATAAAATAATATGACTTTCTGGCGTATAAAAATGCTTTTGGAGATTCACAAAGGGCCATAACTTAGCCATTAAGAGACTGATTGTAATGGTATTTACGGTTCATTGTTTTCCTAATTGTTCATTTATTCATACCAAGTTTCAATGAAATCTGACAATTTAGTTCCAACATATGACTCCCAATGAACAAATGTCTGATATAAGAGGGCTCTTTGGAAGTAACAAATGTCTATTATTCTACTACTAATTTGTAGTTTGTGACAGCATTTTATGTGCATCCTCTACTTATCCATATATACAATCACACTACAGTTCAATGAAATCTGACCAAGCTATTCCAAGATATGATTCAGGATGGACAAATTTCAAATATAAAATGGCTATTTGAAAGTGACGAGCCATAACTCTGCTACTGATTGGTTGATTGTAACAGCATTTGGCCTGCCTCATTCCTTTATCCATATATAGACTCCCAAACCATAACTCTGCTACTGATTGGTTGATTGTAACAGCATTTGGCCTGCCTCATTCCTTTATCCATATATAGACTCCCAACAAGTTTAAATGGTGAAAATGGGACAATCTGAGCAACTGTTGACTCTGGATGGACAAATTTCTTAACCCATTCCCGCATATTGACGCCTTATGACAGTTCTGTAAAAGATACTTTGTGAAACCATTGTGATAAATAGAGCATTTGCTCCACAAGAGCAAATGCTCTATTTATCACAATGGTTTAAAAACTACACAATTCTGAAAAATTCCTTTTCTCTAGTTAATGCAGTATACGAACATAGATTTAATCAAAGGGGTTAGGTCTAAAAATAGCCTATGTGAATGGGAATGGGTTAAGGACAGTTTGAAAGTAACAAATGGCCATTACTCTGCTATGAGTACAGGCATTGCAACTATATTTGATGTGTATTATCCACTTACTCATATAATAACATATTATACACTCCTATTAAGTTTCAATGAGATCTGAAAAAGCAAAAAGCCTGACAGACAGACAGACAGATGGATGGACAATGCCAAAACAACATTCCTCTGCCTCTAGCAGGGAATAAAATGGAGGTACAATGTCAATTTACAAGTAACTATAGTTATCTTAAAACTACTTTCAACTTCAGCTTCACTAAATTCTTATTTTCAGTTTGAGGTGATTTCAGAAATCATGTTAAACCATTCCCTCATATTGACGACTTTTGACGACTCTGTAAAATTTACTTTGTGAAACCACTGTGATAAATAGAGCATTTGCTCCTATAGAAGCAAATGCTCTATTTATCACAATGGTTTCAAACTGCAAAATTCTAAAATTTTCCTTTTCTCTATAGTTAATGCTCCTTTTCGGTAGGTTATTTCAAAGAGGTTAGGTCTAAAAATAGCCTATGAGGTAATGGGTTAAATTGCATTGATGTGTGTTCAATTAACCTTTCCTACATATAAACGCCTTTTCAAACAGAATAGTCCAAGATCAGACAGCTCCTTTATCTGGGTCTGCTCTGTTTGCTAAAACAATTATATAGATGTAGCAAATCCAATCATAGTATTTGTCTAAGCCAATTACTCCCTTTTAAATTTTAACCTTATATATTCTAAAATATAATGGCACATGAAGACAAATTTTGTCAATGGCAGAAACTGTAGAATTATATTTATATTAAATTATTTCATATTTATAGCAAACAGAGTCGACCCTATCAGACGGCTCCTACTGGAACCATCTGATATGGGGATTCTCTGTTTTCAAAGGAGTATTTATGGAGTAAAAGGTTAAATGAGATGTTCCCTCACTAATTTCTTAAAGAATACTGTCCATTTCAATAAACTTTGTCACTCAATCTGAATCCAGATTTGTTTTCATTTCTTACCGAACTGAGATCAAATTTAAATCGCCTGTGCCATCGTTTTTCAGGATCTCTGCATCCAAGTTTCCCTGGAATCCATTTTAAATAATGATTTCAGGCCTAAAAAACAATGTTTACCCATTGTAAACACTGCAAATGGCGAACGAATGATGTCAAGAGAATGTTCAATTTTATACTATAGCTGTTAGAACTAAGAAGTTGATGTCATACAAAATACCTCACATATTTTCATATCAGTATTAAATTCATCTTTATTGTAAAATGATACACTCCACTATCCATACAGTCATGTGGCAACCATTTGCAAAGAAACAGCTGATCGAATTAGCATGTAGAACATGCATTTTTGGCATTTTCTTCCTCATTACTGCATGGCATAAAGGGATATTTAGCATGGGAGTTTCTGCAAAATGAAGTGATCAAATGATGTGGATTACTAGATTTTAGTTTGATCCGACTCGAAATAAAAAAAATATATATATTCAAATTGAGTGACAAAGTTTATTGAAATGTACAGTAACCATAATTTTGGGAATAAAGCAAAAATCACCTGTTACTTTGCTTGGAAAACTGAAGACTAGAGCTAGAGTGCATATGATACAGTCCCTTTAGTATTAGCATCAGTGATATCATAATATCAAAATATTTAACTTCACCTTGAATTCAGTTACTAAACTTAGTTGATTAATAATTAAATTAAATTAAATACAGTAGTCTACATGTATATTAGAATGGATATCAAGTAAAAACCAGGCGAAGACTTAGAGGGGCAGAGACAGCTTGCGACCCCCTCAGCCCCTACCCCCCCCCCCCCCCCCCCCCCCCCTCTTAAATATTGCCCAAACAAACTTTTTGAGTACTGTAACACCCCATGATACCGGTGGCCTCACGATACTGTTGTAAATATAAATCTTGCCATCTGCCAATTGTTAACTTTGTCAAACACTAGTAACTTCTGCTATTTTATTGTGAAATTATTTTTCACGCTAAAATGGAGCGATTTCAAGTTCATGAAAACGTGTTCTAGAGTCTGTGTCATTCATAGAAATGATGAGTTAAAGTGCCCACACTGTAAAAACAGTTATTTTCTATGTAGAGATATTGTGATACTGTTAGTTAATTATCCTGTTAGATTGAACTATTCTGACCTGGAAACAAAGATTAACGGTTATAATATGTTAATTGGGACTTTGAGCCTATGACATAGACATAGTATGTGAAAATGTACATTTAAAGCAGTGCAAACATGACTTTCCATACTACGATAACTTATAACCAGTTTTTCCACGGAAAATCCGGTTATTGAAATGGTGATGTACGGCGGGCGGGCGGACGGGCAGCTGCCAATCTTGTAAGTGCAACTCCTCTGAAACTGCTCAACAGATTTTCATAAAACTTTGCATGTAGCATGGACACAATATCTAGATGTGCATATTGTTGGGGATTTCTACTTCTCCAATTTTCCTTGGAGTTATGCCCCTTGGAACTTAGAAATCACTAGGTCTCTTGACCCTACCATTGTAAGCACAACTCCTCTGAAACTTCTCAACAGATTTTCATAAAACCTTGCATGTAGCAAGGACACAATATGTAGATCTGCATATTGTTGGGGATTTCTCCTTCTCCAATTTTCCTAGGAGGTATGTCCCTTTGAACTTAGAAATCACTAGGTCTCTTGACCCTACCCTTGTTAGCGCAACTCCTCTCAAAGAGTTCAACAGAATTTCATAAAACCTTGTATGTAGCAGGAACACAATATGTAGATGCGCATATTGTCAGGGATTTTTCCTTCTGCAATTTTTCTTGGAGTTATGCCCCTTTGAACTTAGAAATCACTAGGTCTTTTGACCCTATCCTTGTGTAACCGGATTGGTCTGTATACAGAGTTTTCATAAAAAGCTTTGCATTCAGCCGGTTTAACCCAGGTTCTTATTTTATGTCAAAACATTTGTAACATAGAGGGAAAACATGAATTGAATACAGATACTAGATTTTCAGTTTAGAGGTTTAATCTTTAGAAATTAATGCGAGTTAAATTAGCACTCTGAACCTTAAATACTTAAGCAAACTATAACAGTGAGAGAGAGAGAGAGAAAGAATAGGAACAGCAAGGAGAATAGTAAGAGTTGAGGAAAGGTGGCCAGCTGGAGAAGAGAGAGGTAAACTATACCTTTGTGTCTCGTACCAAACTGAGCACAGAACAGAGAAAACAGGCAGTTTATATACATGTAGGGGAGAGAACATTAAAGAACCAGACTTGCACAAAGCAAGCATGCAAATACAGCGAGTTACACTCTGTATAGCAGGCAAACCATGTGCAAAGGGAATTTACCAGAGTTAAAGCAATTAAAATGACAAAGAGAGACAAGGCTGACCGAAGCATACAAAATTTACAAATACCTGGCAAATACATGTATAGAAAGCAAGCAGATCATGCAGGTACTAGTAATAGTACAGTCATTTCTGCCACACTTGTAAGCGCAACTCTTCTGAAACTGCTCAACAGATTTTCATAAAACCTTGCATGTATCAAGGACACAATAAATAGATGTGCATATTGTCAGGGATTTTTCCTTAGAACTGCAGTTTGTCTGGGATTTATGCCCCTTTGAACTTAGAAATCACTAGTTAATAGTGAAGGAAAACCCGGTTTGATGTCGTGTTTATTCTTGTTTACCATTGCGTCGGTGACATGGAGTTGTTCCCTTCATTCAATATGATTGCTTTATTTTGACATTTCTCAGACTTAGTAATAGAAAAGAAATAATCTGGTACTTGAGACAATTTGAAAGATTAGAAACAAGTGAAGGAAAGGATTGCTGATATTTTTTCAGTTAGACTGGTGTTCCCAAAGGTACTTAATGGTTTTATAAGTAATAGAGATCGAGGGAGACCTTACTTGTAAAAAAATTAGCATTTCTGATGACATCCATCCGTTATCTTCGATATGCTTGTTATTACTTTTAAAAAAATCACAGTAATGTTCTGCAGCATGTAGATAAACTAGGTCACTGGCAGCCATTTGACTATATGACGTCATACTCGAAGTTCGTGGTATTAAGATCAGAGGCTAATAATTTTATTAGCACTATCAATAAATATATTGTTTGGGGTACCGGTTGAACTGTTAAAAATTGGTTGTGCCTGACCTTAAAGTTATATTGGCAGTATCGTTGCAGACGAAGTGAGAGAAATGATAGAGGGTGATAGATCTAGAGTTGAATGAAAATTGACAAAATATTGCAGATTTCGGGGTTTTGTGTGATTTAAAGTGCATTTTCTTGGAATTTGTGTTTTAACTTACTGAAATCGATCCATTTTAGCTTCAGGAAATGTTTTTCAATTAGATACGAAAGCAGGTCAAACAGGTTCATTACCACGACGATTCGCGATACCACGAGATTCGCGTATTTAAGTAAATAACAGTACAAATTATACTTTCTTTGTATGCATGTCGAGTTCATTAATTACATCAGTACCGTGGGGACCCAATCTAATTCAATAAAGCAAGTATTTAATCCGAGTTTTTTAATTTTCCTCACCCAATTACACACATTTATAACGCATTTAACCCCACCCCCACCCCCCAAACCAACACACACACAATTCTGAAATCCTGTATCCGCATTTGAAAAAAGTTGTACTTCGAATTTACTCTGGGTGGAGAAAAGCACAGCAATTTAACCAATGTTTTGGCAACGGTGAAAAATTATTTTTGTTCAATCTGGAACCTTTATATCGTAGACTCACCTTCTATCGAACCTCACCTGTTTATCGAACCTTTCATTTTTTGGTGTTTTTACGCATGTACAAGAGCATACTACGTCAAAAAATCATGAGTACCGTTGCTTTGTCTGTAAACAACGCCTCGTAGCTTTAAAAACGAAATATACGTCATAAACAAGTCAATGCAGTTTATGTTCCGTTCAACTATGATAAACATGAGAAAACTCTTAATACGTTATAGAATATCAACATAAATTGAAAAGTGTACCACATTAAAAATGTTTGACAGCTCTGACCCCTTCAGCTTATGCAAAGGTCGCGTGCCCATGATGAAATCACGTGACTATGAGTATTATGTTACAGTAAACAGTTTCTAAAATAAAGGTTCGATACGCAGGTGGTATTTTTCTGGCAGCCATTTTTGTTTTTGTTATGCGGATGGTGGGGAACACTGGATTGTTTGGGGATTAATAGATAAGATTAAAATTACTTAATTGTTTCAAGGTATGATTAAAAGATTATTTTGAACTGCTGATTTATTTTTTTCTTCAATATTCACGGTAAACCTTTTTCGTTCCTGGTCAAAGGTTAAGAGGTTCGATAGACGGTAAGGCCATGCTAATAGAAACCCATAATTTTTTCATGCGAGTGTCCTTGTGACTCTCAACTTGAAAGTCCTACAGGAAGGTCTGGTGATTCCTGCTGAAGAATGTTAGGATATAAAACATGAATCTGCAGAAAAAAGGTAGAGCTTATTCTGGTCTTATAACCGCAGCAACCATGAAATACATGTATACCGTGTATAAAGTGACATGAAATAGAACGAAGGACAACTATTTCAATTCCATCCGCCATGTTTCTTTATTTGTCTTCTGTGTTATTCGGAATAACTCGCCAACTTTCGATGCATTAGACTGAACCAGTCAGAGCAATCGGAATTTCTCGTCTAATTCCGACAAAAACGACCAGAGGTCGATCTTATTAATTAGACATTAATACAGCACAAACATAGAACAATCACAATGGCATACATTAGCAACATTAAACATCACATATAACAAAATAAGCATAAGATCGCATTAAATGAAAATCAAGCAAAAAGTGAGGCAAATTATAAGACATAAAGCAAACACAGCATGCTCATACATCAGCATAAGATAGATATTATAAAAGCATTTTAGAAAACCAGAGGCATATAAATACATACACATGTATGTATATGTCTCTGAGAGAACATTGTAAAGCATATGATTAAGCATAAAGCATTTGACGTTATCTAGAGTAAGAAAGCAAACCACATTATCAAGGCAAAACTAAGAAAAGCGGTATCACATAATGATATTAAAAGAGAAATAAGCAATTAGTGTATATCATGCACTATTTAAAGGAATAATCACAATCATGATCCATAACGGTCACAAATGGGTCACAAATGGGTTTCATTGTGCTAGTCAATGTAATTATAAAAAGCACATGGAGTGCCAAAAGGCCAGCTAGAGACAAAGTCGGTAAGATCTTAAAAAGAAAAGCACATGGAGTAAAAGACATGTTTCAGTCAGTGAGATGTAGTGATCTACTGAGCCTGCAGGTGTATTAACAGTCGCTGGTTCAGGATCATAGAGGCAGTCTTTATGATATATGATTAGCACATGAAGCCACACTGGAGAAAGAGCAAAAACATAATAGAATTAATACATACTATGAAAGCATGTTCAACCATTTCCCTGATAGATTTTGGGAGAATCAATTTAGCTTGTAAATTTGAAAATATTGTTCCAATGAAAACTTACCTGATTAAATATCACTCTTTAAATATCACTGGCTAAATGAAGCATGTTAATATTAAACATTGGGATTAGATCAATACCACAACAAATCAGGTGTGGGGATATTTTAAATGGGGTGCTACAGGGCTTTTGTAGAAGTGACAGCAAAAGAAAATACATTGAATTGTAGGCATACTACCTTTATGTCGGTAAATACCTTCAAAGAAACCAATAGTCGTGAAAAGATGCATTGAGAAAATTAAGCAAGTGTCGGGACTGATAAAATCCACGGCATCAAACTGAGCGCTGTCATGTTTACAATAATAGAATAGATCTACAGTGTTAAATAGATCTAACGCAATAAATACCCATCATTCCCCTCACTTAAAATACACTAATGTGAAATCTGTTGTAAAATGCAGTTGGAGCAGAAATATTTCTTGAAATTGCATACCGCTACAAGTGATGTATATTGTATGGTCTTTATATGTGCCCAGACGCGGTAGCGTCCGGGCATGAACTTACAATATCACTCTTGTCGCCAATTTAACCCTTGTGATAGCAAACATCCTTACAACTCTATGTACACTCAGTGTGATAATATCCCCTGAAAAGCAAGATAACTAGTTTAGTTTGGAATTGTTGCTGACAAAATTATGACCCACAAGTGCAAAACATAAATGACAAACTTAATGTCACTTACATATACAGGGCACTCTCGTCTTTACCAGCAGACACCATGCACGTAGCTTTCACATGGCATACTCTTACCTTTTACTTGAAAACATCAGGTAGATTTCAAATAGTGTATGCTGTCATTTATAATCAGCTGCTTTCAGGTATTATACTTTTACTTTTCTAGCAAGCATTAAGCAGCTTTTATAGATAAATGTACAGCACAAAGTAAATGCAGCCTTTAAAATATAATCATCTGATTGTAATATTTCAACAAAGTTGAACATGCCCGGCGGGAATTTGTTGAAATATTACGATCAAATGATTGGCCGGTATTTAACAAAAACTTACTGTTGCCGCATCTCTTCCCTGGTTTACCAGCATTCGCATAATTGTACCTAAAGACGTCTTGACGATGTATATTCAAGATCCGGATTATTAAAAACTTACCGTTTAATCAAGAACAGGGTGCAAATATCACCATAGTTGGTGATAAATCTAGGTGAAGTATACATTCTAACACTTCGATGGAATGGACAATTTAAGTTCATGTACAGCATATAATAAAGTGACCGCCTAGGACAGACAGGGGTTGGGGTGGGAGCAAATATTGTAAAAGAAGTCATTATAGTACGACAAGGGGCCTCTTTTTTCGTAATATATGGATTCCCGGCCATAATATTATGATGCCCGGGGTTCGGATGTTCGGGGGTCATTTATTTTATTATACCGGCAAAACCATAGGGACCTGTACAGCTTCGCGGGAGCCTATATATACTATATAATTATTATATAGTATAGGTAGATTCCCACGAAGTGGTACAGACCACTAAGGGCAAAACAGTAGTAGTAGTAGTAGTAGTAGTAGTAGTAGTAGTAGTAGTAGTAGTAGTAGTAATAGTAGTAGAAGAAGAAGTAGTAGTTGTCGTATTAATAGAAAAAGCAGTAGCAGCAACACTATTATTATTCTTATTGGTAGTAGTAGAAGAGAAGTAGTAGTAGAAGAAGAAATAGTAGAAGTACATGTAGTAGTAGTAGCAGCAGCAGTTGTTGTTGTTGCAGCAGCAGCTGCTGCTGATGTAATATGTGAATGTAAACTATTATAACAAAATATATACTTACAAGAAACAGATATCCAAGTTTAATCTAAATAAAGCGTTGTTTATAAATGCCAGTATCAAGAACACGTGCTCATCACACGAAGGCTCTGCGTCAGACTGACATTTTGCCTACCACCGCACTTTCAATATTAAATAGTCCATCGTTGTTTAACTATACATCTACAGTTCACTCAATATGAAAGGCTTATACTTGACAGAGGATTTTGAATGACAAACAGCACAGACCCTGGTCAGGGGACTCCTAGAGGAGTTATCTGATCTGAATCTACACTGTTTGCACATATATTTGAACTATAGTCTTAAATTTGATCAGAATATAAATAACATTTTCAAAATGAAAATCCTTTAAATCAATAGTTTTTGGTCTAAATGGTTATAAAGCTCTATGATCTTTTCACCAAAATGCATCGTGTTTGGTATCGTGTACCTATTCTAAAGAATGATCACATATTTTACTCGACATGATCTACACTATTTGCATATGACATAACATTCCTGGTGTTGGCATTATCTCTGAATGCATGAAGTGAGAGAGAGGCTTTGTTCTAGCTATTACTTGTCATGAACATTTTCACAGTACCTGAGTAGACCCCAATCAGACGGTTCATATAGGATCCGTCTGACCAGGGTCTACTCTGTTTGCTTATTAAATAATGAAGATATAACCCTGCAGTTTCTGCCATGGCCAAAATGTCATGTGTTCATATGTCATTATAATAATGAATCTAATTAACCCTTCTCTTGCTGAATTTTGAAATACATTTATTCTTCTTTACCCATGCCCTGTTGTATAATTTCATATATCTTCACTGTCTACACTTATTTCTCTGTGCAATCACTGCTGTGGATTGCGCTGGTTGCACAATCAACTTGTAAATAGTGCAGACCCTGATGAGACAGCTCCTGCAGGAGCTGTCTCATCTGGGTCTTCACTATTTACAGGTAGGTATATTGACGCGAATAGTAAGCGAAGGGTTAATGTGCTATATGTTATTATTTCTTACATAAACATTCATGAAATAAAGGACTAATAAATGATTTGTGTTGTTATGGTAACCCACTAATCCTTGTGCTAAGCTTGGATCCAGATGAAGCGCCGAATAATTCGTTTGTTACTCGCTCAACAGTTTATCAAAAACTTTGTAAATACAGTAAAAACTCGATACTACGAAATTTAAAAAAGAAGGAGGCATGTGGCAGCTTAATGCAGGATGGAAGTCATGCAGAAAATTCCTAGAGGAGCTTTCTGTATCACGTTCACCCTGCATTAAGCTGTCACCTGTGTTAAGGATCAATAATGGTACTAATTTTAGTTTTCGTTTTGATGTTTCAGACCAGAGCTTGAATAGAGAGATTTTTTAACCGCGAGATGGAGGTTAATGCTTAAAATTGACGACAACGTTACGCATTAACTCTTTGCATTCCAAGAATTTCTTCGTCGGCCACAATTATCGTCTGCTTCAATTCTTGAAATAAAATGTCTCTCTCATTTCTTTGCAAAAATATGGTACTTCATATCCTGGTGAGAGGCGGCATTATGTGGCGCATCACCTGGACCCAAACGGTTTGCATAGGTACGGTTTAATAATAATAATAATTATGACTTTATTTTACGTGGATTACATATTTGATAACAAACAATTTTCAACATGGTTTCTCTGCTAGCGTACAAGCTAATGTTGAATGACTCCGACAGTTTTGTCGTTCATGTACTGTGACATAAATGTCATGTCAAAGGCGTTACTATAACTCATGATATGTTCGTGAGAGAGTGAATTTAATTCTTTGAATGCTGAATATCAAATTAAAATGGCTCACCAGCGTTTAACAACAATAAAGCGACCACTTAATAAGGCGACATTGGTGTCTTTAAAAGCAGGTGGTTGCTTAATGCTGGACGAAAGTAATACAGAAAGCTCCTACAGGAGCTCTCTGCATTACTTTTGCCCTGCATTCAGCTACCACCTGCCTATAAGACCTAGACTTATACAGCATTTCGGTGGTCGCATTAGAGGGGTTTTACTGTATACAGTCCAATTAGTATACAAGGCTACAAGAGTTGGAATGACAAACATTGTAAACCACGATCAGAGGGTTTCTCTAGTCCCAACCCTTTAAACATGGATGCACACTAAAAATCACAGAACATTGGTATCCCGCGTCAAGAGGTTTAAGGCTTAAATGTTTTTGGCATTGAAAATATTTTTACAGGAACACACCGGACCTAATTACGCCAAGAATTCCCATATTATTTATGAAAACCACGTCCAGATCTGACTTTGAAACCCATCTATATTTCATGTACAAGGGGAGCAACAAACAAAATCATTATCCCATTAACATTGATGAGTTCAGCAAAGAGTGTAGACCCTAATTTAAGGGCACTTTCAGGGTCCATCTGATCTGGGTCTACATTGTTGTACATGTCCTTTTTTGAGGCACACTGTGCACTAATAGGTTAGGCAAATTGTGCGGAGTCTGCGGACTCGGACCAAACTGCTATTGAAGGGGCCATTTGATCAGGATCTGCACCAGTTGCTATTTTTCAGTCAATTTTAACTCATTCCCTCCTGGACTATTTTAAACCCAACCTCCTTGAATAAATCTGCCGAAAAGGAGCATTAACTATAGAAAAGGAGAATTTTAGAATTGTGTAGTTTTGACACCATTGTGTTAAATAGAGCATTTGCTCCAATGGAGCAAATACTCTATTTATCACAATGGTTTCAAAATGTGACTTTTACAGATGCACAAAAATGCGCCACTAGGAGGGAATGTGTTAAAGGTTTTTTGTTTGTTTTTATTAAAGTGGTGCCAAATGGATTCGGCCAGCTATGCCAAACAGTGAAGATGGATAATTGGGTGTCTGAATACTTAGGGTGTGAGAATTAACCATTTACCTCATGAATAGTCATTCAAGCAATAATGACATCATGCATTTTTATAACTGCATATGAATTCAGGGTATTGAGGCATGGAAGAAACAGTAGAATCATATCTATATCATGTCATAAGCAAACAAAGCAGACCCTGATTCAGACGGCTCCTACAGGAGATGTATATTCCGGGTCTATCCTGGGTCCATGCTTGTAAAGCTTTTTAGCTGAGTCTGAGTTCGTTCTCAAGCTTTTGATTGGTCAGATTTGAGTTCTCAAGCTTTTGATTGGTCAGATTTGAGCCAAAGGCTCAAATCTGACTAATCAAAAACTTGAGAACGAGCTCAGACTCAACTAAAAGTTTTATAAGCATGGACCCCGTTTACAACGTCGTGAAACGGCACTTCATCATCATCATCTACAAATGGAGTGGCGGGGCCCCCAGTGTAGGAACTTGGCAAGACATGATGGAACTCGCTTTTTTTAAAAGAAAATTGTGATAATTTACTGATTGAATACATGCATATACCCGAGGTAAATGACCGGGTCAAGGACTATTCCGCTTCAAAATGACCTGTCAGTGTCACGCGTATACTGCCACCTGATGATATAAATAACGCGAATGTTTTCTTTAAAAATAAGATGAGCGGTAACACGAAACTTTCTAGTTTTTATTTGTTTTCGTAACCTTTGACACAACAAAACTGGTGTTAACATAATTTATCTGGCCATCGTGAAAAGTTTCCATGCAGGTTCCACTTTTTAGACAATTATGTAAGATTTCATGATAATTAAGTGGTCAAATGGTGGCAGAAATATGCCGCCACACTGCTATGTAGGTTGTTCGATACTACAATTATTGAATGAGCACTTTATGGTTTAATACATAATCAGATGTGCAATAAAATCCTTATGAGAGCTACTAGTTCGATGGAACTCCAGGTCTAAAAAACAAACAGTTACGTCACTTGAAACAAATAAAACAACATTCATTCTAAGACTGGCCACAATATGATTAACCCATTCCCTCATAGGCTATTTTAGATCCAACCACTTTGAATAAATCTATCGAAAAGGAGCATTAACTAGAGAAAAGGAAACTTTATCACAATGGTTTCAATAGGTGATTTTAACAGAGGCGTAGAAAGGAAGAAGGGTAAAGGTTGAGAAAAATGTCATAAACCCAGTGGCAATAAACAGCGACTGCGTTTGTTTTGGTTTCTTCTTTCAAACACTGTCCGCAGATTGATGATTGTCATAAAAATGAACGGCTTAGGAATGCCTTAAATGTCCGACCATTCCCCGTTTAAATTAGCTTCCGATGGAAATAACCAAGCTTTATGCCTGTAGATGAAAACAGTTTTAACGTTAACAGTTTTAATGTTGACATGTTTTTTTTATTATTATTATCACAGAGACTGTCAAGATGGCTATGCGTGGAGGTTTAGCTTAATGCAGGGCGAAAGTCATGCAGAAAGCTCCTAGAGGAGCTTTCTGCACGACTTTCACCCTGCATTATGCTACCACCTGTCTCTAAGACCGGTAATATACTACATTAAACGTCCGGTTTAGAGAAGATTTACTGTATAGTTTTGTCATGATTAGCAGTGTAGAATCAGACCTATAGTATTTTTAAAGCAAAAGAACAGAGCAGACCCTAATCAGACAGCTACATCGAACTCTAGCAACAGCACAAACCCTCCACTCTACGAAGACGCATTTTAGTACGTTTGCAAACAGAGTAGATCCATGTCAGATGGTTCCTACAGGATAGGGTCTGTTCTGCTTGCTTAGGAAATCACGTAGATCTAGTTTTGCAATTTCTGCCATGGTAAAGATTGTCCATGTTGATTTTTTTTATATAAAACTCAGCTAATTAATATTCCTGCAGGCATGATTTCTGACGTGAATATGCATGAACTAGAACATTTCTGAGCAAATGTCGTCTGCAGATATTGTCGTCAGCTTCAACCAGCGGCTAAAAATGATTTTTTTCATGTCTTTTTCAAAACTAGTACCAGAATGAAAAACAGTTTGGATCCTAATGAGACGCCGAGTTACTAGGCGTCTCATCTGAATTCAAACTGTTCGCAAAGGTAATTACATTGTCGCCAGTAGAGTGCTGCATCTTTAGTTCCTAAAATTAATTGAGTATGCTACAAATTCAACACATACTAACACACTTTCATACAATGGGCATATAAATCTCATCACATCCCTGCGTGATGGAATCCAGAACATTTTCATTAATTGGACAAAGGAATCACGTGCAGTGTTATCAAAATCGCCTATGATTAACCCTAATTCCGCCATCCGCAGCCTGAGTCTCACTTGCAATCGCGCATTGGACGCGGACAAGACGCCGAGTAACTCAGCATCTCATCTGGATCCAACCTGTTTGACACTCAGTCACGTGGTTTTTCAAAAGCTTAATCGGAAGTGGTCATAACTGCACAAGATCCAAATTTGATCAGACGTTACATTTTACACAGCAGGGTAAGGCTAAACCATTAACCCTTACAACGCTGAATTTTCAAATGGACTATTCCAAAATTCAAACAGGTTAAGTTTGTGGTGAATATTTAGGGATGTTTCTATAGAAAATTGTAACATGACAAGCAGTGCAGACCCTGATGAGAGGGCTCCTCTAGGAGACCTCTCATCTAGGTCTATACTGTTTTCAAAGGACATTAGTGACTCGTGTCCTGCAGTGTATGGGTTAAAGTTAAAGGTTAGATAATAAATCCTGCTATCAGAGACTCACAATCAAACCAGGCATACTAAATGTGCTAACATAGCTATTAGCTTATCAAAACCAATCTTCAATGCCTCTTCTCACCTGTATCTCTTTACTCCACAATTTACGCCTTTCCACACGCATAGCAGAACGGAGCAGAACCTGGTCAGACGGCTTCTACAAGGGCCTTAGTTCTGATCTGAGTTTACTCGGTCTGCAAATATGTTATAATGCGTAAAGCCCTTTAAAGGTTAACTCGTTCTTCCATACATACGCTTTTCTACACATTTGCAAACAGAGTAGACCCAGATCAGACGGCTCCTGTATAGGTGCAGTCTGATCAGGGTCTGCTATGTTTGCTTATTTTATAATATAGATTGATTCTGCAATGGCCTAAAACCCATGTGTCCATGAGCTATAAAAATAATCTAATTAATATTCATTAATGTCTGTATATCTGACATGAATATTCATGGAGTTGGGGGATATAAGAGAAAGTGGTTACAAAATATCTAGTACGCATTTTTTAACCCGTTACCCCGTCTCATATAACTCAGGTCTCATCATGATCTAAACTGTTTGACACTTGTTATTACCCTTTCCTCCATAAATACGCCTTTCTACGCCTCTGTAAAAGTCACTCACTTCTTGAAACCATTGTGATAAATAGAGCATTTGCTCCTTAGGAGCAAATGCTCTATTTATCACAATGGTTTCTATAGACTGCAAAATTCTAAAAGTTTCCCTTTTTCTATTTAATGTTCCTTTTCGGTAGATTTATTCAAAGTGGTTGGGTCTAAAAATAGCCTATGAGGGAAAGGGTTAAGGAAAAAATGGAAGAAAGCTGCACATATTATGATTATCTGTCAGCGAATAGGTTAATATTAAATAACAATTTTTACCCATATCATGCCAAGTGCGATTTGACTCGCATTTGCAAACAGCTTGGATCCATTTGCAAACAGAGTAGACTCAGTCAGCCGTCTGATCAGGGTCTGCTCTGTTTTCTAATGGAATTTGATAGATCTGTTTCTTTACTTCCTAAAATGTCTACAATGTTCCACCTTCCATATTTTATTACAACTATTTTGTCCATGAATATTCAATATAGGTATTGGTATTTGGACTTAATCTAGACCAGGGAAAGATTAAATAACAATTTTTACCCTTATCATGCTAAGCGCGACTTGACTCGCATTTTCAAACAGCCTGGACCCAGATAAATCACCCGGCGTTTAATCAGGATCCAAGCTGTTTGACATTCGGTCAACAGTTTCTGAAGCACCTGTACCAATCAGAAGTAAGTAAAACATTGCAACAGATCAGAGTTTGTGCAGACATTATGTTTTACAGCGGGAACGGGTTAACCCTTCCCCTGTTCTATGTTTAATACAAATTTCAATACAGTCCTACTGAATATTTATGGACAAAATAGTTATAATGCAATGTGGAAAGTGAAACATTGTTGACAATTTTTAAAGCAAAGAAACAGATCTATCAAATTATATTAGCAAACAGAGTGGACCCTGATCAGACGGCTCCACTAGGAGCCGTCTGATATGGGTCTACTCTGTTTGCAAATGCGTGAAAACACGTTTATATGAGGGAAAGGGTTAATATGATTATGGTTTCCATAAAAGGACAAAGCAGATTAGGAATTCTGGTACTGTAACCTTAAACTTCTGCACTTTGGGCAACTGTCGTCTGTAAATAGTCTGTACCGCTTCAATTCTAAAAGTGCATTTTTCATTTCTTCTCAAAAACTGTGTCTGAGTGGCACACAGTTTTGGATTTTGATGGGGCGCCGAGTTACTCGACATCTCATCTGAATACAAACTACAATAAAACCTCTCTATAACATCCAATTACATGTACATGTACATATACAATGTTTATGATTGAGTTGATATTTGCAGCATACGACGGTGATTCGTTAATCCGGAAAATTCGTTAATCCGGAAATTTTGCCAGGAACGAACGTTTCCGGATTAACGAGACATCACTGTAGTTGGTATTTAGGGCAGGTGGCTGATTTAAAGCAAGGTGAAAGTAAAACAGAACTGTAATAAATCTGTATTGGTATATGTATATATCTATCGCTTGGCTGTTGAGGTAATAATAATCACAGGAAAACAAGTGTCCGTTCAAACTATAACTTTTAATAAATGTTAATTCTTACTTCTAATTTCACTATTGTGATGTTACTCGTTCAAAGATCTTACAAGAACTGCCTCGTGGTCTCACATATTCCCACCACTCTCTCAGGCTTCCAGATCATTCCATTCCAAGAAAAAATGTAATACATAACTTACTCTTAAACATCAAAGAAGAGATATCAATCACTGACTGGCTGACCGACACATGCCTGTTGGTCAACCCCTCAGATCTTGCTCCCATATGGGCTTCTACAGTTTCAAAGAATCTTTATTAGCTAACTAATTATACTCATTCACACAGTTCTCACTCTCTCCCAACTTCCTGTACTTTCATCCATCCATCTGTTAAGTAACACACTGTTCGGGCCCTGATCACATACATACAATATCCCCCTCGAAAAAAAAATAAACACGCCGCACCGCAAAATTCTCACACTCCTCTCATCGCAAATATGAAAATGCATTTAAACAAACATGTATATGTAAAATCTTCGATCAAATGCAATAAATGATTTGCTCATTTGAAAGTATATTAATTCAATAATTACTTTAATAAGTATCTGATAAACTCAGTGTGCATTGACTTCTACGGACAATTAGTATAATCCAACCATAATTTTATCATGTAAGAAAACTTTGGTCAAAGCATACTAATTAAACAAGTAAAAGAAGTAAAATAAACAAATTCCATTATCAATTTATCTCTTGTGTAAGATAAAGGGAATATATGTGCATACAACATCACGGTATAAAACCGTTATGCTTAATAAACTAGCATTGTGGATAGTCATTGTATTGTTCATTATAACTAGCTGTATTCATTCAGAAAGACAGCTACACAAATCAGCAGATATTACTGATAAAGAAACATAATATCAATGAAATTCTGAAAATATAAAAGAAAACATAAATTCACACAGTTCTCACTCTCTCCCAACTTCCTGTACTTTCATCCGTCCATCTGTTAAATAACATACTGTTCGGGCCCTGATCACATACATACAATAGAACGCTCCTATAGGAGCGTTCTGTTTTTCTTTCACCTTACTTTAAGCAACCACCTACCTTTAACACAAACTACTTGATGTAATATAGTGGCCGTTATAGAGAGGTTTTACTGCACATGCATTGACAAATTTTATCACATAGTCGCCAGAAGAGAGGTGAAGGTTAGCACCAACATTCAATGAGTCATGAATGTTTGAGGACATGCCCACCCACTGAGTGTCTGGAACAACAATTGACATTATCAGCGCTGGAGTTTCTCTGTCAGTTAATTAGCTGTTTCGCGGCCATTGTCGCATGCGTGATATTACCTACGCAAACAGTTTGGATCCGGATGAGATGCCGAGTAACTCGGCATCTCTCCAAAATCCAAAGTTTGTTTTTACTTTGGTAATATTCTTTAAGGAAATACGAGGAGAAATGAAACAAAAGGGATTGCAGCAGACAATAAAGTTGGCAGTGTTTTCGTCAAATCAAGCTCCATGAAATAATGACATCATGAATAGTTTTTAAAAAGGCAAATGAACACAGGAGTTTTTGCCATAGCATTAGTTTTTATTATTCTACAAGCAAACAGAGCAGACCCTGATCAGACGACTCCTGCAATAACCTTATGACATGGGTTTATTCTGTTTGTTAAGGTGTTTAAATGCGTAAACATGGAGTAAAGGTTTAACTCTTTACTCCATAAATACTCATTTCTACGCTTTTCCAAACATAGTAGACCAAGATCAGACGGCTTCTGTAGGAACCATATGATCTGTAACCAGGGTCTGTTCTAGCTATTTATGATGGTATAAGATTTGATTTTACAGTTTTGGCCACGGTCAACAATTCCTGTGTTCATGTGCTATTATAACAATTAATCTAATTAATATTCATGGTGTCATTATATCTTATATGAATACCCATGGGGTAAAGGGTTAAAAAGTTCAACATCAAAATAAATACAAACACCTCATTACATGTAGGCTTGTTCAGATAGTTGGCTTACTCCGAGACGCTGGCGTCTCCGATACCCTAAAGCCCCGTTCCCACTGTCACGGTGCTGGTCCCGGTACCCCACGGTACTTCCCGGCGAAGAAATAGCCGGCGTCCGGGATGATACGGGGCCTCATTTCTTAAAAAATAAATGTACATTCCCATATTCCCGACCTTGCCCCGGGGTTCCCCCGATTTAGAAGCAGGATCTTCCAGTTTGACCCCGGACTATCCCGGTTAGTTTCCGGTTTGGCACGGTGTATTTACGGTGTAGGGCGGCGTTTTCCCGGTTGAACACGATACAATCCGGTGTGACCCCGGTCGTCGCCGGTAGTGCAGCGGTGGCCGCCGGTATCACCCCGTCATATCCCGGGTGTGCGCCGGTGACAAGCCGGCGTTATCCGGGTATAAACGGGGGCTGACCGGCAGACAAACCGACTCATACCTTGCCAGTCCCAAACTCCAACGGACGCCGGCTATTTCTTCGCCGGGAAGTACCGTGGGGTACCGGGACCAGCACCGTGACAGTGGGAACGGAGCTTAAACCAGTTAAACGTAATAAATATAAAAGGAAAGCAAGTCAACTTCACGTGAGCTATATTGTATAAGAAAACGTTTTCCTTTATAATCAGTGTAGTACATGATCTATTAATTTACCACAGTGAGAACGCAATGTCCAGCTAGTTTCAATCTACATTATGTATTTGTAAGTGTGCATACATTCCCTGTACAAATATCTGGACCGTTCTCAAAGGCAATATAATTCTGATACCTAAAGACTGTATATCAGACATACTAAAGGTTATACATGGATCACACCTGGGTGTGAGAAATGCACGCAACATGCTACAGAAATACTGTTTTAGTCAAATACGACTGCTGATTAGTACAGCAGATACTTTGAAGTAAGTACTAGTATGCTGCAAGAATATTCGACTGTAATATTTCAGTCGACACGACATTGTAGTGACACTGGTAAGCGACACTGCTAGACAAGATACATCTCAGGAGTTTGCTAGCCTGTGGGAAAACACACGCCCAGTTGCTAATGAGTAACTTAGATCAGTTCTCCCATTAACTTCAATGTAGCAATATATGAATTCACATGAATTATGATCTAATTAACTCTCTGGCACCATTGGAAACAGTACAGTTCCAGGTCAGATGCCGCATTTTCAAGGCGGCATCTGACCTGGGACTTCACTGTTTTCTGTATTATTTTAGCCCAAGCATACAGGTTTTTAAAAACAAATGTTTTACTAATATACCTTTATTATTTGGTTTAGAATTATATTTTTAATGTGAAATTATTATTGCAGACGACACTTTTAAATTTGGCGCCAAAAGAATTAAAATATCTTGGAACATATCAACTATTATGAACATTAAGCGATATTTACGGGTGAACTTTTATCTGAACCTCTAATTTCTTTTGTAAACATGCATGAACATTTAGCTAATTGAAATGTCAGAAACAATTAACATCAATGTATTGCTGCATGCTGATCATAGTTTGCTTTTGGCTTAGACTTGACTTTGGTTGTTGCATTTTGACTTTGACGTTTCGACGTTTGACAGTTGGGGCTGTGAGTGTTTTATTGGCAATTGGCAGTACGGACTTAGTTCTGTGGCCTAAAAGAAATTGTGCAGACGTAAATCCGCATTCAAGGGGTGTATTTCTATACTCCAGAAAAGCTAAAAGGGGCGTTGACAAGATGCTTTTTTATGAGTTTTTAGGTATTGCCAACTCTTTTGTAGAGAGAGAGAGAGAGAGAGAGAGAGAGAGAGCGTTTCTTTTCGGATGCAAGGTATAGAACATGTGATGTTCAAACATCCAAGTTTTAGCAAAATTTGCAAATTCCTGGCCGCGGAATTGTGGACCATTGTCAGTTACTTTCAATACTTATAAAACATATGGTTACTTATCTGGATGATCACTATCTTTAGAATGACATACATTTTATGGTTTGCTCTATTGGTGCTAAGTATTCGTTCAAGTCTTCCCTCTCGAGTTACATAATTTGACCCCATTGTTGCAGAGTTTTGCAGTCAATTTGTCACACTGACAAAGGAGTAAATAGTGTAGACCCAGATCAAACTATACCTTCAGAAGCAGTTTGATCTTGATTTGGGTCTATACTTCATGTATTTGCCTTAGGCTTCTTGTCTGCCAGAATGTGTTTGGGGGTTTTAGGGTATATCCGCGGTTAGACTCCACGTACGTCTGCAACATGGTGGCCGATCAGTATACATGTACAATACCTTTTTGTCAAAGAAGGCTCTGTTCTCATATAAGAAATACTGCCTTCAGCGCAGGGTCAACAGCAAGACCGAGCTGCAATAAAAATTATCTAAAGCGACCGCTTTACAAATAAACATATATGTTTATCTTTAATAGCAGACGGTTGCTTAAGGCAGAACGAAAGAAAATGAGAAAATGCTTTTTGCACAACTTTCGTCTAAGCATTAAACTACCACTTGCCTTTAACATTTTCCCTCATATAAACGCCTGTTCACGCATTTGCAGAGTAGACACAGATCAGGCGGCTCCTATAGGAGTCGTCTGAACAGGGTCTGCTCTGTTTGCTATTGACATGATATAGATCTGATTATACAGCTTTTGTCAAAGCAAAATAAAAAGTTATAAGTATTCGGCTAACAAATATTTATGATGTAGATGAATATTGAACAGGGAATGCGTTAAGGCCGTGAATTAGACATCTTTTTGGTCGTCCTTTCAGAGGGGTTCGTGTAAGAACGAGATAAAGTTTAGACGGATGACCACGTAGTGTCATTCCTCTGAAGTTTGGTCAAAATTAATTCAGCATTTTATTGACTAAGGATTCATAACGATCATACCAACTGATTTTTTGGCCGGTTGAGCTAGTAAAAGCCAATAAACGAGGGTCATAATGGTACTGTATCGTCCAGGTGTTAAATACAGTAAAACCCCTCTAATGCGACCACTTAAATGAACAAATATGGCTGTCTTCATAAGCAGGTGGTTGCTTAATGCAGGACGAAAGTTATGCAGAAAGCTCCGTCCTGCATTAAGCTACCGTCTGCCTTTGCCACTGTGAATCATGCACCTTTGTCGTGGTCGCATTAGAGGGGTTTTACTGTAGTCCAAATGACATTTCATGAAAACCTACCGAAGTATGCAGATCAAGTTTTATCATATTCCATTCAGTGGTTAAGAAGTTCTGTAAAGATTCATTAACTCTTTCGCTGCCTATGTCGCATTTGTGATTATCTATGCAAACAGTTTGGATCCAGATGAGACATCGAGTAACTCAGCGCCTCATCGCATCAGAATCCAAACTGTTTGTTACTGTGTTAATGTTTTTGAAAGAAAATGGAAACAAAGTAAACAAACGAAAATTGTAACAGACAACAATATTTATCAGCGAAAGAGTTAGTGGAACTTAAAAATGGACAACCAGTCACTTAGTTAATGGAGCTTAAATAAGGACAACTAGTCACTTAGTTAGTGGAACTTAAATAAGGACAACTAGTCACTTAGGATAATTCCCAAGAAGTGCGTTCATATTCCATTCAGGTTCTTAAGAGATGTCGTTGAAATAAATAGTTCATGAAAATCTATTTGATTTCAGCACTTTTAAAGCTTATTTAACAAAATAAGTTATAATGGGATCGAGGGTATACATCATCCATAAAAGGATCCAAACCTTGTTGTCAAGTCACACTCAAGGCAATGATCTTACCACTTGTGAAATATTAGAAGTATCGCTGTTCTCTCGAAATGCTATGACTGTCGAGCCGCTCGCTCCTAGCAAAAATTGCAGACCTGACCACCACCACCACTATTCTGCCATTTTCCGCCGTTCAAAATACATCTATAGTACCATTTAATACTTATGCAACTGACCACATGATTCGTAAAACTTTATTAGAGTATCTCATGCGGATCATTTTTGTGAAATTAGATCACTCCTTTCAGCGGTTTAGGGTGATGTGTTGTTAAAAGGAACTTTTGACATAAAATATATCGTAGCTTCTGAGATCGATCTATGCTGCAGACCGGAACCATGAATATAACATTAAACTTGCTAAATGACTCTTGTGCAGTTTAGCAAAGTTAAGGAGATATTGCCATTTAAAGAAATATTTCCCTAAAATCTAGTTTAGCTGCGGTGGACTTCTTATGCAGTGGACCAGAAACATTTATACAACTTTGATAGAGGACCTCCTGAGGATCATTTGTGAACTTTGGTAAAATCCCATTCAACAAGTAACCATTTCCCTCATATAAACGCTTTTCATGCACATGAACTGATCAACCGTTTCTTCAGGTGTGTACTATTAACCGTTTCTTCAGGTGTGTACTATTAACTGTTTCTTCAGGTGTGTACTATCAATCGTTTCTTCAGGTGTTTACTATTAACAGTTTCTTCAGGTGTGTACTATTGACTGTTGCTTCAGGTGTGTCGGCTACTATTAACCGTTTCTTCAGGTGTGTACTATTAACCGTTTCTTCAGGTGTGTACTATTAACTGTTTCTTCAGGTGTGTACTAACGATCAATCGTTTCTTCAGGTGTGTACTATTATCAGTTTCTTCAGGTGTGTACTATTAACCATTTCTTCAGGTGTGTACTATTAACAGTTTCTTCAGGTGTGTACTATTACCCGGTTTCTTCAGGTGTATACTATCATAGTTCGATTTTGACCCGTGACCTTTAGTACGAGTCCACCCGTAGAGGTAAAACGCGTAACAAACCATGCATTTGTTCCGGAGTTACCTACCTTTCACGACCTACCTTTCACGGTATATTAAAGATAGTGTGTCTTCCGTGTCGAAATGAAATAGATAATCCGGTTACCCATAAATTAGAATGGTTGCAGCTTCTATAAATAGAAAAGTGCGTCACGGCTCAGCGTTCGAAATCGAACTATAACCGTTTCTGCAGGTGTGTTTTATTAACTGTTTCTTCAGGTGTGTACTATCTGTCAAAGTTTGTCTGAATACTCTACGGTCAGTCGAACTTAACCCTTAGAATTCGGACTCGCATGCTGTCAAGAGTCATTTGTAAACTGTACACCCAGATCAGTCTGAGGGCTTCTAGAGAAGCCCTTTGATCATGGTCTGCAAAATCGTTCAAAATCCCCAAACAACTACAGTAAAACCTCTCTATAACGGTCACAAATTTGTGTTAATTGGTTGGTATTTAGGACAGGTAGCTGCTTAAAGCAAAGTGAATGTAAAACAAAACGCTCCTATAGGAGCGTTCTGTTTTACTTTCACCTTGCTTTAAGCAGCCACCTGCCTTTAACACAAAATACGTGATGTAATTTAGTGGCCGTTGTAGAGAGGTTTTACTGTATAGCCTTTCATACTTTCTATAATTAATATATACATGTACATGTACTCATTGCAAAAAGAAAAGCACACTTTTCATCATGGTATTATTTATATATAGAAGGAAAAGTGTATTTTTGAAATAATGCTTTTATTATAGTCAGTAGTTCTGTCTGGTGTAATTCGGGTTGAAAAATCGTTGTTTTTTATTGATCTCTTATCGTTGCATCATAACCTAAACAAATCACATTTTTCCGCGCACACGTGTTTCATGTTGGATTCGATACATGTGCTACCGTACTACACAAACCTTTCAAGCAGGAAAACACGAATGGCTGATAACTATGCCACGTCTTGGCTTAATGGAAGCTGGCGTCAGACATTGCACGACGCTTTAACTGCCATGTGAGCATTATTGCCTGGATGCAGAACCGATACAACGCGTTTGGTTCTGTTGCCGACCAACCAAAATCAGACAGGCCACGTGTGACCACCAGGAGATAGGACATCAATATTCGGGTTCGATTCAGTTATGGGGTGGAATCTCAGAGTTCAGCCATTCCACAACAAATGCTCAGTTGGGAAAATGTGTCAATACACCGCCGTTGTCAAGCTTTGATCAATGCTCGCGGTTGCTGCACCAAATATTGAAATTTGTGAATTTGGGATTTGCCACGGGTGGTTTAGACAAGGCTGTAGCTTGAAGGCAGCATGGTGTATTTAAGTATTTTGTTAGATTTAAATGACTTTATAGATATATGGTCTCTTAACCCATTACCTCAAAGGCTATTTTTAGATACAACCTCTTTGAATTAATCTACCGAAAAGGAGCATTAATTAGAGAAAATATTTTTTTTTTTTAGAATTTTGTAGTTTGAAACCATTGTGATAAATAGAGCAATTTGCTCCTATAGGAACAAATGCTCTATTTATCACAATGGTTTCATAACGTGGCTTTTACAGAGCAGTCAATATGAGGGAAAGG
This sequence comes from Azorinus chamasolen, assembly GCA_963576725.1. NCBI lineage: Eukaryota > Metazoa > Mollusca > Bivalvia > Cardiida > Solecurtidae > Azorinus > Azorinus chamasolen. Next base: position 87,995,610 of record OY755236.1, on the reverse strand, counting down.
GTTAAAATTATACATTTGTAATTTTCTCCAACAGGAGTCCCCTCCAATCTGCGTCTGAACACGATGTGAGTTTCTTTTTAAACACTGATGGGCTATTCCCCTCTGAAAATTCAATGTTGAAATGGTCAAGAAAAAAGCTGATAAGTGTTACCAACTACATGTAAACATGTTAATGGTTTGTAAAAGGAATAATGATATAGCATCAAAAAATGAGTAACAAAGATAGACAAAATGTTTTGTTTTTTTATTTTTGTCTTTGTTGCAGCATTTTCTGATCACCCTTGTGCTTTGGCCCCTAGTCATCATATATACAATGGTAATCAGCATAATGGCAGAGTTTTGCAAACCTCCATCAGCCTAACCTGCCAGAGGCGTGAACACCCGGGTATCATGTCTCATGCTGTACAAAAATAGGACATAGCAGTTGCCATACAACAGTTGTACAAGAAAATGGGCCACAAGGATACCCCATCATCCATGCACAGCAACTGTGCCTAGACATTCCATGTTCTAGTCAGTTCCTGAACATGTCCAATAGGTACTGGGGTCCATTTCCTATAGTAAAATAATCATATGCCAAGTATTTTAAGACTAAAACCAACAGTTTGAGAAGAGCTGCTGCAACAAAGAAAGACAACTGCCGATACACAGAAAAGATAGTTGTCTCTCTTTGCTCCAATGGTGCTCAGTATCGTACCATTATCACAACTATCACAAATTGACATGAGAGAACAAATCAATCCCCTGATGAAGGTGATCTACAAATTTCTCAACCAAAGGCTTGATGCTCCATAAGCCCTAACAATGTACAAATTTATATCAATATTTCAAGCGCCTCGTCAACATTTAGTCATTAACCCTTTCAGTGCTGAATTGTCAAATGGACTACCGGATTTCAAAAATTCAAAATGGTCGAATTTATCCTGAATATTCAGGAATATTTTTTAAGAAAGGTGTAACTTGACACACAGTGTAGATCTTGATGAGATGGTCCCACTGAGAGCCTTCTTATTTGGGTCTACACTGGTTGCTATTACCATAATCGACTCCTGAAAGGGTTAATATCAGGTTTTATTGCAGTAACTGCTATTTTCACACACATTATCTCATGTCTAAGGAAATGTTTGTATACATGTACTTGTAAAAACAAATTTGGCTCCAAAAGACCTTTCAATTAAGTATGATATAATAGCATTCATGTCCATTGAACCTTTACCTCGTGGATATTCATGTAAGAAATAATCACATCATGAATAGTTACAAACTGATTTTTTTTCTAATGGCATATGAACACAGGCTACTTTTTACCATGCTGGAAACTACAGTAGATCTATGGTATTTCGTAAGCAAACTCTGGTCAGATCCCCCCTAATGGAGCTATCTGATCCAGGTATACCCTGTTTGTAAGTGTCAAAAGCCACCTCTATCTGGTAAAGTGTGAAAAAACTACATATTGTACCACCTTCTTGAATACAAACTTGTCCTGTTACATTGTTCAAATATATTCCTCTTTCATTTCTTATCAAAGGCAGTGTTGTGTAAAACAGAATGTTTGTGATGGCAAAAACTGGATAATCTTATCTATAATATTTCATAAGCAAACAGAGTAGACACTAATCAGACGGTTCCTACAGGAGCCTTCTGATCTGGGTTTACTCTGATTGCAAGGTGTAAAAAGGCGCAAACATGCAGAAAAGGGTCAAACCTGCATGCGTTTCTAAAAAGAACAACTTAGCATCTCATCTGGACCAAACTGCAAAACAGTGCAAAGCTTACTAAACAAATCATCCATATAGTGCAGTCTGATCTAAACAAGGGCATGTTGTATTGCTATGCAAGACATGAGTCCCCCACCGGACTGAAAAAAACCTCCACTCTCCCCACCCCACCCACCCATGGTGTGGTTAACCATGGTATATACATGACCACCTGAATGGTATTAATACCTACTTTCATACATTGAATCAGTAAATAAAAAGTTATTGTCCCGACAAGAAAATATGAAAAAGGGGAGTAACTCCAAAAATATTGATGCTAGAGTTATTGCCCTTGTGCATGACACTACTTCTCATCACTCTTGTTCCATATGAGAAGTTTCAAATCAATTGAACCAGTACATAAAGAGTTATTAACTGGACAAGAAAATATGAAAAGGGGAATAACTCCAACAATATAGATGCTAGAGTTATGGCCCTTGTGCATGACACTACCCCTCATCATGATTGTTCCATATGTGAAGTTTCAAATCAATTGAACCAGTAGATAAAGAGTTATTGTCCGGACAAAAAAATATGTAAAAGGGGAATAACTCCAAAAATATTGGTGCTAGAATTATGGCCCTTGTGCATGACACTACTCCTGATCATGCTTCCTCAATGTGTGAATTTATAATGAATTTGGCATAACATTGTAGGAGATATGGCCCGGACAAAAAGCGTGACAGACGGACAGACGGACGGACGGACGGACAGACAGACGGAATCGAGCAAACCTATAGTCCCCCAACCGGTAACCGGTGGGGGACTAATAAGCCATACCACTTTCTGAGTGTGTTAACAATGCAGAAATTAACCATTGACCATGTCTCAGATAACATAACTCGCCTAACTGCTTGATACATACACTCAAGTTCAATGGCATTATTTGCGGAATGTGTGCATTTTATTTTGTTGCACTTTCTTCTTTGAAAAACTTTGAAATTCATTAAATGTCAACATAAACAAGACGTGCTTGTGAAACACTATACTATGCCCCCGATATGACCTTGACATTAATATGTCACTCCATAAAATGTTCGCCATCATAAGTTGCACATGTATGCCAAGTTCGAAGTATGTAGGTGCAATGGCTACAAAATTATCGCCAAAGTTAAATTTGGGGACAAATCAACCAACCAACAGAGACAGAGCAAAAACAATATGCCCATGGGGACATAAACACTAACACCCATTTGTCAAAGATAATAACAATGAACTCCCATTCTCCACTACTTTCAACTTTCTGTTGAGAGATATAACTTTGACACTGGCCAATCCTGGTTAGCATTCTGTAAGATATATTCAGATTGTTAATGTTTGACTAAGTCAAACAATATGATCTTTTAATAAACACAAATCCACAAAAAAAATTATTTCTATTATCTTCTTAACAAAGTGGGACTTTCAATGTGTAAACATATTTCTGTCTAAGCAATAAATCTTAACCCTTTACTCCAAGAATATTCATGTAAGAAATAATATATATGAATGCAGTTAAACTTCGATATCTCGAACTCGGATAACTCGAATGTCGGGATAACTCAAACAAAAACTTCAGTCCTTCCAATACAGACTTGCTCTAAAAGCTATCACTACATATATCTGGAAACACATGTGACAGCTTAAAACAAGTCTAAAGTAATGCTGAAAGCTCCTACAGAAGCTTTCAGCATTACTTTAGACCTGTATTAAGCTGTGGCCTTGAGAAATTATTCAGATTAGAAATCGGATGACTCGATCTTCTGTTATCTCGAACTAATTTGTATGGTCCCTTGAAGTTCGAGTTATCAAAGTTCAATTGTATTAACCCTTTCCCTGTTCTATGTTTATTACAAATTTTAATACCTATTGGATACTCATGGACAAAACAGTTATAATGAATATGGAAGGTATAGCACTGTAGCCATTTTAGAAACTAAAGATACATATCTATCAAATTCCATTATCAAACAGAGCAGACCCTGATCAGACGGCTCCTAAAGGAGCCGTCTGATTTGGGTTTACTTTGTTTGCAGATGCGTGAAAACACGTCTATATGAGGGACAGGGTTAATAAGATTAATATTTATAATGCCATATGACCAAGACAAGTGTCTGTTCTGCTAAATCCTTTAGAATCAGATCTATACAAGTTCATAAGCGAAGAGAGAAGACCTTGATCAGACACCTCCTATAGGAGCTGTCTCATCTGGGTCTACACTACAAAAAAAGACAAATCATATCAATGGAGTAAAGGGTTAAACAACAACAAAACAAAAAATGCCAACAGTTCCATTAACCCCTTTACTTTAATACTGCAGCACATTGAGAAGTCAGCACAAACTATCAATAGCAATTTCAGATAAACTGCACTAAACGATTCAACACTATAGGCCATTTGTGATAATCTTTGCAAACAGTTTGGATCCCATTTTGACCATATAAATGAAAAGAAACTGCAGAAAAATGGTCTCACAGAGTTCAACAATTTTTTAAACCAAAAGTAAACAAGTGGTGTAATGGCTTAGACTGGTCTTTAACCCTTTACTCCATGAATATTCATGTAAGAAATAATGACAATATTAATTAGACTGTTATAATGTCATGGACATTGGAACATTTGGCCATGGCAGAAATTGCAGATTTCATATCTATATGATCTCATAAGCAAACAGGGCAGAACATGACCAGGCAGCTCCTACAGGTGCCCGCTGATCTGGTTCAACCCTGTTTGCAAGGCATAGAAAGGTGTATTTATGGAGTAAAGAATTAATTGCAATAAAATTTGATCTGTTGCAAAGGAACTTGCATACAACGGTCAAGCAGTACCTGTATTATTGCACATTGTAAACCATCACATATTTACTGAGGCCATTATGCAGTATACATGCTTACAGCATACAGTCACAGTAGCACCACAGCCCAACAGATGATCATCTTTTCGTTTTACAACATCGCCCCTTATCAATGTCTGGTCATAACGCCGGTCTGTTGAAATTAAACTTGCTCTATTTGAAGAAGCTTTTGAGAAACTGAGTGTCAAACAGTACAGATCTTGTTATCAGACCAATAATAACCAGTATGAATTCTATTTCTATCCCTTTTGCAAAGAAAGCTTAATACATTTAAATTTACTTCTATTCTGAACCCTAATACTTCTCTAGAAATATGGGAAATCTCTTCTAAAAAGGACGCCCTGGCATGCAATTTTGGTTATCATTACTGGGTTTACGTTTTGATCAACAAATCACAGAAAATGTATAATGTTTATGGTGAATGAACGATGATAGGCTAGTGATACTTTATTGCACTACAAAATACCATGAAGCAAATTGCTTAACCTCTTACCTATGATTATAATAGCATATAAACACAGGAAATTTTGGCAATGGCAGGCATTGCAGAATTGGACCTATATTATCCCATAAGCAAACAGAGCAGCGCTTGGTCAGTCGACTCATACAAGAGTCACCTGATTTGGGTCTACTCTGTTTGCAAGGGCAACTTAAGGTGTCTACAAGGTAAATGATAGCCAAGAGAATAACCTCTCTATGAAATAACTTCCACTTCAAACTTAATCCAAATGAATGTTAAGTGTATGTCGCAAAACTTTTCATTGCATGAATTTCATTCAGCAAATGAAGAGCCACCAGTCACCAAAATGAAAAAGAACTTGTATCAGTAATTTGTCATAAGAAATAATTCTCTCGAAGTCCAACTATTATGACATTCTATATTCCAAGAATGCTCAACTATTTTCAATAAAATCAGAATAGGTCTAGCGTGTAGCCAAGAGTGTTAACCCTTTCCCTCATATAAACGCCTTTTCACAACTTTGCAAACAGAGTAGCCCTAGATCAGACAGGCTCCTGCAGGATCATGGTCTGCTCTGTTTGCCTATGATATAATATACATATGAATCTAGTTTCTGCCATGGTCAAAGATTCCAGTATCCATGTGCTATTAGGACAATTAATCCAATTAATATTCATGGAGTAGAGGGTTGAGTGATAAGGGATAAATGCAAATCTATGGTGGAACACAATATAAATGCATTTTACCTTCTTCTAAAAGAGTAAACCAGGAAGCAGATAATATGTCGCGGGTTAACCATTTCCCTCATATAAACACCTTTTCACGCATTTACAAATAGGAGCTGTCCGATAAGGGTCTTCTCCGCTTGCTTATGACATGTCTGACATGAAATAGATCTGATTCTACACTTTTTATCAAAGCAAATAATTCCCTTGAAACTTCCCCACTATAAACATTTAGCTAATAATTATTCATGATGTCATTATTGAACAGGAAAGGGTTAAGCTAAAACATTTCATTTCTCCATCAAATCCAAAGCTGCACTACTCAAAGAGACAAGACTTAATAAGTAGTCACATTCAAGCATTTGATGAAGAAAATGGACTTTTGTATCTGAAACACATCCTTTATGTGTATACCTATTGAACTTGATAAACCCCCACAAATTATCTGCCTCTGAAGAAATATATTTTACCCTGTTTACAATGGCAAGTTTCCAGAAAACCGATTACACACTTAGTTTTCTTGGACAGTTTACAGTATACAACCCAATTTCCACTTTGCACTTAAACCAAGTAATCAATGTGTGAAAATCAATCTTAACCCTTTTCCTGTTTAATATTCATTTCAGAAATTATGACATGAATATTAATTAAGATTATTTTTTTTATAATTGCATATGAACACAGGACAATTTGGCCCAGGCAGAAACTGTAGAATCAGATCTATATAACACCATAAGGAAACAGCAGACCCTAATCAGATGGCTCTTACTGTCAGATCTGGGTCTACTCTGTTTGCAAAGGTGTTTATATGAAGGAAAAGGTTAAGCCATGCACAAATTCCTGACAGCATTTACAGTTTGAATCCAAATGATTGTTTCATATGGGCCAAAGCTAAATATTATTTTAAACAGAAAGCAAGCTATAATTTGTATCTAACAATATTCTGCCAAGGACAGCTTGCTCACATGCTCAGAGTTTTTAATGTAAAGCAGAAGTAAGGAATTGCTGAATGGTTCTGTCCCTCACCCCACCCCAATCTAGATTCTCGCTTAAAATATATGTAAATACTGCTGGTTACAGGATGATATATCTGACCAGAGATAACTCATATGAGATCAAGCAAAAGAAACAAAACCTCCAAACTCACCATGTGCGTTGTACTGCCATTTCATGCTGGGAGTTTACATGAAAAGAACAGTTTTGATTTACATAATTTTATGGTCTGGAAGGTTTCGTGTCTCTTTGCAATGCTGAGTAGCTCTGGATTCAACTGTGATAACTTTCAATACACAATAACACTAGTAAATCAAGGTGTCACATTCAGAGCCTGACAATAAGAACGAATGAAACAATCTCCGTTCCTGTAATAAAATTGGTGAAGAAGTCCTTGAACCTAGCATTCTAGCATTTGTGCTTGGCTTTAACTGAATACTGGTATGGTGCCCAAAGCATTAACTTGCTGCAGATGCGAAAGGCACTTTGAGATTCGTATCTCCTTTGTGGACCTCCCCTCAACAGCAATGCTAGTAGGGTTGGACCATGTCATTAATAGGTCATATGGAGCATAAAGTCTGATAAGAGAATGCACTGATGATGTAACAGATTGTCACAATATCAACTTATTTCTCTGCTACTATTCCTTTTCTCATTTCGCCCAAAAAAAGCCAACATTTTTTGTATTCTCTACACTGCTGTTAAATTATCTGTGATAAAAATCCACAAAATATAAAACTAAACAAAACAAGAAATCAAGGTTGGGTAAAGGCTTAAGCCCTAGCCTTCCTGTTAAAAGGTCAAGAATTCAAGCTTTTTCACAACACAGATCACAGTTAATATACGAGCACACGTTTGATCCATGACTCCGCCTCCAATTCCAAAACAACAGTGTATGCTTGTGAGCAAAATGAAGACCAGCTGTGCATAAATAGCACTTTCTGTAGATCACTGTGGTAACCGTCGTCTCCCTGCCGTCAACTCAACACCAATGTCACCAGCAGCGATAATCACTGTTAGATAGCACAACAAGTGCTGCACTTAAAATCTGCTCAGTTCAAGTCTCGATCTTCCAAGTAACGATACTCAAATGTAAAACCCTCCTTTTTCCTTTGGCCCCATTTCTCATAATCAAAATATATATATGTGCCCTGAAATCAGAAAAAACAACCTTACATATATGTGTGAATTAACATGTTTGAAAGCTACCGGCTTATGAGTAACAAGAACCCCGTGTGTCGGAGCATTATACGTCCCAAGTCTGTGCTGTCGTAACATTCACTATATTAATTTGAATTGAAAGTCACTGTGACCATGACCTTTGACCCCACGACCACAAAATCAATAGGGGTAATCTACTAGCTATGACCAATGTTCCTACTAAGTATCAAGACAGCACACCTAATACTTATCAAGTTATTGAGCGGACAAGATGTTTTTAGTTGAAGGTCACGGTGACCTTGACCTTTGAATTCAAAATCAATAGGGGTCATCTCCTGGCCATGACCAACCTTCCTACTAAGTATGACAACAGCTCACCTAATACTTATCAAGTTATTGAGTGAACAAAATTGTTTTGAGTTGAAGGTCACAGTGACCTTGACCTTTGACCTCAAAATCAATAGGGGTCATCTACTAGCCATGACCAACATTCCTACTAAATATAAAGATATTGAGCGGACAAAGAAGTGGCTAACGGACGGACGGACAAGTGCCATACCATAATACGACCCAAGCTACCTTTGGGCATATAAAAAAGGGATATAATTATATGCCTTATAAATGTAAGCCAATAGCTTCCAAGCATTTGCATCATGCGTGTCCAATATAAATCTGTATTGTACGGCTGAAATCTATATTGGACTCGCCATAAGTCCAATAAGAGTTCATGTGGAAAAACTCCAAATTTCAGCAGTATGAATAAAAATTGTTCATATGCATATTTATGAAATTTCAAAATTTAAAATTAAACAAGATTTCATAATCTTAAATATATACAGGTAATTATGACATAAATCATAGAACAGCTGGTGGCATAAGAAAATGGATGAAAGAGATTACCATATGGTTGAGTGGTTAGCTGCGAGAATGATATTGGTAAGGAGGCAAAAAGAGCAAATAGAGCGATTAATCCCTGACTGGCATGGACATTTAATCCCTAAGCATGGTTTATACAAAATGCAAACAATAATTTTAGCTAATAAACTGATGATTTTCATTAGATACGTGTTTTCTGCTTCAGATTTTGGGACCGACAATTTTCCGGATTTCTAGAGCCCTGCACTTGAGTCCTGTTTACCTGAACTGCCAGGAAATAGCATTTCATTTCGTATAATGCATGTGTTTGAAGAAGCAATATGATTTTGAAAGCATAAAAAGACTTCATGCCGATAGTTAAGACTGTCCTGATAGCCAAAACCACCTATGCTTTTAATCCTTTTCATGCATTTGCAGAGAAGACCCAGATCAGATGGCTCCTGAAGGAGTCGTCTGATCAGGGTATGTAGTCTGCTAATGGAATTTGATACATCTTGTTTCTTTCATTTCTAAAATGGCTATAATGTTCCACCTTCCGTATTTCATGATATCAGCTCGCACTATACCTAGTAAAGAACCCCTCTAAACCAGATTTTTTAAAAAGAAAAAATCAAGTTCTAATCAAATCAAATCTGAACAAAATTAAAGTTTGAACCTGAGAGTTGCATATACACATGTATATGTATAACTTGGTTAACTTTGAACAATCAAGGGCACTAAACTCTAAACAATCTTCTTTGATTTGGTCTAATATTTACAAGATCTATATCTCACAGTCATAAATTTGTTTAGCTCACCCAAGCAAATGTATTGATTTACCTGTTCAAAATCTTCATTGATTATCTTTGGTTCTTCATGCCGTTGGAACCACATCATATATTTTGTATGAAATCGCCATGACTGTTTTTTCAGAGCCTTTGCTGCCAAATATTGAGCCTTGGTACCCTGACAACAGAAACATTTTTATTAAAATATACTCATTTTATAGTTCTTTGAACTTAACCCTTTACTCCATGAATATGCCTTTCTATGCCTTTGCAAACAAAGTTGATTGAGATTAGATGGCTTCTATAGGAGCAATCTGATCAGGATCTGCTCTGTTTGCTTCCCAAAATATACCATTAAAAAAACCCAACCTAATTAATATTCATGATAATCATGGAGTAATGGGTTAATGCCAAACAATACCATAGTATCATTAGCAGCAATTTAATGCAGAGGTTGGTCGAGTTCATCAGCCAATAGTTTTAATTAACCCATTCCTGCATATTGACACCTTTTGACGCCTCTGTAAAAATCACTTTTTGAAACCAATGTGATAGAGCATTTGCTCCGTAGGAGGTAATGGGTTAATAAATTAAAAGTATGACTTGCCTATCCTATATTCAGATAATCTAGTAAGAAGGAACATTAATTCTAATAAAATTCATTTGTTATAGATCTCTATACCAAAAGGAGAAAATCTTACATCTACAGGTATAGAATTTATCCCTTTATGATTTTATTGCTATGACATGCTCAAAGTTATCAGCATTACTTGCCTTGACACTTAGTCACTTACCTCCATATAATAGAAGATAAAAAATAATGTTTCTGTGGATAATCGTTGAAAGAATTCCACAGTGTCTGAATGCAGAGGAGGTAACTGAGGGAGATATGACGGTGTCCGACATGGATTCCTTGGTAAATAGTGCCTGCAAGATAGGGCAAATCAATTTATCCTTATCCTTATTCTACCATAAGGACTGATGTCTCCTCAAAATCTGTATTTCTGATTTGTTGTATCTTTTGTCATTTGAGAAACTACTGCCTATCAAACAGCTTTAACTCAGAGGAGACACCCGGATCGCTGTTCTTAAGTGACAGAAAAAGGGTTTTCTCCAAACTACTTATCGGAAACTATATTTTGAATAGACACACACATGTATGGATCAACAAACACAGAAACAAGACTATATACCACCTAGTTCAACCCTTTCCTTCATATAAACCAAGTTTTCATGCCTTTGCAAACAGAGTAGATCATGATTAGACGGCTCCTAAAGGAGCCATCTGATCAGGTGTAATATAGATCTGACTCGAGCCTTTCTGCCCGAGCCAAAATTTCCTGTGTACATATGCCATTATAATAATTCAGGTGACAAGTGTTCATTGATGTCATTTTTTCTTACATGTATATTCAACAGGGTAAAGGGTTAAGACAGTTCCATTATACACATAACTCTATATACCAACATTGGGAATCATACAAACAAAAACAAACAAAAAATTCCACAAAGAAATAGTGACTGGCTGAAATTAGCCTATATTCTGAGACTTTGTGACTATGTTTAGTGACAACTGGATAAAATCTACATATTTAACAGAGGGGACAATGTGAAAAGTCAAATTTGAAGAACTAAAGTTTAATGTTTTGTTGTAATAGCAAGATATCTAGAATATGTGTACAGTAAAACTCTGATAGAGCGAATTTCCGCTTATAGCGAACTAAATTTCATTCTCCGGCCGATATCTTCATTAATTCTATACAGTTTATGATGTTTTACAACGGAGTTGGTTAGAGTGAATTTTCGCTTATAAATGGCGAACTGATTTTCCTGTACCTTTATTCACACTTTAAAATTCCTTCATTGAAGCGAAGTTTCACCTTGCTACTGTCTTCAATCACCTGTGTATTTCTCACAATTAACACCATGTCGCATAGGTGTTAAAACATACACTAGTGTTGGGGTGAACTGTGAAGTGATCCGTGTAAACACATATTCTTCATGGTGGTAGGGTATAATTAACATTGTGTACAGTAGTTGTAAGGTATAATTAAACACTGTTAGCCACGGGACATATATGCACATAAAAGTATGTGCTATAGTTAAACATATTTTTCTTTTCAATATAAATTCTTGAAGTCTTCTCAGTCATTTGGCTTTGTTATTCCCTCCCTGTTCGCATATCATTTCAGCATTTTCCGTTAAAAATACTGTTGACTCCAGTGACGACACGGATGAGGAATATTTGTCCGTGCCGACATACGCATAGTCTTTGTCCGCTATAGACAATTTAGCGGGCATTGGTGCAACAACCAAATACTCCTGAGGATTTTTTAAAATGTTGACATCTTTGAAACAATTATTTGGCAAGTGTCAAGCATCAATGTGTGTTCAAAAGCAAATGACCGATTTCTTTCACAAATGAGTAAGCTGTACAATGTATGATGTACATTTTGGGAGTTTGAATCGTTACACATATTCGTTTGCTTGTCTGAATTACGGTATAATAAAGTTTTGAACAGTCCTGTGGCAGAGTCATAATTTATAGCGAACTTCCTACTGTCAACTGAGTGAATAATGTTTATAGCGAAGTAATTCCTTCAGTCCCTTGGAATTCATTATAACCGAGTTTTACTGTACAAGCACAAAATATAATATTTGACAATGATTTTATATCCATCAGGTAAAACTGGAACTATCACTAAAGGTGATATATACCCCCGCAAGTGTCGACAGATGGGCGGACAGACGGATAGACAAGACCACCGTAAGCGGGTGCCAATGCTCGTCTGTCGTCATTGTCAAGATGAACATGCATACCAAAAATGAAGGTTATAAATGAAAAATTGAAGTAGTTATGGTCAATGTTAAGATTTCGGACGCCGCCGGAGTTTCGACAATAGCTCGTGATTTCTTCGAAACAGACAAGCTAAAAATGTGATTACTATATAAATCCGTTCTACGGAAAAGGTTGCAATTTTGGCATGCCCATTGCTGGGATTGATCTTACCGAAATCGTTCAGAGTCGGACGGATGTGGCAAATGATGAAAGGCTGCTTCACCCATGGTCAGCTGGTAGAAATGTTCCTTGGTATGGGGTACAGGCCCAAGAGGTGCCACACCAAGTAACCTGTTCAAGTGTATTGTCGTAGTCTGAGGCGCCTGCTGTTGTGGCATAGTGCCATCTTGGGAGGGTGTGCTTGGGGCCGGAGATAACTGAGAACCTGAACTGTTGAATGGCACTGAAAAAGTAAGAATTTTAACATTACTGGATTATTATTACAATTACATGCCCTGACCCATCTACTTTACTGTAGTGTACAACTCCTTGAAAATCTGTATCTGCACCCATGAACATCCATTAACCCTTTCCCTGTTGAATATTTATGTAAGAAATAATGATATCATGAATATTTATAAGCTGAAGTTTTATAATAGAATAATAACACAGGATTTGTTGGTATACTCAGTAGTGTCAGATCTATTATAATTTCATAAGCAAACAGAGCAGATCCTGATCAGACAGCTCCTATAGGAGCCGTCTGATTTGGGTCTACCGTTTGCAAAGGCGTTGCATCAGGCATATAGAAATTCGTCCGGACAAGAAAGTGTGACTGACAGACGGACAGAGACAGACAGACAGACAACTCAGCATTGAAAGAATTAAGCCTACCTTTAGTGTCAGATATTGAGTCTGATGTTGGTGGTATCTGGTTTTCTAGCCCTGCATTCATCACAGCCTGCTGTGCTATAGTCTTGAGAGACGACATAGATTCCGACAAGGAATCCTGAAAGAATGTAATGTATAACTACAATGCAAGTAAATGACATTCAACTGTCACACAGAAAACATCTCTTTAAACAAGAGGGCCAGAATGGCCCAGACATCGCTCACCAGACAATCAGAGGAGAAGATTTTCAAAGTTTTCACTATATGTTTCTATTGAAAACTGAACACCCCAGGGGCGGTGCCAATTTTGACCCCAGGGACACAATTTATATAACTTTTGTAGAGGACCTGAACATGATGCTGAAAGAATGTAGTGAAAGAATGGGTAGAGCATAGACCACTGGAACTTGTATTAATTCTTTGGATGTTAGAGGCGGATTCTCCCACCACTAATGACCTATGCAAACAGTTTGGATCCAGATCAGGCCCCACATAGAAAGAAAGTTTGTACTTATGATAACTTATGAATATGCTGCAGACAACAGTTTAGCGGAAGACAAAATTACCCAGCATGCAAAGAGTTAAGCTGAAATTCACAACATATACACTGATAGGCTCTATATTGATAGCTGGCAGCTTAATGCAGGGCATAGGTATGAAAAAAAGCTTTTAAGAGTTTTCTACATTTTGAGAATCATCCACAGTTTTCTCAATCTAAAATGAGTGTGTGTTATTTGTCTGAACAAAATTTCTACTCTACTGATCAGGCTAAGGTTGATTACATCAGCACTCACACTGGCTGGTCTCAGGCTGATATTAAAGAGAAACCTTTAGACTGTAGTTTCTGATGTGAAGAAGTCTATACACAAAGGGCAGGGTCAATTTTAACCCCAGAACTATGATACTTACAAAACTCATAAAGGTATGCTAAGTAACTCTATACACCAAATATCTAAGCTCTGGGACATGTAGTTTCTGACAAGAAGATTTTTAAAGTTTTTCCTATGCATAATGCATAACTAGTGATCCCATGGGCTGTTTAAGCAGTCAGCTACAAAAAACTGGCAATCCCTGGGGTGGGACCAATTTTGACCCTAGGGGCATAATTTATATAACACATGTAGAAGTCCTGAAGTTGAAGCTATGTGCCAAATATGAAAGCTGAGAACCTTCTAGTTTTAGAGGAGAAGATGTTCAAAGTTTTCATTATATGTTTCTATTGAAAACTGAAAACCCCTGGGGCGGGGCCAATTTTGACCTCAGGGGCATAATTTATATAACTTTTGTAGAGGACCTACAGATGATGCTATGTACCAAAGATGAAAGCTGAGAACCCTGTAGATTCAGAGGAGAAGATTTTTAAAGGTTGAAATTATTGACGCCCGACGACGGACGACGCACGCAGACTGACATCAGGCGATCACAAAAGCTCACCCTGAGCACAAAAGTGCTCTGGTGAGCTAAAAACAACACACACCTCACACACAAAATGACTGAAAAATAAATATCTGTTTGCCCTTGTTAAAGTAACAAATCACACATCTTTTTACAATGGCAATCTGAAGTAATCTACTTTCTGGGTCTTAAATGTATATTATGGTTTATTGCAGGACAAAAGCTAGAACTTTAACCCTTTGATGGCAGGACACACATGCACCGTTATTTGTAGAGTGTAGACCTAGATCAGAAGGCTCTTTGATAAGGGTCTACATTATTTGTTATCCAAAATCATCTAGTTAGCAAGGTTAAGCCTTATATACATGTACTGAGAAGACTCTATAATTAAACACTGATGGGTTACTCCACCCTAAAAATTCTGCTTTAAGCAGCCGTCTGCTTTTTAAAGTATTCCATGTCCATGTTTGTTCAATAAAAAGCACCCCTACATAAGATTGAAATTTCCATTGTTTGTTCAATCACAGTTCAATATGTAACCCTATACTTCATATAAACGCCTTTTCATGCATTTGCAACAGAGCAGACCCAGATCAGATGGCCCCTATAGGTTCTGTTTGCTTTTGACATGATATAGATTCTAGTTCTTGTCATTATTTCTTACATGAATACTGAACAGGGAAAGGGTTAAAAACATTTTGTCCATTCAATATCATTATAGTACAGTACAAGAGAGCCATGATGGCCCCAATATCGCTCACCAGACAGTCAGGAGATTTTCCAAGTTTTCACTAGATCTATATGTTTCTATTGAAAACTGGCCTACCCTGGGGCGGGGCCAATTTTGACCTAAGGGGCATAATTTATATAACTTTTGTATAGGACCTGAACATGATGCTATATGCAAAATATGAAAGCTGAGAACCTTCCAGTTCCTGGGGAGAAGATTTTCAAAGTTGTCACTATATGTTTCTAATGAAAACTGGCTATCCCTGGGAGGGGCTAATTTTGACCCCAGGGGCATACTTTACACAAATTTTGTAGAGGACCTGAACATGATGCTATGTGCCAAATATGAAAGCTGAGAACCTTCCAGTTTCAAAGAAGATTTTCAAAGTTTTCACTCTATGTTTGTATAGAAAATTGGCCACTACAGGGGCGGGGCCAATTTTGATCACAGGGGCATACTTTATATAACTTTTGTAGAGGACCTGAACATGATGATATGTGCCAAATATGAAAGCTGAGAACTTTCCAGTTTCAGAAGAAAATTTTCAAAGTTTTCACTATACAGTCGAACTTCGGAACCTCGAACACTGAAAGCTGGAACACAGTCGATTTCTCGAACTCGTTCCTTGGTCCCGTTCTATTCTCTATATAATCCTTATTGTTCTACCTCTGTTTTCTCGAACACGGAAAGCTGGAATTCTCGAACTGATGTGCGGTCCCCGTGAAGCAGTTTGTTCTATATTTCACACCTTATGTTCGAACTGTCAACACGGTCAGTCGGCATGGCTTCATGTTATAATTACACCGGCGGCGCGCGGTATTTTCACACCTCGTCAGATTAGCACTGGTGTTACCTGTCTATTACCAATTAAAGCGTGCGTGTTTGCTTAAATAATTTGATACGTGTTCACCCTGATTGCTGTTTGGTCAAAGCTAATTAAAATAAGAGCCAAACAAAAATTCATTAAATTAATAACTGAGCAGATCGTGTCAATTTTCAAATTTTGTATAAATACACGGCTAGTTTGATTCATCCTCATTCTGATTCACAATGTCGAAGAAAGAACCAAATAAAGCTGAGCAACTTAGTAAAGGACCCGGTACGATGATATAATCAGTGATATCATCACTATGAGAAATGCGAACGAGTGCCTGGCAGAAGAAGAAGACGAAGAAGAAAACGATATGCCAACACCGTCTGTAGCCGAGGCACTTAAGGGATTCGACGCAGTCAGACGATATTTGGTAACACATTCCGGTGCGGACAATGAACTGAATATAATGTGCAACGTGTACAAATTATTAGTGAAATGTGACATTAAGAGAAGAACGGCAGTGCAGTCCACCATAGACGATTATTTTAAGAAGTAGAAACTTGTTGGTGTACGTGTACATAGCCCAGATAACGAGAGATAACTGTGTTCAGAAATTGTAATGCACAATGTTGAAATATCTAAATTTTCATAAAAGTTTATTTTCAAGCGAAAACAATGCGTGCATTACGAATTCTAAACATCGTGAATACATGTGATCATCTGCTTTAGTGAAATAAGCAAGGATTTATTATTTATGTTTTATTCATGTGTAGATAATCATTGATTTATATGTTACTTGTGCATTAGGTATATGGTGAAAATGACAACAAAGGTAATTTCTTGCATGTGTATACATGTATTAAATATTCATGTATGTTACAAGTGTATAAAACACACAATTTGACAATAAACATTACGTATATGTAGATGTAAATCAAAGGCCTGAATGGCCATAATGGCGTTCAGGTTTGATATGGATGTTACGTGTAGGGGGGGGTGGGGGGGGGGGGGGGTGGGGGGATTGATGTACACGTTAATAACAACGTCTTGGAATTGATAACAGTATTAATAACAACACATTGTTGTGAAACACTATGCCCCTGATTGTGACAAATATAAATTTGACCCGTAATGTGACATTTAACTGTAATATAACCTTGATTTTAATAAGCCCCCCCCCCCCCCCCCCCCCCAAAAAAAAAATAATAAATTAAAAATAAATTAAAAATAAATAAATAAAAATGTTCTCCTGTAAGTTGCATAGACATGCCAGGTTTGAAGTATGTATGTGCAATGGCTACAACGTTATTGCCAACATTAAAGTTTGAGCCAAGCCAACAAACCAACAAAGTCAGCTCCCCCCCCCCCCCCTTGATTGGGGGCATAAAAATATGACAGACTGAAACAAAAGGAGCCATCTCATGATCTGCTGTTTATATATTGACATGCTTCTGGTTTCTACTATGGCAAAAGAATATCTTAATTATATCCATGATGTCATTATTTCTTATATGAATATTCATGAAGTAAAGGGTCAATTAATGCTTTCATGTCCAAAGCTGATGCAAAAACTGAAGCACAACATCAAAATGATACAAAGGCTACCTATAATCCTACATTTTTTGTTCAACTAATTCTTACACATAACATTTATTTTTCCATGTTCAGCACTCGTTTATTTTGAATAAATGTAGTCTGCTTACAAATTTGAAGGTAGACTGTTTTTAGTTTTAATTACTAAGTAGATCCATACATGTACATACAATTACGGTAGTTGTTTAGACCTGATGAAACTCAAATTCAGAACTACAGTCAGAAGTAGAGTTGTAAGCTGGGAAAGACATTTCAACAAATTGCTACCTACTTTCGCTTTTACACGACACAAATGTCTTGAGCAGACTCGGCGGTTACACGATACATAGAAGAGACAGTTGTTATTGACACTGGAATATAATTTGATTGAATATGTGTTGAAAACCTTCTATGGATAATACTTACTTTGATAAGCCGATAGAACCCCGTGTTTTTACGGTTTTACTTCTTGTAAGACTTAGACTTGTGTTGAGGTTGGGTGCCATAGTCAAAGCACGCTGTTCTATGCGTGATAAATGTGTACATGGGATTTCTTTGACCTTGTCCTTTATGAAACTTCCTATTTCTAATTTTGAGTACGGGTCAAACGGAAATGACCGAATGCGATGCAAAAGGCAGTTTGATTGGCTGAAGATGTAGGTCTATATGCTAATCAGTTACGAATGTGTATAAAAATGCAATCGGAAACCTCGGCTATATTCCTTCTGCTTTAGAATGCCAAGGTGTTGCGAAAACTACGGCAAAAATATTCGTTCGCATCTTCTTCTTCTTCTTCCGATTAAAGTACAGGGCCCACTCTGGAGCATAGACGTACTTGGAGTTTATTAAAATTCAAGACTTTTAAAAAGTTTATCTTTGTGTAGATTAGTAGTAATTATCTCACACAGCGAATTATTATTAAATACATGAAGAGTAAACAAATACATGAACATTTTACGACCAAACTAGTGCAGACTTGAGGAAAACTATTTTGTCTTGCGCATGTTCACTAGACAAGTGAACTCTTTGCCGTAAAGAGACCGACTAGTATATGGCGTTTGAACGCCATAATAAAAAATAATGTTTAGAAGATCGAATTAGTTATCTATTCAATTCCCGTGTATAACACGTACAAATAAATCCGCTTCGCCCAACACATCAGTTGTGTTTTTGCACCACAGTACAAAGTCGAACTTGAAACTTCGAACTTCAAACAACCTGAAACTCGAACAACGCTTTTCTCGAACAAATTTTAATGTCCCCAGGGTGTTCGAGGTTTCGAAGTTCGACTGTATGTTTCTATAGAAAACAAGGCACCCCGGGGGCGGGGCAAATTTTGACCCGAGGGACATAATTTATATAACTTTTGTAGAGGACCTACAGGTGATGCTATGTGCCAAAGATAAAAGCTGAGAACCCTGTAGATTCAGAGTAGATTTTGAAAACTTCAAATTGTTGACGACTGACAATGCACGATGCACACAGACGGACATCAGGCGATCACAAAAGCTCACCCTGAGCACTTTGTGCTCTGGTGAGCCACGGACTGTCTGGAACTGAGAAAATGCTCGGATTACTACTACCCTCGGATTATCCATGAAATCATACTTTGTGGATTCAATGTGTCAAATTTATCATATAGTGTATGCACGTACATGTGCTTTTTGCCTACAGAATGATAAACAATTAATTGATATGTTTGCATATTTTTAGACAAGTCTCATTCAACCAGATGTTTGCTACGAGAGATAAACAGTTTTTATAGTGTTTTTCAGATGAACAAAGCCGAGTGATCTGATTATTCATTAATTCAACTTGCCCTGATTTTCCTTATCATGAAACAGCACGAGGGCGAAGCGACGTTGTTTGTTGACATGCACAACTAAATGAAATGTCGACGAATGGAAAAATAGGCAAACTAAAATCCATAAGTATAAGGTTATAAGCTACAACTGTTCTATGTCTAATAGATTGAAACAAATTTTGGGTCCCTTGAACGGACCTGTGCAAACTACAGTGAAAATTCGGTTGCAGAGCTGTGAATGGTGTTTACCGTTATCACTTATATATTAAGTAAAGAATCGATGCATTATATGCAGTTATGTGTTGCACATGTTGAACTCACAATTACTGCCTACATACGTGTATACTGTTGGACCAGGTGTTATTCACATGAAGTTGCAAAACTAACACAGCAGCACCGCTAATAGCTTGGGGCACACGGAGTCACGAGACATCAACAATGGAGGTGTTATAAATTGACTTTGAAGTGTCCGCGATGCATGCTCAGATTAGGCAGGTAATTTAATGAAGCAATTGACTGAAAGGACCAAGAAGCGTGCACGAAAAATCGGATTATCGAGACTGTACACTGTACATAGCTGTATTGAAGTTATAGATTTCATGTCAGGACCATACAAATTCTCTCGGATTAGACCATATACTTGGAAAATAGCTCCTCGGATTATCGCCGTTTTACTGTATATATATTAACCCTTTACTCCATGAAAATTCATAAAAGTAATGATAACACCATGAATATCAATTATATTACTCCTATTGGTGCCATCTGATCTGGGTCTACTCTGTAAAGACATATTTATGGTGTAAAGGGTTATGCGACCATTAATTGTTTGAGCAGAAGAGTATTTATAATAAACAAGCAGGCGGTAGCTTAATGCTATAGTAACTTTCTGCATTTCTTTTGCATTAGGCCTCCACTTCTTTAACCCATTACCTCATAGGCTAATTCTAGATCCAACCACTTTGAATAAATCTACCGAAAAGGAGCATTTACTAGAGAAAAGGAAAATGTTAGAATTATGTAGTATTAAAACCATTGTGATAGAGCATTTGCTTCTATGGAGCAAATGCTCTATTTATCACAATGGTTTCATTCAAGAAGTGGCTATTACAGAGGTGTATTTATGGAGGAAAGGGTTAATGACCAAGTAGACGACTTCCTTTCAATGGTCACTTCAGACAGGTTTCTCTTTTTTCTAATCTATTTTACATTTTCTAAGCTTACATGTGATATAGTTGAAGAGTCATACTAACCTGATGTAATGCTCCACCTGCGCTCATCGGTCCATTCATTACTCCTGGCATGATTTCTGATTTACTTGAACTCAAACTGATAATTGCGTTTGCCTGAGATGATGATGTAGACGATGACTGCGATGATGGTAATGGAGTTACTAAACTATTGTTGTTACTGTTGACTGCACTAGATGGGGACAGAGAGATGGACGTGGGAACTGACTCTTTGCTAGGACCATTGCTTAGCAATGGTGCACCATGAGGAGTTGAGGGATTTCCTAAATTGTTAGTTGAGACAGAGTTCACAATAGAAGAGTTTATTGTAGACGTTACACTGTTCACTAACACATTGCTTGAAACGGAAGATAAAGGTATGTGGTTCAAAGAATTTGACTGGCTCTTGGAATCTGAAATACAGACAGAAAAGAAAGTAAGCTTTCAAATGGAACAAATCTTACAAAAAATACCATTTTGTCGAATCAGACCTATATATTTTCATGCGTAATCACTCCTATAGGAGCAGTCTGATCTAACTCTACTATGTTAGCATAACCCATTCCCCCATACTGACGACTCTGTAAAAGTCACTTTATGAAACCATTGTGATAAGGAGCAAATGCTCTATTTATCACAATGGTTTCAAACTACAAAATTCTAAAATTTTCCTTTTCCCTAGTTAATGCTCCTTTTCGGTAAATTTATTCAAAGAGGTTGTATCTAAAAATAGACTGAGGTAATGGGTTAAGGAACCAAAAGGCACTTTTGTTAGGTAATGGGTTAAAGGTTTATGGCCCTTGGCCAGAAAGTCAACTTTAATCTTGTTCCCAGTGGACAAAAAGCAGGTTTCTCTCTTCAATCAATTTTATACCAAATCTAATTACTAAAACTTATCCTTGAGGCTTACGAGTTATTCTAGAACCATTTTTACTTTTTGAAATAGTGTATGAGAGAGAATCTCTTTATAATTATATAAGTCACTTATAAGTCAATTTATTCATTCTCATACTTCTTAATAAATACTATATATCAAATAGAATTTACACCAATCAACCAACCTATATCTAATATTTGTTGTCCAAATGGAGAACAATGTTAAAGACTATTAACCCTTTCCTTCATACAAACAATCAGATCTGTTATAATTTCATTAAGCAAACAGATCCTGATCAGATATGGGTCAACTCTATTTGCAATAGAGTGGAACAAGAGCTGTCACAGTCACGTGACAAATGCCCCCAAAAAGTGTACCCTGTGATCTTGACCTTTGACCCATGGACCAGGGAGTTGAACAGGACACATCATCTTTGTGTGGTGAACATTTGTGCCAGGTTATTTTGAAATCCATTCACAGAAAAGTTATAGAAGGGACATGAAATTTGGGACGGACGGATGGAAGGACAATGTGATTATTATATGCCCACCGTTGGGGGCATAAAAAACATTTGTTGATACAAGTTCAAATTGACAATCATCATAATAATGATTGAACATAACAAATACCAAGTTTTATGATGTTATTGAAAAATATGCTTTTATTTTAGGGACTATCACTTTAATATCCATAATGGGCCTAGTCTTGCATAATTCTTCATCATGAAACGGTTGAAGTTATAATATTGAGTAGTTCTAGAACTGAGAAATTTCATATGGAAAACTTTACATCTAAAGAGACTGTAAATGTTAGTCAAAAGTCTGCTTTCAAAATAACACCATCACCCAGAGAAACTATAAACATCTGCCACCATTAACCCTTTACTCCATGAATACGGCTTTCTACGCCTTTTCAAACTCAGTAGACCCAGATCAGACAGCTTCTGTAAGAGCTGTCTGATCAGGGTCTTCTTTGTTTGCTTATGATATAATATAGATATGATTCTATAGTTCCTGCCAGGGCCAAACTTTCCCATGCCCATGTGCTATTATAGCAATTGGTCTAAATTAATATTCATGATGTCATTATTTCTTTCATGTATTCATGGAGTAAAGGGTTAAACCTTTCACTGTTCAATATTCATGTTAGAAATAATGACATCATGAATATTTATTAGCAGAACTTTCATAATGTTAACTATTCAAGGAAATGTTTTGCTTTGACAAAAGCTGTAGAATCAGATCTATATCATGTCAAGAGTAAACAGAGCAGACCCTGATCAGATGGATCCTTTAAGAGCCGTCTAATCTGTGTCTACTGTTAGCAAATGTGTGAAAATGTGTAGACCTCTATGATGGAAAGGATTACTTGTCTATATAGCGTGACTGCCAGTCAATTCTGTCACAATAATGTGGAATGTCCCAATGCTCTTTATCTTGCAATGAGTTTATATATTAACCCATTACCCGATTAATGTTGAGAAATAATGAATGTATGAATATTAATTAGCTGAATTTTAATAATGGCAAGAGAATTTCTTACCAATGGCAAAAACTGTATAATCATATCTATGCTATTTCATAAGTAAACAGAGAAGATTCTGATCAGATAGGTTCTGTAGAGCCATTTGATCTGAGTCTACTCTGTTTGCAACTGTGTGGAAAGATGTTTCTATCAGGTAAAGGATTAAAAGTTTAAAACAAGATGTGTTTGTGAAACACTATGCCCTCAGCACAATTTGACCTTTGACCCTGAAGGATACCCTTGACCTTGACATGTCACCCTCAAAATGTGCAGCTTCATGAGATGTATATACACATGCATGCCAAAGATCAAGTCTCTATCTCTACTGGTCCAAAAGTTATGGCCAATGTTAAAGTCTGTGATTTGACCTATATATTTGACCTCTGACCTTGAAGTATGACCTTGACATGTCACCCCTCAAAATGTGCGGCTTTATGAGATACATATGCATGTCAAATGTCAAGTCTCTATCTGTACTGGTTCAAAAGTTATGATCAATGTGACAAACAGACAGGGCAAAAACAATATGCCCCCAAGATCTGATCTGGGGGCATAAAAGGGGGGGGGGGGGTTTATCAAAAACTAATATTTTAAAAGCATCAGAGTTTAAACTTAAGAAGACAGAAACAACTGTATTCCTTTACCACTTGTGCTTCGGTCGCTTGAAGAGTTGGGAGTTGAGTTCCAATTAATCTGCCATGGACTGGAGGATGGGAAAACTTTTTCTACAAATATAACATAGTTCAATATATTAGCAGTTTAAACTATAGGCAGATTAAGGTACAACTTGTTTCTTACTTTAACCCTTTTCCTGTTCTATATTCCAAATTTCAATACCTACTGAATATTCATGAATGAAATACTTATAACGATATGGAAAGTTGAACATTGTAACCTTTTTAGAAACTAAAGAAATAGATCAATCCAATTTCTTTAGCAAACAGAGCAGACTCTGATCAGACTGCTCCTACAGAAGCTGTCTGATCTGAGTCTACTTTGTTTGAAAATGTGTGAAAAGGTGCTTATATGAAGGAAAGGGTTAAAGTGTAAGTGAAAGGCCACCAAATAACCAACTCTACTAATAGCTGTTGGATCCAAACAACAATTACAGATACAAAGGTTCCCATCATGGAAAGAATAAATACAAACTTTCTACAAGTTTGGCACAAGACTAGAAGCAGCAGATTACACAAAATTGGGTATACATACAGACACAGGGTTGCCAGCACTCTGGGTGAATAAAATTCCCTGACTTTTTCCTGACCAATTCATGTTTTTCACTGACCAAAACCGCCAAACATTTAAATGGCCTACTGACCTCCCCTATAGCCGTCAACTTCTATCATTATTTTTCCCCAAATGTTTTGTGTTTATTAGGGTTACAGATAAGGGGAGTATTGGAGTATTTACCCAATTAAAATTGTGGAAAAAGCAATTGTTTTTCAAAACAATGAGTAACACAAACCAAATAAATATAGCAAAAAGCAAAAATTTTTTAGAATACCTAATGAGAATATGAATAATACCCAATTATGAAAATTGCCAATACCCAATAAAAATTGCAAATACCCAATTTTGTAAAAAATCAAGGAGTAAATACCCAATAGCATCAAAACCTTATCTGTAACCCTGGTTTATTTTCTAATATTAATCATAAGCATTTTCACATGTATGACTGTTTGGTGGTCAAAGTCAATGAAACATAATTGTGACTATTGGTCGGTGAAACCTTATTATCAAGAGATACATATCAGAAGCATCTTTACAAGACATGTAACTATAAAAACTATTTTAAAGTACACTTTCCTCATGGCAAAAACAATAAAGTATGGTTAATAACAAGATCATTGGAACCCTGCTAGTATTAACAAAATATCATTCTCAAAAATCCAAGATCTATTATTATACAGTTTCCCAGAGGCAAAAACAATAAAACACCATGACTAAAAGCAAGAGAAAAATGGAGAATTTAAACAAATTAAATGCATGTTACGGTATTACATCATTATACTTTGTTTTTTATTACATAAATTTAATGCTTGAAGACTGCTATAGCCACAAAAGTTTAAAATGATTAACTACTTTGAGTTTTGAAATTATTTTTCACTGACTTTTCCCTGACTTTCCAGGATTTTCATTTTTCACTGACCGAATTTCAAAATTCCCTGACCTTGAAAAGGAAACAAATTTCCCTGACTTTTCAAGACCGCTGGCAACCCTGAGACAACCTGATTTCAGTACTCCCTCCCTTCTCTAACACTTCTTTGTTGTGGGATTCAATAAACTGCAGCATAAAAATGTTTTTATACTGATATTTGGTATTAAAACCTTAAGCGATAACTGTTCGCAATCTGCTTCAATCACCAGGCTTCCAGAACTACTATGTATATTAAGTCAGCATTGTTTTTGGCATTCCTTTACATGAATGGGGATACCGTAACAAGGATTTTAGTTCTACCAACAACTTTTGAAGTTTCCACACATTCATAACCCTTTCCCTCATATAAACGCTTTTTCGCACCTTTCCAAACAGAGCAGACCAAGATCAGAAGACTCCTAAAGAGCAATCTGGTCAGGGGCTGCTCGGTTTGCTTAATAAATTATTAAAAGACCCCACTCTACAATACCAAAAAAACCCCCATCTTACCTATCTTTAAAATACCATTTTAAAAATTCAGCTAATAAATATTCATGATATCATTAATAGTTCTTACATGAATAATGAACAGAGAAAGGGTTAATTGTTTTATCAACTTATTTGACTCAAATGATGATTTTGAAAAATATATCAATACCATAAAAACTTTAAACATCAAGCAAAGTGTTAACATACATTATTTCATAAACAATGTAACTGACTTTTTAAAGTTAACAAGACTTCACAGCTTTTTGCTAACTGTAATGAAATGAAATTTTGTATTGATGCTTGTGCATTTTTATTTCATATACCTTTACATTTAAATAAATGAGTAACACAGTATCTGAAAAGCACATTTCATAGAAGCAGGATGGTGAATGATACAAATATGCAGCAGTGCAGAAGCGATTGATGTATGGGTATTGTTAGGCATGGATATTCTGACTAATATCAATCGTCTGTTAAATCCCACGTGTCTATAAGACAACAGTTTGACTTCTCAAGCAAAGTTTAACCCTTACCTTCATACAAACACCTTTTCACACCTTTGTCAAATCAGATGGCTCCTATACAAGCTGTCTGATCTGAGTCTGCTCTGTTTGCAGTTTTTGTTTAACCCTTTCCTCCATAAATACGCCTTTCTACGCCTCTGTAAAAGTCACTTTATGAAACCATTGTGATAGAGCATTCGCTCCTATAGGAGCAAATGCTCTATCACAATGGTTTCAAACTACAAAATTCTAAAATGTTCCTTCTCTCTAGTTAATGCTCCTTTTCGGTAGATCTATTAAAAGTGGTTGGATCTAAAAATAGCCTATGATGGAAAGGGTTAAAATTCTAATAGATTTGACTTTACACTTTCTACCAATACTAAATATTCATGAGTACATATGCCATTATAAAAGTTCAGCTATTAAGTGTTCATAATGCCATTATATCTTACATGAATATTCAACTGGGAAAGGGTTAAACACAAAACCTACAAAACAGTTTGCCATTTGAGTAGTCAAGATTTTTTTTTTTTTGGTTCACACTCATTTGCACTTTTAACCTTTTTTTCTATGAATATTCATGAAAGACATAATGGTATCATACATATTAATTAGCTTAACTTTTACATCAGTAATATTATTCCATAAGCAAACAGAGCAGAGCTTGATCAAACAGCTCATACAGAAGCCAAGTTATCTGCTCTGTTTGCAAAGGCATGTAAAGGCGTTTATCTGACAGTCATTTATAGACAATATGTGAAAATCAACAGACTTTTGATGAAGTTAGTGATAACAATTTCCTGTTCATGCCAGGTAAAACCGTTTCACCAGTGTATGAGAAGTTTTTGTTATGACATGCAGCATGCAAGTTCTTGTTTGCCGATGTGTCTATCACATCATATATGCTAGTAATTTACTTGGTTTAAGAATAAAAGGTCACATTATAAATACATGTATAATTCATTTGTTGTGTTGAATGAAAATTCTATCCAATTACCAATGTCTTACCTACAACTGCTACACATCATTACAACACTCAACCGGTTACCGGATAGAAATGCTCTTTAAAGCCTTTGCAAACAGAGTAGACCCAGATCAGGATCTGCTCTGTTTGCTTATGGAAACATTTCATCTTATAAATATCCATAATGTCATTATTTCTTATATGAATACTGACAGGTGAAGGGTTAAATGTGAAAAAAAGAGTCTTCAGGAACCCGTCACTCCTTTTTGTATGAGCAAACATTTAAAATGAAATAATTTTCATTACGTTCTACAGATTTTGTAGACCCACCTTAACTCTTTGCTTGCTAGCACCAAATATGTGATTACCTATGCGAACTGTTTGGATCCAAACCATCTGACACTCTATTTGTGTAGAGAAATATTTATAGAAGAAACCTATTTTTGAGAATAGTAGCTGATGAACATTTTCTGAACAGAAATAATTTACTTGGTGTGGTGCAAAGAGTAAACCTTTTCCATGTTAAGTATTCATGTAAGAAATAACATGAATAGTTATTAGCCCAATTTTTAAAATGTGAACATTTCAAGGGAATTGTTAGCTTTGACACTATATCATGTCAAAAGCAAACAGAGCAGACCCTGATCAGACAGCTCTTACAGGATCTGTCTGATCTGGGTCTACTCTGTTTGCAAATGCGTGAAAAGGTGTTAATATCAGAGAAAAAGTTATATAAGCTAGCTATATTCTGAAACTTATTTCACAACTGATCAATGAAAGCTTTCAGAAACTAAAGGTCATCTGGAAATCTATAGAAAAATCTAGCAACAGGGTGCACAAGAATGTACGCAAGGGTAAAAGCTACCAATGGGAAACTGGGGATGCTGGGCCCAAGGAGCTTAATGGCAATGACCTGGCTAGTGGTCTAAGAGCCTCCATGGAAGTGATTTTAAAGCTTTAACCCTTTACTCCATGAATATTCATGCAAGAAATAATGACACCATACATATTAATTACATTAATTTTTATAATAGCACATGAATACAGGAATATCTGGTCAGAGCAAAATCTGTAGAATAATATCTATATTATTTTATAAGCAAACAGAGCACACCCTGATCAGACAACTCCTATAGGAGCCATCTGATTTGGGTCTACTCTGTCTGCATAGGCATACTTATGGAGTAAATGGTTAAGAAAGCACTGGTACATGCCATATTATCATCTTAAATTTTGCTAAATCCTATACCTGGTGGAAGTAAGGACAGATCTTAACCCGAAAGCATAATTTTCTGCTTTCTTGGCAGATTTTGTATAAAAGTAATAACAAACATTAAAAGTTCCAACGACAATGACGACAACGCAGACACTGGAGTTACACAATAGCTCTTATTTTTAAGCCTAAACCTACTCTTTCATTAATTTCATCCAAATGCCTAGGCAATAGATTTTCAATAACAATATTTATGAAGAAAAGGTTCAAGTCATGTCAATATCAATTTATGTAAACAAATATGGATATATAGAAATATATGTTGCACTGTGTGATCTGAATTACAAGGATTTACTCACATACCAAATTTGGCATTCCTACCTAAAGTAATATAGGAGATCAGCTCTGGACAAGGTTTTCCTAGTATAACCGAGTTCAATGGTCAAGGTCACAGAGAGAAGAATGTTGGTTTACGAAATTTCACCATCCCAAGATGTACTCACACACAAAACTCAGCATTCCTTCCTCAAATAATATAGAATATAATTATGCTCTGGATAAGATTTTTTTCCAACTGAGGTCAGAAGTCAATGTCATAGAGACTTGAAAATGGTATGCAACACTCCTTAATCCCAAGATGTACTCATAAATCAAATTTGACATTTCTACTTGAGCTAATATAGGAGATATGCTCTGGACAAGCTGTACACTGACACATGGATTGATGGACATACGGACAGACAAACACACAGACAGTTGGTTACTATCTGCCATGCTTTGGGGGCATATAAAATTGGGGCTAAATGTATTTACCTACGAATGGGACCAACACCAATACCTGGTAAGGTAAGTTCACAGTCTCAATATGTCTTTTGTGAGCCTTGTAAATGATGTGATTATTTTTGCTGCTTTGAGAAAGTGGATTTGTAACTGACTTGTATTTATTCCTTGGTGCAGAAATTTTATTTTCAATTGTTATTTTCCAAAGATTTCTGTCAAAAGGTCTGCAAATGTTATAAATGGCCCTGTGAAAATCATTTCTGTTCATTTTACTAGGGATTTTATGTGATGAATGGTAATTCTATATCATTAGGCATCTGCTTTTTTCTGTCTATTTTGCATAGTACAATCTGTTTGGTAAAGTCTCTTGTGCAGATTGAAAACAAAGGTACTATTTTTAGAAAAAAAACCCAAACACATTCAGACAGAGAACATCAGTTTCAAAGAATAGTGTTCTCAGAGCTCCTGGAACAGGACCAACTTGACCTCTTTTCACTCCGATCTCAATGAACTTTACACAATTTGACAATACAGCAGCCCTAGCAGCTTCTCAAAAACCGGATATGCAGCATAATTTGGAAAAGCAAACTTTTACCCCACCGTACATGAAGCGGATGAAATTATTAAAAACAAAAGTCAACATCCAGTTTGTCCTTCATCTAAACTGCTGAAATGTTAAAAAATTCCGATTTCAATTAATTCAGTTAATACCCCTATGTTTTTCCAAATTAAAACAGCGACAAAAATCAAATGTTTAAATCTCAAATGAGTATTTCATTCTTCAATAAAAGCAATTTTGTGAAGCAAAATCATTACTTTCTGCAATGACTGCCTTCGAAATAGAGGCAATTGGTAGCACATGAAATCACTGAATGCCCCTTACCCCACACAGCAAATACATATTAACCTGAAGTATGATGAGGCATGGGATGCTTGGATGAAATCAAATGAGGCATGCATGATGTCTTACCAGTTGACTGAGAGGAAATTTCAGTAAAAGTAAGGTGCCTCATAGCAGCTGTGGAAGAAGGGGTTCTTTGCCACACTGAGGGCACATTATTTTGCATTCGTGAAGGGGTAGGGGAACCTAAAATATAACAGCATATACATACAAAAGCAGAAAATGTCATCCCTGCAACTCAACAAAGGCTCTAACTCTACTTATAACAGCTATTCCATAGAATTGTTACATTCTACATATACTAGTGCCAGCTGGGGTGAATTCAACAAGTTTAACAAAAAACAAGAGCCAGGATGACCCCTTATCACTCACCTGGGAAAACAAACTGTACTGTGAAAAAAATAAAAAGAACTTGTGTATAATTATATTAAGAAAATTACGGCAGTATTTCAGACAAAGTGAATATAGTAACATACAAGCCCCTAGTATGGCCTAAAAAAAGAGCTAATATTGGCCAGTGCAGGTCACCATATCCAAGGTTCAAATGTTCACAGGGCAGGAATTTTGCCTTGATAAGCTGAAGTAGATGGTCGTGTAATTAATTTATACAAAGTTAAATTCAAATCTAGTACATGGATTAGAAGAAGATTTTCTGAAGCTTTAATATATAGAAGGGATGTCAATAATCCGGTTTTTCACTAACCAATTAACCATTCATGCTTTTGACTATTATGCAATGATATTTAAAATGCGACAAATTTGATGTGTATCTGGATATCTCATATATGAGTGGATTGCAAGTGTTCCACTCACGATGTTTAACCCTTTCCTCCATAAATACGCATTTCTACCCATCTGTAAAAGTCACTTTATGAAACCATTGTGATAACTAGAGCATTTGCTACTATAGGAGCAAATGCTCTATTTATCACAATGGTTTCAAACTACAAAATTCAAAAAATTTCCTTTTCTCTAGTTAATGCTCCTTTTCGGTAGATTTATTCAAAGTGGATGTATCTAAAAATAGCCTATGGAGGAAAGGGTTAAGGTATTGTTCAGTTTAATGGGTTTATAGAAACTCCTGATTAGTCTGACCTATAAATGAGTGTAACGGCAATGGTTTTTCAACAAACTCCACAAACTCTTAGCATTCCAGTAGTCCGAGGAGATAATGAAAATGCACTTCGGACGAGTTTTGTCTGTGACTCAAGCTATATTTCTATTATATTTGAAAATGATTATTTTGTTACTATAAATGTACATATTCAGAAATTTTGACAGTATAGGAAATACTTTTTATTTTTTCTGCCATAATATCCCTTTAGCAAAGGAATTCTGACAATATGGTTAAATGCTGACAGCACAGATTGTTCGCTGTTTCTTGTGTAGATCTAAATGTACAGTGTGATGAGCGGTCCTTCAGTCTGAAAGTAGACTATAACTACATACTTTTTTACTTTTTGTGTAAACTTTGTAACAAAATGAATTTCTACAATCCTGCTTCATGTGTTTTAACAAAACGGTTGCAGCAAGTTACTTGCAAAAAAGCAAGTGTTCATTGAAAAGTGACTGATTATTGTCATTTGATCGAAACAAGGTCTGGACAACAATCTTTTTCATATAATAAAAGTGTTATCAAAACAAATTATTCTTAATCGGTGTCTATCTATTGATGACACCTTTGCTGTATTGTATACAAACACTTGTATTGTTTTTCAAAGTTTATTCAGATAATCGAATATCATTTTTAATAACTGATTATTCAACCGATTAACCGTTGACATCCCTAATATATAGACAAACTAGCCTGTCCTGCATTTACTGTATGAAACTGATTAAGATGTTGTCAAGACAATTAAATAATATTAAGGTATGATATATATTTGATGCAATCATGCAGTTGACTACAAGGACAAGATGCTTAATTGCAGCTTGGACATATACTATAGGAAACCACATTCTTAAACGTAAACTTTGACAATGGATGACACAAAGCCAACACAGCACTATCCAATTAGCTCATCCTAGCACTTTGTGACAGTTGAGTAAAATGGCTAGTATCAACATATGACAGCAGGTTTTAAATGAACCAAATTTCATACTTAAATCTGTTACTGGTTAATGTTGTTGCAAGGCAGAATAAGCAAAAGAAAACTACAGGGAAACTAAATAGAGGCAAGGTATATAACAGAAGTTATAACTAGCAGGACATTACAAGATAACAGTTGCTCCATGCATGAATACAGAGATGAATAAATAGGTCTGCACACTATCTGCACATATAAAGTGCAATTTTTCTATTGCGAACACTTAATGTATTTACACTAGGTTCTTTAGAGCAGATTTTTGCTTCATGCAGGACGAAAGTAGAGCAGAAAGCTTCCAAAGGAGCTTTTTGTATTTAATTTGTCCTGCATTAAGCTACCACAGCAGAAAAAGCTTGGATTTGAGTGGTCGCAGTAGAAAGGTTTACTACATTGGAGCCTGAATCAGTCTGTAAACTGTTATAAACATTGTGCTTGGCCTACAAGTAGTTACAGAATTTAAATAGGTGGATTTGGCTTTGCTTCTAAAATTGATCAGGTTTCCCTAGTTTGTTCATTTGTGTATGGACTTTGTGTTTCAATGAAATTAATATCAAATTCCAACTGTCAATAAGCCATCATGAAAATTCTGGATTTTGCTAAACTGGAGATGGGATCAAAAAAAAAAAAAAATACATAAAAACAAGAGGGTCGTGATGGCCCTGATATCGCTCTACAGACAATCAGAGGAGAAGATTTTCAAAGTTTTCACCATGTTTCTATAGAAAACTGGCCACCCCTGGGGCGGGGCCAATTTTGACTCTAGGAGCATAAATTATATATTTACTATAGACAACAAGGCACCCCTGGGGTGGGACCAATGTAGACCCAAGCGACATAATTTATATAGCTTTTGTAGAGGACCTGAACATGACGCTATGTGCCAAATATGAAAGCTGAGAACCTTCCAGTTTCAGAGGAGAAGATTTTCAACGGTTTGCTATATGTTTCTATAGAAAATAAGGCACACCAGGGGCAGGGCCAATTTTGACCACAGGGGCATAATTTATATAACATTTGTAGCGGACCTGAACATGATGCTACTGACCAAACATGAAAGCTGAGAACCTTCCAGTTTCAGAAAAGGAGATTTTCAAAGTTTTACTATGTTTCTATAGAAGACAAAGCACCCCTGGGGCGGAGCCAGGTCAATTTTGACCCCAGGGGCGGAGCCAGGTCAATTTTGACCCCAGGTGCACAATTTATGTAACTTTTGTAGAGTACCTACAGATGATGATAGGTACCAAAGATAAAAGCTGAGAACCCTGTAGATTCAGAGGAGGAGATTTTTAAAAGTTCAAGTTGTTGACGCCCAATGATGAGAGAAGGACATCAAGCGATCACAAAAGCTCACCCTGAGCACAAAAGTGCTCTGGTGAGCTAAAAATACAAGAAATTGATTAATTACTGTGAAATCTTTTTATGAAATTATGCCATTAGTAATTCCATGCTTTCAAACAAATTAACTTAAATGCATGCTTAAGAAACCCACAGAAATCTATCATATTAGCCAGTTAATACAAGTAATGTTACAGGTTCAAGAGGAAGTCCTTACACGGAACGCATATTTTTGATAATATCATAAAACTTGGTATTTGTTATGTTCAATCATTATCATGAAATTTGTCAATTTGAACTTATATTGAAATACGCCGCTGTGATACAAAATAAACCACTTTCATCGATACTTATAATTTGTGTTCTCTGCCATTATCAGACTTGGTTGAACAGTTAACGAAACTAAAAAGTGAGCCGAAAAAATACTAATATATTGCCAAAAACATAAGGTCTTCCATATCCAACAAGTGAAAGTGGTGTCCTCTTCGGGGTTTATTTGACTGGTTTTCTTGCAATATACTTCTTTTCAGCATATAAACAAATGATGTATGTAATTGTTAGGCATTTTTAAAACACGTTGCAAGTAGAGATCACATTAACTGTTTCCGATCTGGTTAAGATTTTTCAAATAGATTAACCATTTGGAACATATTGAAATCAGCTTGCATTTTCAGAAATGAAAGTCCATGTATGCACCATGCAGTATCCCTCCCCAATTGCCACGCTATAACACCAGTGTCATAGTACAGCAGGGGTAATTATAAAATCAATGCAAAATCAATACCATGATGATGGTGAAATTTACTGAAACCAATTTTGACAAGGAAGTAGACTTAGCCTCATTATAAATGTTCATGACCACATCGGTGTAAGATAGGTAGAAAATAAACACATTCTACTGTAAAGTATTTTACTGAATTAAGAACAGAGAATAATCTCTAAGTCACTATACACCAAAACAATATTGTTTTTGTGAAATAGTAGTGACATTCTTTCTACATGATAATATGAATCTGTTGACCATTCCTATCAATTGTTTAAAATAGTGGGCTGGGTAATACTTTGATCTTGTCTGTACAGTGTCAAAAGTATTATTTGCTTAACCGTTCGGATAATGCTTTCGATTAACCGGTTACAATTTCTGTAAGCTGTTACATCATTAGTTAATTCTGATTTTGTCCACAAACATTTCACAATCATTCAGTCAGTAAATTTAAACCAAACTCTGAAGGAGTGTGTTGACAAATACAAATACTGTAAAACCTCTCTATAACGACCACTAAATTGTGTTAATTAGATGGTATTTTGGGCAGGTGGTTGCTTAAAGCAAGGTGAAAGTAAAACAGAATGCTCCTATAGGAGCGTTCTGTTTTACTTTCACCTTGCTTTAAGCATCCACCTGCCTTTAACACAAAATACTTGATGTAATTTAGTGGTCGTTATAGAGAGGTTGTACTGTAGAGCCATCACCC
This sequence comes from Azorinus chamasolen, assembly GCA_963576725.1. Classification (NCBI taxonomy): domain Eukaryota; kingdom Metazoa; phylum Mollusca; class Bivalvia; order Cardiida; family Solecurtidae; genus Azorinus; species Azorinus chamasolen. The sequence continues at coordinate 87,960,542 of OY755236.1, read as the reverse complement.
AAAGTGTGACCAGAGCAAGTACCTACCTGATGAGTTGTTTTGGCCCCCATCAAACCAACCATGTGACGGATTTACATTTGGCAAGTGATTCTCTACAGAATTTGTAGACGGTGTACTACTGGAACAGAAAAAATATCAAGGTAGACCAGGGTTAGTTTTGTGAAAATGCATACTATTAATTCAAGTCAAGTAGACCACTACTGTAATAGTCACTTCTGTTTTTGGTGATTTAAATCTTTCCCCAATGAATATTCACATATATGTAATTGTATGTATGGAAACAATATTTTCTTTGAATAGTGCTAACATACGGACTACTATATTTTTGTTTACAAGCACTTAATTCATGGAGTAAAAGGTTAATTAAATACATTGTCTATAAATCTTTTGTAAAATAGAAGACTTTTTTTGGATTCATATAAAAAAGAATCCCAATAAGTTAAGAATATACAGTAAAACCCCTCTAAAACGGAATTTTAGAGCAAAGAAAAATTAGATCTTTAAAGGCAGGTGGCTGCATAATGCAGGATGAAAGTCATGCACAATGCTCCTTTGGGAGCTTTTTGCATGCCTTTCACCCTGCATTAAGCTGCCACATGTCTAACAGAAAGACAATGGTCATAATTTGAATGTCTGGTTTAGAATGGTTCGACTGTATAGAAACAGAAAAACAATTCTGCCAGATCACACTGTCAAAAAATACTTACATTTTTGTAGGTGTGATAGGTACTTTAATATTTGAGGACAAATTTGCTGATGATAATGGCGACGTCGTTGATGGAGCACCGTTATTCTTGTTGTTATTTTTCTATAAAAGGAACAAATACACAAGTTAAATAAATGTCATTGAAATTTGATGCAATCAAATTCACTTTATAAATATGACAGCTTTACTTGGTAAGGAATTATATGCCAGAAAGCGAGAATAACCAATAAAAACACAATACAACATAAAGAGTGCATTTAGCAAACCTTTCTGCAGTGAAGTAGTCTTTCATTTAGCATCTAAAACCAGTATAGAATCAATATGTAATCCTTCTTCTTCTTTTATTCTTTGGAACGAAAAATGTTAGTGAAAATGCACAAAAGTTGTTATTCACCTCTTTTGTCACTTTGTCAATGTTTAACAACACATCAGAATGTTACTCTTATCACTGTTTTTCTCTTCATGCTTGGACAATATTTAGTAGATACACAATGGGAACAAAATTGCAATGTTGGGTTGACAAAGAGTAAACTCAACCATGCCTTATATAACATATGATCTTAGTCTCCCCTACAGATAAGCTTGAAATTTCTATGCCTTTGCAAACAGAGTAGACCCAGATCACATGGCTCCTACAGGAGCCGTCTGATCAGGGTCTGCTCTGTTTGTTTGTGATATAACATAGATATGGTTTTACAGTTTCTGCCATGGTCAACATTTCCTGTGTCCATGTGCCATTATAATAATTAATCTAAAATAATATTCATGATGTCATTTTTTCTTACATGAATATCAATGGAACAAAGGGTCAATGATGAGGCAGTATGCATTAGTTTTAGATTAGGCATTTCAGATGTAGTAGTCCTTATTTCTCAATAAAACTCTGCAATTACTCTAGTGAGTAGACACAAATATTGGTTAAGTTGGGAAATGAAGATACTACTGTTGCGAATGTTTTGTCCATCTAATTCAGAACACTGATTCATGATACAGTTATGGGGTGTGAATGCAGTGCAAGTATACAAATAAAGAACAAGTGTTTGAAGACAGATGATGCACCTTGCTCAGATGTCAAAATTATGGCAAAGGATAAAGCATTTGTATAATGACATTTACAAAGCGAAGACTACGAAAGTATTGTGGCGTTTTTCGTTACAAGCTGAAAACACTTACGCTCTCTTCAGATTTATGCTTTTTTCGCTCTTCATCCTATAACACAGAAAAATAAAAAACGAACATAAAGAAGAGAGCTTACAAGAGACATAGCAATACAATGCAAAGCAGTTTTTTTCTGCCACCTTGACTGATTTTCCTGCCTTTAGTCAGTGAACTTGATTCTACAATATCCCTATGTAAATCAAAACCTTTGTCACTGCAAGCTATCAAAACCTTTGTCTCTATGCAAGCTATCTGCAATCTGTCATTGATTGCATATCCTGTATCAATACATCGTCTGATCTAGTACTGATGATATATCCATTTATTAACCCTTTCCCTCATAAACGTGTTTACACGCATCTGCAAAAAGAGTAGACCCAGATCAGACGGCTCCTAGAGGAGCCGTCTGATCAGGGTCTGCTCTGTTTGCTAATGGAATTTGAAAGATCTGTTTCTATACTTCCTAAGATAGCTACAATGTTCCACCTTGCATATTTCAGTATAACTATTTCATCGATGAATACTCAGTAGGTATTGAAATTTGTAATAAACATGGAACAGGGAACGGGTTAATGTATACTGTAAACAAGAATAAGATAAAGAGAAACAAAATGTTTTTAACTTTCTAAATCTTATTTTGTTTCTAACTTTCTAAATCTTATTTAGACATTCACTTCAGAATTATTCATGCAATATTATACTGGAATCTGGCCAGTTTGTTTCAGAACTGAGAACTGAGTCACATATGGAAATTAGCCAAGCCTCTGACTGTCATGTTTTTGGTTTTTTTCATAACTAAAACTACCTGACAATGAACAAGTTTTATTAAAATCTGGTCAAGAAGATTGTTTATAACGGTTTTCAAAGGTTTCAGGCAAGTAGAATAATTAAAGTTTCATTATATTTTAGCATCACTTTTCCTTTAGAAAAATTGAAAGTATCAATTTTTTGTCAAATGATTGTTTCAATACACAAGCAAACAAAGGGGATTAACCATGAGAAGCCCTAGTTGACCAGATTGTCTACTAACTACAAATGAGCTACTGTAACGGGATTGTCATATCTTCTCTCATAGAAAGTATGAAACAAGAGCATTGTATGCTGGTGTCAACACTCATCAATTTGATTGTAGCTGACGGAGGAGTCCACATCAAAGTTGATGTCAGAAGCGAATAGAAAATAACTTTAGTGAGACAGTGGCCCCAGTCAAAACACACCATCCACTTAAACCACGAAAAATGGGGAATATGGAATCAGTTGCTTGTAATTTTCCAGTTCTAGTTTGTTATTCGGTTGCGCATATCAACAGATTTTAAAATAGAACAGAATTTCTATATAATTAACAGTCCACACTCATATAATTCATTGACATCATATGCAGTAAATTTAGAACTTTCAGTATATATACAGTAGATCTGATTCCACAGTTTCTGTCATGATAATTTCTTCTTTTTTTCACATTGCCATTTTTAGAATTTAGTATTCATGATGTCATTTTTTCTTGTGTGAATATTCATGAAGTAATGGGCTAAGACTGATAGCATTTCAATCAGTGCTTGGCTCCTAGAAATAACCCTTTACAGAGAGGCCTTTGCAACAAAGTAGACCAAGGTAAGACGGCTCCTACAAAAGTTGTCTGATCAGGGTCTGCTGTTTGCTTATGGAATTTTATAGATCTTATTCAACAATTATTGCCACGGCCTAAAAAAATTGTGTACAAGTTGAAAACAAAATAAATCAGCTTATAAACATTCATGATGTCATTATTTCATACATGACTAGAGGTTTTTGTCAAAAAAACGGATGTCTCCCCTCTAATAAAAACAATATGTAAAGGGAAATCACTAAAAATGTTATGGTCTTGATGAATGATACTTCCCCTCATTATGCGTTTTCCACACTACATTTTTCAAGAAGAAAATGATAACAGCTAATAACTCCAAAAATACTGATACCAGATTTATGGCCCTTGTGCATGACACTTACTTTCATCATGCTCTTTCCAAAAATAAAATGACATTCCAATAGCATCAGTCGAACAGGAGTTATTGATCGGCCAAAAAATGTAACAAAGGGCAATAACTCCAAAATTATTGAAGCCAGAATTATGGCCCTTGTTCATGACACTTTCTCTCATCATGCTCTTTCCATGTATGAAGTTTCAATACGATGGCAAGAGCCATGTAGGAGTTATCGTCCGGACAAGAAAGAATTAAACAAATGTACAAGGGGCAATAACTCTAAAATTTATTGAAGCTCGAGTTAAGGATCTTATGCATGACACTTTCTCTTATCATGATCGTTACATGTATGAAGTTTCACTCCAATGGCATGTGTCACATAGGAGTAATCATCCGGACAAAAAATTGTGATTTTTTTTACAAAGGGCAATAACTCCAATATTAGTGAAGCCAGAGTTATGGACCTTGTGCATGACACTTCCTCTCGTTATGATCTTTCCATATATGAAGTTTCAATCCAATGGCATGAGCCATATAGAAGTTATCGTCCGGACAAAAAAGCGTGATTTTTTTTTTACAAAGGGCAATAACTCCTATATTAGTGAAGCCAGAGTTATGTACCTTCTGCATGACACTTCCTCTCATTATGCTCTTTCCATATATGAAGTTTCAATCAACTGGCATCAGGCATATTGAAGTTATTGTCCGGACAAAAAATTATGATATTTTTTACAAAGGGCAATAACTCCAATATTAGTGAAGCCAGAGTTATGGACCTTGTGCATGACACTTCCTCTCGTCATGATCTTTCCATATATGAAGTTTCAATCCAATGGCATGAGCCATATAGGAGTTATCGTCCGGACAAAAAAGTGTGATTTTTTTTTACAAAGGGCAATAACTCCAATATTAGTGAAGCCAGAGTTATGGACCTTGTGCATGACACTTCCTCTCATTATGCTCTTTCCATATATGAAGTTTCAATCAACTGGCATCAGGCATATTGAAGTTATCGTCCGGACAAAAAGTGTGACAGACAGACGGACAGACAGACAACTCTAACGAAAACAATATGTCTCCCCCATATAAATATGGGGGGAGACATAAATATTCATCCAATAGAATGTTATGGTAATAAACAATATTTATATGTACTATCACACTTCTTCAACCAAATAATTGGTAACAGACTCTTACTTTGGAATGATTGATATTTATTCCTGGACTAGGTGACGGCGAACTAGAGTTGGTGGATGTTGGCGTCGTTGACTGCTTGTCTGAAAACCGGTCGTCCTCGTGGGGAGGTGAAGCTGCCGTTAATGCAGGTTCTGTAGAAGGTAAATGGTCGTCTGTTGTCATTGTCAAGATGAACATGCACACCAAAAATAAAGGTTGTAAATGAAAAATTGAAGAAGTTATGGTCAATGTTAAGATTTCGGACGACAACGCGGAGTTACGACAATAGCTGGTGATTTCTTCGAAACAGATGAGCTAAAAATGCCTTATAGAGTTATGGCCCTTAATCAGATTGTAGCTCTTGTGATGGTAAATAAGTGTGTTAAGTTTCAAAAGATTTGCTTGAACATTTATAAAACAATTGGCAATGTTAAAAGATTTTTAATTTTTTAAAAAATAGGTCAAAGTTCAAAGGTCAAGGTCACAAGTCAATTTTTTTTAACATTGATGGAAAGGCCTTGCCACAAGGGATTTACATATGAAATATGAGAGCCCTGCTGGTTTTGGTTACAAAATGGCAGACATCTAAAAAAGATTATTTTTATCAAGTCGATAAAGGGGCATAATTTTGTAAAAAGCCTTACAGAATTATGGTTCTTAATCAGATTATAGCCCTTGTGATGGTGAACAAGCGTGTGTAGTTAATAAAATTTGTATTATTTGTAAAGAAGTAACAACCAACAACAAAGACAAAAGACAACACAGGCGTAGAGTTTTTCAATTGTTTTCTTTTGAAAAACAGTCAAGCTAACAAGAATAGTTTAAGGAAGACACGTGTTACCTTCTGGCAAAAGTGGAACCCAATAAGCCTGACTTGCAAACAGATGGTTGAACGATGGAGAAATGATACCTATATGATGAGTTATCTATATGATGAGTAAACACTCAATAAACTGAACATGTTACATATAATATTCTGCCGCTGGGTCTAGTTGACTAACATAATAATTAATACTTTAACCAATGAGCTTATCTGCACTTACAGTAGGTAAAATGAGATGCCAAGTGTCTTATCAGGATTGAAGCTGTTTGAAACTCGGTTGATTATTTCTCAAAAACTTATAAATGCAGCAGCTCAGTTTGAGAAATTTTTTAAAGCATGAAAAGATTCAATAAAGTAAAGTACCTAGTACTGCTCAGCCGACTGAACATTTACTCCCCTGGTCATTGAGTCATTCGGCTACAATATTGAACACTGCTAACATATGGGGAAATTCAGGCAGCCGCAGTACCGGCTAAAGACCCTCACAGGTACCCATTTTAACCCCTGGGTGGAGAGGAGGTACAGGTGGGAGACACTGAAAAGTGTCTCTGAAATTTCCAGGAATGACCGGGATTTGAACCCCGGACTTCAAGATTGGTCGTCAAGCGCGTAACCACAAGACCACAACCCCTTACTCCATAAATATGTCTTTTTATGCCATTGCAAACTGAGTAGACCCAGATCAGGCAGCTCCTACAATCAGGGTCTGTTCTGTTTGCTTATTTATAATGTAATATAGATAAGATTCTACAGTTTCTTCTATAGGCAAATATTCCTGTGTGCATGTGCTATTATAACAATCTAATCAATTTTCATCTTGTTATTTCTTAGCTGAATATTCATGGAGTAAAGAGATAATCAAAAATTATATTTAGAATATAATTTTCTGGTTAGCTAGGCTACTACTCATGAGTAGTGGAACTCACCCATTTCATCAAGTTCCAGCTCATCATAAATGAGTTCATTTTCCTCGAAATCTGGGTCTTGATTGAAGTCTCTATAATACTCCAAGTCATCTTTTATATTTTTGATCTGAAATGTTCATTAAAAAGTACATTAACCCCTTACCTCATAGATACAACTGGTACCTATGGATATGCCTGATACCTATAAATATGCCTGACACCTATAGATATGCCTGACACCTGTAGATATGCCCGATACCTAAAGATGCGCATGATACCTATAGATATACCCGATATCTATAGATACGCACAATACCGTTGCAAAATAGAGTAGATCAAGATAAGATTTCCTGTTGGAGCTGTCTGATGAAGGTCTGCTCTATTTGCTTATGAAATTACATAAAATTAAATTTAGTTTTTATCATGGTCCAAAACTTCTGAGCCATATGCTATGATAAAATTCATCTAAAGAATATCCAGTCATTATTTCTTGCATGAATATTCACAAGGTAAAGGCTTAAAGCAAATGATCTTAAAGGTTCATCATCAGTGTTTTGTTTAACATGCAGGTGCAGGAGCATCATTCACATCAGTAGGCCCCTTTCTAGGTAACTGGCTGGCTGCATGTATGACAGATTGAACAAAACCCATGCTTGATTATTTTTCTCGCTTAAATACACCCTAACAAGGGTGCCAGTGGGCACAATATACGCCTGTCAAGGTTTTGTTCAACATTAACTGGGGTTAAAGTATTTGCTAAATTCAAATTCGAAGTCCAATTTTGCGACCAAGTTTCAAGGTTATAAATAGGCATACTTTAACAAAAAACCTTAACCAAAAATTCTAAATTTAAAAGTGCCATAATTGTGTAAATGCTTCAGATGAAGATGAAGCTTGTGATGGTGAACAAATGTTATGTACTCTTGCCTACAGGTGAAGCTTGTGATGGTGAACAAGTGTTCCAAGTTTAAAAGATTAATCTAAAAGGGTTATGTAAATAAGTGGACTTTAACCAAAACCTTAACCAAAATTTCTAAGTTAAAAGGGGGCATAATTCTGTCAAAATGTTGGACAAAGTTATGTACTCTTGCCTACAGGTGAAGGTTGTGACGGTGAACAAGTGTTTCAAGGTTAAAAGCTTTATCTCAAAGGGTTATGTAAATAAAAGGACTTTAACAAAGCCTTAACCAAAAATTCTAAGTTAAAAAGGGGAATGATTCTGTCAAAATGCTTGACAGAGTTGTTTTCTCTTGCCTACAGGTGAAGGTTGTGATGGTGAACAAGTGTTCATAGTTTAAAAGCTTTATCTCAAAGGGTTATGTAAATATATGGACTTTAACAAAGCCTCAACCAAAAATTCTAAGTTAAAAAGGGGCATAATTCTGTCAAAATGCTGGACAGAGTTATTTTCTCTTGCCTTCAAGTGAAGGTTGTGACGGTGAACAAGTGTTCCAAGTTTAAAAGCTTTATCTGAAAGGGTTATGTAAATAAATGGACTTCAACAAAGCCTTAACCAAAAATTTTAAGTTAAAAAGGGGCATAATTCAGTCAAAATGCTTGACAGAGTTATTTACCCTTGCCTACAGGTGAAGGTTGTGACGGTGAACAAGTGTTCCAAGTTTCAAAGCTTTATCACAAAGTGTTATGTAAATAAGTGGACTTGTTCCACATAAATTGAGGTTAACATTTTTGCTTAACGCAAATGCTAAACGCAAATTCTAAGTCCAATTAAGTGACCTTGACCTTGGATAAACGAGCCGGGACTTGGCAGGCTACTGTAGCATGTCTAGATAAACATTGTGATTAAATTTGGGAAGGATCCACCAAGCGGAACTTGAGTTAGAGATGTTACAGACAGACAGACAGGTTAACATTTTTGCTAAACGCAAATTCTAAGTCCAATTGTGTGACCTTGACCTTGGATAAACAAACCGGGACTTGGCAGGCTACTGTAGCATGTCTAGATAAACATTATGGTTAAATTTGAAAAGGATCCACCAAGCGGAACTTGAGTTAGAGATGTTACAGACGGACAGACAACCAGACGGACAGACAGCGCCATTCCATAATACGTCCCGTTTTTTCAAACGGGCGTATAAAAACAAGTAAATTAATGGATTTTGTGAAGTACTACTTTCCATTGCGTAGTACGACTTCCATATCAAATAGCAACAAACAGCAGGTGACATCAACTGATGTCAGATTATGATAATCAGTGAATCATATGCATCCACTGTATTTATTAACTCTATGCCTTTGCAAACAAGAGTTGACCCAAACCATCTGGCCCCTTTAGAAGTTGTTTACTTATGGAATTATACACATCGAAAGTTTCTGCCATCAGCCATGGCATAAAGTTCCTGTGTCCATATGCCATTTCAATTATAATATTCATGTCATTAAAATTAATGGGTAGAAGGGTTGACTAACGGAACAGTGTGTATACCAATACAACACAAATGAACAGTCTGGGTTTTAACTGTTTGCAATGCGTAAATCTATTTTTTCCTATGGTATTGCTTATTTTTATACCTCTACTTAAAATATTTTATTAACCCTTTACTCTATGAATAATTATGTAATAATTATGTAAGAAATAATGACAGCATGAATATTATTGGCTGATATTTCACAAGCACATGAATTTTTGCCACAAGTTAACAGAAACTGCAGAATCAGAACTATACAACCCTTTAAGCAAACAGAGTAGAACCTGATAAGACCGTCTGATCTGGATCTACTCTATTTGCAAAGGCATTAAAATATGTATGTATTGAATAAAGGGTTCATTGTTAATATGATTGCATGGAGAGCCAAGTCCATTTTAGAAGCTACAAGCATTTATTGCAAAACATTTACCCATGTTCTGTCTTTCAAAACTAATTATTAAACAGTATATTCCAATAGGACAAGTTCATGTTCAAGTGGCTTCATTTCACTACTACAACCCTTTACTCCATGAACATTCATGTAAGAAATAATGACTTTATTATTAACCCTTCTCTTGCTGAATTTTAAAATACATTTCTCCTTCTTTACCCATGCCCCGTTGTATAATTATATATATCTGCACTGTGTACAAGTATATCGCTGTGCAATCACTACTGTGGATTGCAATGGTTGCACAATCAACTTGTAAATAGTGCAGACTCTGATGAGACAGCTCCTGCAGGAGCTGTGTCATCTGGGTCTTCACTATTTACAGGTAGGTATATTGACGTGAACAGCAAGCGAAGGGTTAATACTTGTTAGTTTGATTTTCACAAATGGCATATGAGCACAAGATTTTTGGGCCATGACTGAAACTGTAGAATCAAAGCTATACATATTTCCATTAGCAAACACTGATCAGGTGGCCCTTACAGGAGCGATATGATCAGGTTCTACTGTTTGGAAAGGTGTATTTATGGAGTAAAGGGATAACATACTGCAAGTTAAAGTACCAATGGATACTCCCACTTCCAGTTTCTTCCTCATAGAAGAAGAAAATGGACAGTAACACTAGTTGCTAGTACACAGGATCCTGTGGTATTTATAATTATATTTACTATTACACTGGATCCTGTGGTATTTATAATTATATTTACTATTTATATTTACTAGTACACAGGATCCTGTGGTATTCATACTAATATTTACTATTTATATTTACTAGTACACAGGACCCCATGCTATTTATATTTACTATGAGTGACATTTTTGAAAAATCAGTATTAAAAACTGTAGGAAGAACACATAACATACTCCTCCCACAAATGTTATTTGGGGACTGAGTGGTTTGCAGTAGACTACAACAATGGCATTCTGTATATTTGGATTCTTAACCCTTTATCCAACAAATTTGCAAACGAAGACCAAGTTCAGAGGGATTCTATGCAACCCAAATGACCAGGGTCTGTTCAGTTTGCTTATGGAATGATATAGGTCTAGTTCTACAATTTCTGCCATGGTAAAACATTCCTTTGTTTTCATTATGTCATAAAAATTCATCAAATCAATATTCGTAACGGAAAGGGTTAACCAAACACCAATCACATCAAAGTTACCTGTTCAAGAGGAATGGCATCATTATCTACCATTCGCATAATTGTTTCCAACTTCTGAATGTGATATAAGTGTTTTTCTTGCATTGATTTCAAACTCTCATATCGTTCTGTTCTCTGAAAAGTAAAACTTCAGAGATTGCAATGGCAGTATGTTTATATAATGTCCATTGCAGGTAAATATTTCTTTTAAAACTGAACACAATTCATGTGTTAGATATGGCTTTATGTCAATTGTTTTCCAACCCAACAAGTGATGTAATTTCTCTTTTCAATAAATATTTTGCTCTCCAAATTCATTAGTCAATTTATTTTACAACTCTGTTTTTTTGTATGTATCTTTCATTAATAACCTAGCTTCTTCCCAATTCTATGCATTCTTTCTCATTGTAGAGCCATGCATAGTTAAAATAAAAGAAAATGTGTCCATGGGGCACGGATGCCCCCCGAGCAAACAGGAAATAGATGAAGGACAGACGTGAAAAGGGGAGAGACGGTACAACTCAGTATGATTATGTTTCAGACCAATTATCAAATCATTGCAGCTTACACGAGCGAAGAAATCTTGTACGAAATTTTTGAGGGGAGACACGTTACAACTCATTATGATAATGCTTCAGACCAAATATCAAATCATTCCACCTTACAGAAGCCAAGAAATCCTTTACGAAAATTTTGTACGGACAAGGGTAAAACTTAATGCCCCCGTCGCCTAAAGGCGGGGGTATAAACTTTTTTACTGCATCATTATCACAGCTAAGTGGCAAAGGAAAGGGGACACTCAAACAGCTGTAAACAGAGTCATACTGATCTAGATAAATCTCTTGCAACTCAGTCAAACCTTTTCTTCTTGGTATAGTTGAACCTGTCTATAGTGTCCATTAAATAAATATAGAGGTCAACTAGAGGTTTTTGTCAAAAAAACGGATGTCTCCCCTCTAATAAAAACAATATGTAAAGGGAAATCACTAAAAATGTTTTGGTCTTGATGAATGATACTTCCCCTCATTTTGCGTTTTTCACACTGCATTTTTCAAGAAGAAAATGATAACAGCTAATAACTCCAAAAATACTGATACCAGATTTATGGCCCTTGTGCATGACACTTAATTTCATCATGCTCTTTCCAGAAATAAAATGTCATTCCAATAGCATGTCGAACAGGAGTTATTGATCGGCCAAAAAATGTAACAAAGGGCAACAACTCCAAAAGTATTGAAGCCAGAATTATGACCCTTGTTCATGACACTTTCTCTCATCATGCTCTTTCCATGTATGAAGTTTCAATACGATGGCAAGAGCCATGTAGGAGTTATCGTCCGAACAAGAAAGAATTAAACAAATGTACAAGGGGCAATAACTCTTAAATTTATTGAAGCTCGAGTTAAGGATCTTATTCATGACACTTTCTCTTATCATGATCGTTCCATGTATGAAGTTTCACTCCAATGGCATGTGTCACATAGGAGTAATCATTCGGACAAAAAATTGTGATTTTTTTTTACAAAGGGCAATAACTCCAATATTAGTGAAGCCAGAGTTATGGACCTTGTGCATGACACTTCCTCTCGTTATGATCTTTCCATTTATGAAGTTTCAATCCAATGGCATGAGCCATATAGAAGTTATCGTCCGGACAAAAAAGTACTATTTTTTTTTACAAAGGGCAATAACTCCTATATTAGTGAAGCCAGAGTTATGTACCTTCTGCATGACACTTCCTCTCATTATGCTCTTTCCATATATGAAGTTTCAATCAACTGGCATCAGGCATATTGAAGTTATTGTCCGGACAAAAAATTATGATATTTTTTACAAAGGGCAATAACTCCAATATTAGTGAAGCCAGAGTTATGGCCCTTGTGCATGACACTTCCTATCGTCATGATCTTTCCATATATGAAGTTTCAATCCAATGGCATGAGCCATATAGGAGTTATCGTCCGGACAAAAAAGTGTGATTTTTTTTTACAAAGGGCAATAACTCCAATATTAGTGAAGCCAGAGTTATGGACCTTGTGCATGACACTTCCTCTCATTATGCTCTTTCCATATATGAAGTTTCAATCAACTGGCATCAGGCATATTGAAGTTATCGTCCGGACAAAAAGTGTGACAGACAGACGGACAGACAGACAGACAGACAGACAGACAACTCTCACGAAAACAATATGTCTCCCCCATATAAATATGGGGGGAGACATAATAAGAGCTGGTGGTTGCTTAAGGCAGGCCACAAGTTATTAAGCTACTACCTGTCTATATTTCGTAAACAAACAATAAAGACTAATTTTGATATGCAAAATCTGGGCTTTATCAGAAATATGTATTTATTAAACTTTGTCTACAGTCGATTCTGGAAATTCCCTACAGCTACTGCTTCACGACTAGCCGATAAAATCCCAAACAATCCAAAAACAATGTTGAACTCAAAACGCGAAGGATTGCTGGTTGTTCACAACAGGGTAATCCTGAACGCAAAGGGTTGCTGATGTTTTCACATCAGAGCAATCCTTACTAACTAGATCTGAGAAATCCAGACCTACAGCTGGTATTAGTAAGATAATAATACACAATACACCCCCCCCCCCCCCCCAACACACACACATTTTTGGAATTCCCCCCATATTTTTCAGGGGTTAGGGTAAAAATCTCCAATACTTTTTAACTTCTAGATTGGACACTACAAATATCCAAAATACACCTCTGATCTACAGCTCTGACGTAGCAATGAAGACCAATATCAACAGCATTACTAGGCGTATGCCATTTGAGCAGGCTATCAGGGTCTACAGCATCTGTATCTGTAGTAGAAAAGATACTGTACACTATGTCATGATAATGAAAAGAGACAGCACGAACTATACTAAGCTGTTTCCATTTCAACAATTGATTAGGGTCGTCATTTAGCTGTGTATAATGCACATCTTTGTATAGTACACATTTGATTTTTTATGACAGAGTTGGTGCTAGGGTATCATATGTTTTAATTCTAGGGTATAATATGTATCTGCTTTTATGGCCCTCTCAGGACTTGAAAGATGGTTGTGCATCTTGTAGAATATGTTCAATTTATCATTTTTAAGTTGTAATCATTTCAGTCATAAGATAGCTACGGTTGTAAAAAGAACCTGAGTACTTCCAAACCAATTTCTGCAAACCAGGTGCAAGTTTTTGTACATAGCAAGTGCACACTTAAATACTATATGGAGAATGAGATTGGGACAGTAAACATTTTTTTCAAAATTTCAAATGAACTGTAGTTTTATAAAAATTTCTTTAGTTAAAACAGTAACTTGTGTGAAACAATCAACCTTAAAATATACTCAGATGATTCATGGATCAATTTCTGATTTGCATGCCAAAACTTTCCTCAAACTGGTACTATTAGTCATAAAATTGAATCTTACTACAGGAATTCAACTGACTGAAATGGGGTCAAATACATTTGAATAGGAAAATGGAGCCTTTTTGGGGGGTTTCTAGCGTATTGTAAGACCCACCTCTCCTTCCCATCCCATTCTCAATACCCAAATTAAGGGGGAAAAGTGTGCATTATAGAAGGCAAGAGGTTATACAAAAGCAATGAATGATAGGTATGATCTTAACAAAGCTAACATACCTCCTTATCCAGTCTTTTATTCTTTTTTCCACAAGAGAGTTGTTCCACCTCACTTTCAAGTTGGTCTGTCTGTATATTCAGGTTATCTATCAAATGCTGCAATATAAATAAAACTATAAACAGCCACAAGCCTAAAGTATATTATGGGGGAGAAAAAAATACAAGAACTTCAAACCTTGCATTTCCATAAATAAAGGGTCATGACTTCACAGTGACTGAAGCAATCAAACTTGGCTGAGATGTTATGCTAGCCATTACTACAGAGCTTGGGTGACAATTAGACAAATGCCCCTTTCAAGTTAGAGAGCAGAACTTTGTAAGGACTAATTACAAAACAAATAGCCATTACTCAACAATGACTAAAGTGACATTATGAGGTTATTATACATTGATGAGTATTGTATAATATTAAATTCTATTGGACATACAATACCAAATTCTATTGGACAGGTGAATAGCTGTGATACCTCTATTAGACTAGGCATTAGGACAAATGCACAAGTTCAATTACAGCTACAAGACTCACCGACAGCCAATTTGTGAGTTCCTGTTTCTCCTTGGCAGCTGGGTCCAATTTAGAAGCTGCTCCTAACCCTTCTTTGGAGTAGGCTTTGGTTTTGGTTTCTCTTTCAACAATTTTAAACCGTTCCATTTGCTGTGAAAACAAAGGCATTTTTACAAATTTACTTGCAAAATAAAACAAGTACTGTCATGCAATCCATTGGCCCTCACCAGTGACTGTTGTTATCAATTCTAAGAGGGATGTCAATCACAATTTTTTTTTCACTAACGGATTAATGCTTTCAATCGGTTAAGCAGCTAATCCGAAGAATTTAGAATATCGTTTAACGACATTTCAAACTCAACAAAGTTGATGTATGTATGGATATCTCATAACAGCGGATTGCAAGTGTTTCATTCAAAATGTTTAAAATATTGTTTAATTAAAAGGATTTCCAAAATTAGTGACCAATAAATTAATGTAAAGACAATAATTTTTCTCATAGGTAAGTAGTCAACAGATTCAAAAACAAAGTTAGGCATTCTAATTTGTAACTAAAATTAATCCTGCTTCACATTTTCTTTAACAATACGCAAACGGATGTAGCAAGTTACTTGCAAAAAACAAGTGTTGATAGGTACATGAATTGATATTGTCATTCGATGGAAACAAGGTGCAAACAACAAACTGCTCAAAACTAGAACTATCACTAAAGATGATGGATAACCCCCCTCAGCTGTCTTTATTGCAAATCAAACCAGGCTGTGCCTAGGACAGACAGACAGACTAACCAACACAACGACTCCTATATACCCCCTCTCAAACTTCGCTTGCAGGGGTATAATAATAAAGTGGTTACCAAAACAAAGTGGGAGAGGGGGCGATATTTATAAGATACAGAAGAATTAAATAACAGAACTTGAGGGATATTATCCAGACAAAATTTAAAGACAAACTTTTACTTAAATTGAGGTCATGGTCAGGGTAAAGATGACAGACACCAAAGTAGTACCGGACACTCTGCATTCTGAATATGCATCTAAACAATAAAATTCGAATCCCTAATCCATGTGGTTGAGGATATATCCTACAGACAAATTCTTAGACAAACTTTTAATAATACAAAGGCCGGGTCAGGGTCAAGGTCTTCCCAAGATGTATCCACTGAAGAAATTTGGAAATTCTAGCCCAAGGGATTGAGGATATATCATTTGGACAAATTTCAGACAATTTTTACTAAAACTGAGGTCACTGTCAAGGAGACACCAAAGTTGTATGCCCCACTTTCCCTTTCCAAGATGCATGCATAAAATAAATCCGGAAAACCTAACCCAAGAGGATGAGGATATATTATCTGGAAAATTTCAGACTATTTTTCACTATAACAGAGGTCAGAGTCAAGGTCACAGGGACATTTAAGTAGTATGTCACACTGCCTTCCCAAAACGCACCCACACGATAAATTTGGTAATCCTAATTAGAGGGCTTGAGCATATACTAAAACTTGAGACAAGGTGAAGGTCACAGAGACAACGAAATAAAATGCACTCCACCTTCCCAAGATGTGTGCGCTCACTCCCCCCCCCCCCATTACACAAAATAACCCAAATGGTTGAGATCTCGTCCAGCAAAACCTTTTGACTGAAGGATGGACAGAAAAAGCAGCCAGTGGGGGACTAAAACCCCCTTTTATTCAGGAATGGAAAGCTACCACAGATTTACGCAGACAAGCGAGTATGGTTTAGTCCCAGGTAAGCTCATGTAAGACATTATAAATATTAAAATTAGATCAAAGCTTAATGAAGATGGCTAAGAACTAGAGTTTGTTTTTGAGAAAAACACATGTCTCCCCCCGGTACCCCGCCCCCGCACCCATAAGAGGAATGAACGTTGTAACCAAGAGATACATAGATACATATAGATTGGTTGTCACATGTGCATCACATACAGATTGGTTATCTGTAAACTTTTGTAGAGAATCTATAAACACTAGTTTTCCCTATAAATTTCATAATTGAAAAAAAGAGACATAATTAGGTATTTTGGAAACAATTTGTAAATTATAACCTTAGATATAACTTAAGAAAACAATACCTTAAGCTTTAGACTGTCTAAACCTGTGAGGTTGAAGGTTAAAAGGTAAAGACAGACAAACAGATCAATGGACAAGACAAAATGTTTCCCGATAAAGATCTTGAGGGGGAAAAAATGGTGAAGTGGAAGCATAAGCACATGTTTTTCATCTGTTTTGACAAGCCTCTTCAGGGTTGCAACCAGGGTAAACAAAATTTCCTGACATAATCTCAAATTTCCCCAACATGTTACATTATAACATTTGGCCTTTCTGCCATAATTTACACAATATTTTTGATGAAGTTTAAAATATATCGCTGTGAATCTCATTTTTGAATTTTTCACTGACAATTCCCTGACATTTACAAATATTTTCAAATTTCTCTGACATTTACAAATATTTTCAAATTTCTCTGATAGTTCTCAAAATTCCCTGACAATCCCTTTACCTTGAAAAAAAATCTATTTCCCTAACTTTTCCTTGACCTGTGACAACCCTGTTCTTGGATAAACTGACATACTGGCCAAAAAGGTATAAATGCTTCCAAGAACTTTTTAATAACTTTTTACCTCTTCAGCCCAAAGACCTAAAATCTTTTTTTTTACAGTTTACAAGACAATACTCACAGTTTCTATCAACTTCCTGTTGTCAACCAGAGACCTCTTGTCCTTGATATCACTACTAGCCAGCCAGGTTTTAATCTGATCACGCTGTCGCTGTAGCTTTTTAATCTCCTTCTTGAGGTCTGCCTCATATTTTTCCTTTTGATTTGTATTGGCATAATTGTGTACCTACAACAAAAAATCAGTTGCAACACTGGTTTTCATACACATCTGGTAATAAACAGCACAGATTTTTAAAGTAATTGTGAATTTTGGCATTTAAAGTAACTCAAAAGTTATATTTGTTGGCTTCTGTTTATTGATTTCAATTGGATCATAAGCGCTCTCCCGTGGTCAGGCATGTCAAAGACCTATGAGTCTTTGGGCATGTGTACCAGCTACCAAAAACGCAGAGATTTTTAAATCGCTTTGATCATAAGGAAAGGCGACATCAGATGAAACTCGGCGACCATATCGCTCACATCGCCCTCTAGGATGATTCTTGCTAGCTGGCCAAATATGAAGTCTCTATGTGAAGTTTTTGATTTGACCTATATATGAGCTTTGACCTTGACATGTTAACATGCAATACAAGCAGCCCCATGAGATACATATGCATACCAAATATCAAGTCTATAGCTGTACTAAATCAAATAGTATAGCGAATGCAAATTTTGACCTGTATATTTGTCCTTTGACCTTGAAGGATGACCTTGACATTGACATGTCACCACTCAAAATGTGTGGCTTCATGAGATACACATGCATGCCAAATATCAAGTCTCTATCTCTACTGTTACAAAAGTTATGGCCAATGTTAAAGTTAGTGATTTGACCTTAATAATTGACCTCTGACCAAAGTGTTGCTTTACGAGACATATATGCATGCCAAATATCAGGTCCTTATCTGTACTGGCTGAAAACGCATTAAAGCCAGATTTTTCAACTGGAAGACCTTCACCCAAGCTATCTGCATACCAAATATAAATTGTCTATGGATAACACATGGTATTTGTTCAGTTTTTATTTCCATCACTTTGGGACAAACTATAGCACTTGAAGTTAAATTTAAAACTGACACATCAAAATCTAATGCTGGCCCCCAAATTTCATATGGCTAGAGCATAATAGTTCAGAAGTTATAACAACATTTTAATGACAGCCAAGTTTTTAAAATAGCGACCGTGACCTGATTTCTGGTATCTTTATGTCATCTGTAAGGTCCTTACCAAAGCTATCTAAATACCAAAGGTGAATTGCAAACTGAATATCAAGGTGAATTACCTAGCATTATAGCAAAATGTTAAAGTTTGTTAACAACAGCCAAGTTTTCGAAATAGTGACTCAATTTCATGTATCCTTGTATCAACTGAAAGGCCTTCACCAAAGCTATCTCCTCTCCATACCATATATGAATTGTCTAGCATGTGGTTCAGAAGTTAAAACAAAATGTTGAAGTTTTTCAATGATGGCCAACTTGTCAAAATAGTGACCTTGACCTAATTTCAAATATCTATATATCAACTGAAAGGCCTTTACCAAAGCCATCTGTATTACCAAAGATAAATTGCCTAGCACTTGTAGGTCAGAAGTTAAAGCAATGTTAAAGCTTGTTAAATAGTGACATTGACCTGATTTTATGTATCCATGTATCAAATGAAAGGCCTTCACCCAAGTTATCTGCATATCAAATATGAATTGTCTAGCTTAAGTAATTCTTGTCTAGCTTAAGTAATTCAGAAGTTATAAGCAATGTTTTGTTAAGGCGGCATGCCCGCCCACCCGCTTTTTCGCCAAACTATAACTAGTATAAGCCAAGATTTTTCTCGAAAAATCCAGCCAAAAGGTGAAGCATGTGAAGAAGAAAACTGCTGGGTTAGAAAAAACTTTACAGTACCTTTTGCCAAATGTCTTCAAAAGTTTCGACACCTTCTTGTACTTTCTTCAGGCATCTGTCAATTTCACCTGAAACAGAATATTCAATATTTTCTTTAAATTTAAAAACAATCAGTGCCTTTATTAATTTAAGTAGTGATTGTTCAAAGGAATGTATTGGTCAACAACTCAGATATTAGGGCTGACTATTGGATATACCAAATAACCAAATGCAAACCCTTAATACTGGTGAAAATATTGCAAATGCCACATATTTTCAAAAATTGTGGCGGTGTGAGGCGGCTGAAACATTTTAAGCTAATCATTTACTTTGAGTAGACTTTTTGCTCACTGCACCTCTCACTTCCAGGAGGTACAAAAACCTCCTGAAACTGAAATTACAAAGAAATAACCCAGATTGCAATGTTATACAACCAGGATACATAGAACTCATACTGATTTACCATACATCACAAAACTAGCAGTTTTGGTATTCTCCAATGACCTTCATTTCAATTTCTCATTTCAATGGCTCAGATGGACAAAAGTTAAATATTACATAATGGCAAACAATGTGTTCCACAGAAATTAACCATTTAAGCTACTGGAAAAAATTGGAACTGGCATATATTCATGATAAGAAGAAAAATTGGCAATTGATACACATTTATTTTAATGTCAATCAAAATGTCACTCATAATTCAAGGGTATTGACGAAGGTCTAAAGTTGGCAATGTGAGTGGAAAACACTTGACAGCTAAATCTATAGATATATCAGAGAAAAGCATGATTATGGAATGCTTTCACCATATCCATCAACACAAAATGTACTCTTGATCTCAGAACATTACAACCTGTAAAATCTGTGGGAACAGATGGGTGATATTTTTCTTGTTTGGCATATGGTATTACGAGGACAAACTATTACTGGTCAGGACCAAACATATTTAAAGCCAATCTTGTGCCAGTGAGAACAATAAGCCTCTGTGGTCACAGCCTTCCACTGAAAATCACTTGGCCCCCGCATCGCTGTGGTTCGAATCCCAGCCTAGGCATTAGTATTTGTTCATGTGGATAAGACTTCCAGCTGGTTTGTGACAGGTCAGTAGGGCTGACTATTGGGGCCAGTTTTGACTATTGCAATACTATTGCTATTGCTGGAAACTATTGCAATAGTTATTGCCAAGATTTGAAAACTTGTAAATGCAAATTTGCAGTGTCAGATATCTTCTTCTTCTTCTTCGCTGTCGTGCAGGGCCGCAATCTGCTGGCATACTCGCACCAAATATGTGTGATATGTACAAATGTGTGATGGAGGGTCCATGGTTAAAAAGAAACAGATTAAAAGCAGGATAAAATCATGTGGAAAGCTACTGGAAGGCTGCCGAGATCCCCACCTTAAAGGCCTCTAAACTGGGGGCTGTTACTAGACTCTCTGGCAGTTTGTTCCACAGGGTTGCAGCAGTTGGGAAGAAGGACGCCTTCATAGTCTGGGTCCGGCAGAACTGGGGGATGAACCGAATGCTGTGGCCTCTTGTTGATGCTTCTTGTGGGTGGAGGATTGTAGGCACACTGATGGAGACGTGTCCATATATGATTCTGTGATTCTGTACATCATCGTTGCCTTGGCTTCCTGTCTGCGCTGATGGAGGCTATCCCAGCCAAGCGAGTCAAGCATGGCTCCACGCTGCTTGTTCTGTAATAGTTCCCAGAAACGTATCTGGCAGCACGACACTGGACCATCTCGACTCGGTCTGCTAGGGCCTTTGTGTGTGAGTCCCATACGGTGGAGGCGTATTCCAATTGTGGTCGAACAAGGGCCCTGTAACTGGCTTCTTTGGTTGGGTGTGGGCCAATATGATATAACTTTGCTGTAAATACTTACTAAAATGTTTGTGGAAATGATTTAAAATGAATTGGGCAGAAGTAGATTAATAAAATTAAAGTCCAAAGTACTAGTATTTCCAAATACTTGCTTTGCCACTTGTATTTTACCGCTTTTATTTTTAACAAACTCGATCTCTGTGATGGTCGACGCCATCTTGAAAACACAACGGTTTGACTAAAACATGAGCCTTAAGAGAGCGGCCTAATACAACAAATTTTACAAAACCATTTTTGTAACGTACTCGTTGGAATACTTATCTTCAGGGGATTGTAATGAATTTGATTTGTAAAAAAACAAAACAGTAGATATACTTTTCGTCGCTTTAACATATAAGAAAGCAACTGTCCCGCATTGACCGCCGTCACCTGCACTCTAGCTAGGGGTTGAATCTACTCGAGCTCTAGTTTTATACATAGTCGGTGAGCGGGGAAAGTACTCTTTAACGATATTTACGTTTTCTGAATAGAATGCTATGATAAAGACTCATTGCTGGTTTATTACTTTGAGTTTGCCAATTATAACAAAGAACTATAGAAACTATCGATAGTCAGAGCAGCTATCGCAATAGTCTATCATCAATTGGAAATAACTCGATAGTGTAACTGGGATAGAGAACTATCACGATAGTTTGATGTATTGTTACATCCCTACAGGTCAGTGGTTCTACCTGGCTGTGTTCATCAGTGCATGGAACAATGCTTGTTCCTTGGGTCTTCATCCACCTGTTGTTAACTGTACATCATGAGAACTCGTAACTGAAATACTGGGATATAGGACCCCATGACAAAATGAAAGCGGCAACTTGGATAACATTAATATACACTGAACAGAATTGATTCAGGGTTCAACAACAGGTCAAGAGGTCACTCCTTGAAACTAAGAAAGAATACTTTCAGACTTGACATCAGACGCCACTATTTCTCACAACGGATAATAAAGGTGGAATAGTCTTCCCGAAAAAGTTGTAACCTCAGAAACACTAAATATTTTCCAAAGCAGATTAAATTTTCATTGGAAGGACCTAAAAATTAAATTTCAGCCGGATTCTAGTCTACACTGTATGTCGTCTCAGTCACACTTGACTATTACGCGATGGGATTGTTATGAATCATACACCAGCACCCAAGCCGGATTATGAAAATATAATAAAGACGGCTCGGAGAGTTACCTAACTAATATATGAGCTCGACAACAGGTAGGTAGGTAGGTCTTTACCAAGTAATTTGTATCTCAATCATCCATTATATATGTCAAAGACGTTTTTTAGGAAAGAGTTAAGCACATATTTACATTTATAAATATCGATATTCAGCAAAAGGAGTTACCTCCCATAACTTATGATAATCCTCGAAAACTGACAAGCCAGACATTTTTGGATACTAAACAAAACATATAGTTTGCTTTCATAAGTTTCTCATAGCAAATGCTACACAAGGGTCGTCTACCAAATTATACACTGCTCCGTGCATTGAAAGTCTAGAAGTAGAAAGGACAAAAACATTCATAATGCACAACAGCTTCTCAATACGCATATTACATACCTTGCAGCTTTCGCTTGTCAGCCATAGCTATGAGTACTTATAGAAAGGTGAAAGATGCATGCTAGAGGAGCTCGTAAAAGCTCGTTTGAAAGACTGGAATGGGAAATAATCAGGGGGAATTCCACTCTCTTTTCTCACATAAAAATCAAGATGGCTACTTCAGAACCGATTTACACTGAAAATGTGCGCATAAATTTACACAAAGTAGTTTTAGCTAAGTTATCTGCAAATTTTGTTGTTGTGGCATGTACTTAATTCTGCCTGTCATCTCATGACAAAATGGTCGTATACCATCTCTACCATTGTGTAAATTACTGTTTTGCCAATAAATGAACTACTTATGACACTCCGCGTATTAATAAATTTAAATCTAATTTTAGATATTTGCCGGAAGTGAATCTCGGGAACGGTTGTTTACGCATGTTTTATGGAACAAGAAAAGCAGACCAATTCATGAACAAGTTGTAAACCAAATTTGCTAGGTATTGAAACCTACTGTCATTTTGTCATACGTAGACTCGAACTGCATTATGTAAACTTTAATGTTTCTAGCAACACGAGGAACAAAATAAATGGAATGCACAATGTTAAGTTTCTTGAATAAACCGTAGTCCAACTCACCCGAGCTGTCATTTGTCAAAAAGAGTTGGCAACCTCAAATTCATGTCAAAAACTTACTCATGATCCTGTTGATGTATAGGTATTACAATTACTGTTATTGTTAAAACGTTAACTTACAATTGCATTCAACATTAAGATACTGTCATTAATAGACTTCATGTAGGCATTATAGTGTCTGCATCCTAACCTGGTTGGACTCCCCACACTCAACATTACAGTGGTCTTACATTCTTACCTTATAGGTATCTAGAGTAATATGGGTTGTTTCGGACACCATTGACTGTGGATAGGAGAAATAAAGCTCATCTGGCTTGGTCGCATGCCAGTTACGGCTCTTACTATAAAATATCGCATGACCGTGCTGAAAAGCTTCATATATCCCGGATAATGCATTTTCCGTAATAACTCGATCAGTGTAGTTTTGTACCGGACGACTTTCTGGTTGTATCGGACATACATTTCGGGTAGTATCGGACACAAAAAATAACACAGGGTTCATCGGACAGTCAATATCAAATAAAGTTCTTAACATAATGTTACGCCGAGTAGAACGTACAACCTTTTCTTCGATTTTTAAAATCAAACAAACTTCTTAACAATAACATGAATGGTAACTTAGTGACAAACATTTATTCATAACCCTTCCGTTGTATCATCTAATGAGTTAATCCTCTTCCTCAAAGTTTAAGTTAGATCTATTAACTGTAACAGCGAGGCTGTTTAGGTATATAATTATATAAGCACTATAAACTCTCCTTGCCGGGAAGCTAGCTCTTTGGTGATGTGGTTTAAGTGCTTGGAAATGTTGCAAAGTTAAGCAACAGTCTGTGCGGCTAATGGCTGGATGGGTGACCGCCAGGTATTGCCGATGGTGCACGTAACACTATATAGCTAAAAAGCAAAAGTTACATATAATATTTTTTGACAGGATGTGATCATGACAAACAGTTTGGATCCTGATCAGACACCTGAGTTATTCGGTGTCTAATCTGGATCCAGACTATTTACACAAGTAATCACTTTTGTGATTTTATACCCCAGTTTATAGTGGTGATCGAGGGTTAAGCTAAAGGTTAAGACTGAATGTTTAAACTTAAACACAAGGACGGTTTACTGCTGAAACAGCCTATTGTTAATCTTTTACATCGTAATGACATCTGATGTTTTTACTTTTATTTGGAATTCTGAAAATGTGATAGACCTAATTGCCATAATGACGGGTAGATTCGAATATTAAAGACACCAGGAAACGCTGGTTAGTTTTAGCACTATCAAACTTGAGGAAGGTAATTTATCTTGAGGATATCTTGTTTTACATTCTACCAACCTAAACTTGGTTATTCTCTCTTTTCTGTCCCTCTCTGTCTCGCTCTAGATCTGCCCCCCCCCCCCCCCTTCTCTCCCTCTCTCGCTCTGTCTCCGCCCTCTCTCTGTGTCCCTCATTCATTCATTCATAGATTCTATATTCATTCATTCAGTTTGTTATAGCCCTTTCCCTCATATAAACTTGTTTTCACGCATTTGCAAACAGTAGACCCAGATCAGACGGCTGCTAGAGGAGCCGTCTGATCAGGGTCTGCTCTGTTTGCTTAACAGAATTTGATAGATCTGTTTCGTTGCTTTCTAAAATGTCTACAATATTCTACCTTCCATGTTTTGTCATAACTATTTTGTTAATGAATATTCAGTAGGTATTGAAATTTGGAATAAACACAGAACAGGGAAAGGGATAGTATTTTACGTAAAGATACCAACAAAGTCAACTGTGTTTATATAAAAATATAGCTTTTAAAACCTGTATTATTCTAGGTTCTAGATGTTGAATGGAAACGAAATGTAAGCAGATAAAGTAATTCTAAGGTGTGTGCACATGTGTGGAGGGTGTTATTGGCCTCTACTGGAATTTGAACCCCATTCCTCTGGACAACAAGTCTGACACTCTAACCATGTTGCTAAAGGGTTAACCCAACAGCAAGGCTGTTGGAGATGCCTCTGAGTGCCTTACATAGGCCAATCACTACACAGATCTGGATTAAAGATCTACATCTCGATCTTGTCTTTGACTCTCCGATTCTACCCTTAGTCATTTTAGGTGTAAAATGTTAAGCAGGGGTTCATCGGACAATTGATTTATTTGTTTTTTTAAAAACATCTTTACATTAATTACTCATAAACTGAAATATATTTAAAGCTGACGAATAAGACAATTCAGTAAAGTTTATTTGAAATAAAATGTAGCTGCGATTTAGTGGTTTACCCACATGTTTCGTTTTCTCTAATAGAAAGTGCTAAGAATCATCAATGCAAATTAGTCAGAAGGGCTAGTGACCAATCATATTCCTTGCTTTATGACAACACTGTAACAACTCACGACGTCAGAAAATGACATCAGAATAAAGAAGCTTTGTAAGGTGTGTTATCATTGGATGTAAGATTTCAACTTTGTCAAACTAGATAGATAGCTGAATAAAGTGTCCGCTGAACCCTGCATGTCTGATGAAACCCGGTATTACTCTATAGTGAGAACTTGATTATTGGAACTATCCATATAGATGTAGATCTTAGTTGTAACAATAAATTTACATTGCCACTATAGCAATATCGTAGAAATTTAAGAGGGCTAGTCAGTAAACGAAGATGGATAGATAGAATATAGCTCCCCGTCACCATGGAATAAAACGAAATACCTTTTGGGGAAGAATCTAGTATAGCGGACCCCGAAAATCAAGAATCATAACAACCCACTATGCATGTGTTATTGAGCCAATGACGTTACTAGGGAAGTTAAAACATTTTGTTTCATCACATGCTATTGTGCAATAACTGACGATTATAAATAGTTGAATAAACAAATTTCAAACAAGGAAATGTTTCATCTTGTTGTTTCTATAAGTGGCTTTGATTTTCTTTATGGAAATAAGAAAATAAAGTGGGGGTTCCGGGACAGCGGCCCCGACAGACCAGAAACATCCTGCCATTTGCAAGTATTCTGAGGTCATTGGTCACGTCATCGTTTATTTACCTTAAATATCATATAGTGGTATTGTATTTTGTGGAAAACATGGGATCTGCTATACTAGATGTGTTCCTACCTTTGATATTGCCTCTATTGGTATTTAAGTGTACACTCATTCCGAGATATTGCGGTAATAGCTAACTGTGGGGTCTATTCCGGGACATTGCCGCCGCTATATATATTTTAGAGATGGGAATGAGTACCAGCATCGATACTAAGGTTCTTACTTAATACTTAGCATTGATTTGCAGCGCAGGCCTGATTGGAACATCTTTGCTGGACTCTTCG
The DNA here is from genome assembly GCA_963576725.1 of Azorinus chamasolen. Lineage (NCBI taxonomy): Eukaryota > Metazoa > Mollusca > Bivalvia > Cardiida > Solecurtidae > Azorinus > Azorinus chamasolen. Next base: position 87,933,741 of record OY755236.1, on the reverse strand, counting down.
TTATTGTACTCATACATTTTGAACTTGGTTCAGGTTCCAGTCTATTTTTGAAAGAGTTATATATAACCAATGTAGCTGTCACTATTTCTTCTTGTTGGTCTTTGATCAAGTACTTGGAAGTAATACTGAAATTGTTCCAACCTCAAAATATTTGCAAACTGAATGCCCAATGTACTGACTGTCGATGGGTTTGTTGGTATAAACTGCTGACTCGTTTACTAGGTTTTAACGGTAACATATTTGAACTTCATAGAAAATATTTATCGCATATTATTATAATTAATTATTTCACAATCATGAAATGTGAGGATGGATGCAATTTACAGGCAAACTTTTAAACATAACCAAAGATTTGTAAAAGTTCAACCGAAAGATATATATATCTATTGCAAGTATTTGAATACTAGAAATGCCATTTTACCTTCCCTGTTGAATATTCATGTAAGAAACAATATTATAAGCTTTTGAATTTTGTCTTAGTTTCTTTTTTTATTATGAAGATTTTCATTAACCCTTTACCTGATAAAGAATCCTTTTACACATTTGGAAAAGAGTAGACCAGATCAGATAGCTCTGTAGGAATCTCAGAATCTGATTCTATAACTTCTACCATTGTAAAAAAAATCCTGTTTTCAAATAGTATTAATTAAAATTCAGTTAATAAATGTTCAGGATGTCATTATTTCTTATAAATATGAATATTTTATTATATTTATGAGATGCATGTACTGGTATGTAAAGGTTTAATTCATGGAAATATCATGTAGCTCATAATTTTAGCACTTTAAAACTTTTGTAACAGATAAACAGTACTTTGTTCAATTTGTATGTTGGCACTTCTTAATTACATACAGTATTATAATTGTGAGTGGTTAGCTGCCATTAATGTGCATCTTTTTAATCTGTTTCGCTGTTAGAGAGCTTTAGTGAGGATTCGAAAACAAAATGTTTTGTTTTAAAATGATCTTTGTCAGTTCTATTTGTTCCTGTAGTTTGTATAATTACTGCTGTTTTCATTTTGCATTATTGAAATGGTTTAATAGCGTAATTATTGCACTGGGCACATTGTTTATTAATATGTTTTATGATTGTTATTTTTGCTCATAAATGTATGAAATGTACTGATTAAGAGGGCCTCGGGGTAGATTAGCTTTTTGGCTAACCGAGCTACCCTTATTAAAGTATTTTATTCATTCATTTATTCATTTAGATTAATTGGGTTACTCTGAAAGCCTTTCATTCATTCATTCATTCAATTCGTCAGAAACCTTGTGCATACAGTTTCGATCCAGATGAGACATTGAATAACTCAACTCTCATCGGGTTCAATTAGTTTACACTCTAACTGCATTTTTCTAAATTTAAAGCAGAGGACAGTTTAGTTTATTTATACTGAGCAAAAATGTTTTCTCGTATTTATAGTAATGACAGCGTGGGTAAATGACATCACAAATATGTGGTTTTAATAGCGTGTGCATTCATCCACCTGAATCGGGTCAGATGGCATTTATGCATTTCATTTTTTTGTATGCCCTGTGCAACACTTAATATATTATAGCTTTATATTAACTATTTGGATGCTAGTGGCAAATCAAATCTATGATTAACAGATTGGATCCGGATTAGACGCCAAGTGTCCTTAAAGAATAGATCTACAAAGTGAAGCAGACAACAATTATTATACCCCCCTTTTGAAAAAATGGGGGTATATTGCTTTGCACATGTCGGTCGGTCTGTCGGTCGGTCTGTCGGTCGGTCGGTAGATCGATGGTTTCCGAATGATAACTAATAAACGAGTTGACCTAGAATCTTCACACTTGCTGTGGTGGTTGGTCATAACAAGTAGATGACCCCTATTGTTTTTGAGGTCACTAGGTCAAAGGTCAAGGTCGCCATGACCTAAAATGGTGAAATAGTTTCCGATCAATAACTGCTCAAGGGTTTGGCTTGGGATCTTCAAACTTGTTGTGGTGGTTGGTCATGACCACTAGATGACCCCTATTGATTTTGAGGTCACTAGGTCAAAGGTCAAGGTCACCATGACCTTAAATGGTTAAATGGTTTCCGATCAATAACTGCTCAAGGGTTTAGCTTAGAATCTTCAAACTTGCTGTGGTAGTTGGTCATGACCACTGGATGACCCCTATTGATTTTGAGGTCACTAGGTCAAAGGTCAAGGTCACCATGACCTTAACTGGTAAAATGGTTTCTGATCCATAACTGCTCAAGGGTTTGGCTTAGGATCTTCAAATTTGCTTAGGTGGTTGGTCATGATAACTAGATGAGTCCTATTGTTTTTTAGGTCACTAGGTCAAAGGTCAAGGTCACCATGACCTTAAAGGCTGAAATGGTTTGCGATCAATAACTGCTGAAGGGTTTGGCCTAGGATCTTCAAATTTGCTGTGGTGGTTGGTAATGACCACTAGATGACTCCTATTGTTTTTTAGGTCACTAGGTCAAAGGTCAAGGTCACCATGCTCTTAACTGGTAAAATGGTTTCCGATCAATAACTGCTCAAGGGTTTGGCTTAGAATCTTAAAACTTGCTGCGGTAGTTGGTTATGACAACTGGATGACCCCTATTGTATTTGAGGTCACTAGGTCAAAGGTCAAGGTCACCATGACCTTAACTTGCAAAATGGTTTCTGATCAATAACTGCTCTAGTGTTTGGCTTAGGATCTTCAAATTTGCTTAGGTGGTTGGTCATGACAACTAGATGAGCCCTATTGTTTTTTAGGTCACTAGGTCAAAGGTCAAGGTCACCATGACCTTAACTGGTGAAATGGTTTGCGATCAATAACTGCTCAAGGGTTTGGCTTAGGATCTTCAAACTTGCTGTGGTGGTTGGTCATGACAACTAGATGACCCCTATTGATTTTGAGGTCACTAGGTCAAAGGTCAAGGTCATCATGACGTTAACTGATGAAATTGTTTCCAATTATTAACTGCTCAATGGTTTGGTTCGGGATCTTCAAATTTGCTGTGGTAGTTGGTCGTGACCACTAGATGACCCCTATAGTTGTTGAGGTCACTAGGTCAAAGGTCAAGGTCACCATGACCTTAATATGTGAAATGTTTTCAGATCAATAAATGATCAGTGGTTTGGCTTAGGATCTTCAAAGTTGCTGTGGTGATTAGTCATGACCGCTAGATGACCTCTATAGTTGAGGTCACTAGATCAAAGGTCAGGGGGTCTGGGGGGGTATACATGTTTTACAAACATCTCTTGTTAATTATCCAGTCGCAACATTACTGAATTTCTGAACATTGATTTCTTGTGCATATATAGATCTGTGTTTTACTGTTTTGTATTTTGTATGAAATGCTTTTGTTTGAGGGCCTCAATGTAGATTAGTCATTATGGATAATTGAGCTACCCTCATTAAATAAAATATTTCATTCATTCATTCATTCATTCATTCTTGGAGTATTATCTATATTTTTGACTATTTACTTTGCAAATACAAAGTTATAGCTTATTCAGAATATTGAAAATAGTCTTCTCTAAAGCAAGTGGGCAAAGGTTAGTATTTAAAATAATTTTCCAAAAGTAGTGCTTAAAGATGTATGCTGTGCAAATTTACGCAAACTTTACGTTTCAAACTGACTTCAAAATCGGAACCTATGTACCTTAATATTAAACAGTACCGTTAGTAAATGGTTGTTTGTGTCGAAAAAATAGACAAATGGATTGCTACAGAAACCAAGAATTGAGATTTGAATATGGATTTGAGTCTAATTGATCTGTTTTTGTCAATAATATATTTTTTTGATATTATTGGAGATAAGTTTGATTTAATTACAGATATGTCGTCAAAAGGACGACAGACTGCAGTTGATGCCTTGAATCTTAGTCTGACTGGATCCGGCATTAACTCAGCAGCGTCAACCAACAGGAGTAGACCTGGCTCAGCTAAACGATCCCATAGACCAGGCTCTGTGACCTCAGATGTAACAAAACAGGTGATTATGGTTTGACTGAATCTTTTTTATAGGATACTAACTAATCATTTAACTTTTTACCTGTCAGAGACACTTTCTTATGCCTTTGCAAACAAAATAAACCAAGGTCAGACAAGTTAACTCCTGTAGGAGTCGTCTAATCAGGGTCTGCTGTCTTTGTTTATGGAATAATATTGACCTGATTCTAGTTTACATCCAATGACCAAAGAATCCTCTGTTCTTAAGTCATGTTATAATTTCAGTTAATTAACATTCATTTTATTTGATTCATCCATTTTATTAGAAAACAAATTATAAAGGTTTAATTTGCATTATCTTTGTTTTGATCAACAACCATTGACATCTTGAGGCATATTTAAGCAGTTATCTTTAATACCGGTAAGTTGACATGTGCGGGTGATAGTAATATTTAAGAGGTTGTGAGGTTTTAATTTCTATTCATTTTTAGTTCTTTACCTGAAATTTCTGGTTTTAACTGCATGTTACAAAGCAGCATAAATCGATTACAAAACGATATACATGTACCTTAAATGTGTTAAGATCAAATTCATTACAATGACATATTCAATAATACACTGACATTTTTCTGGCAGGAGTTGACTGTTATTAGCTGAAATGGTATAATGACTTTTGAACACCCTAAATTTGGCCAATAATTAGATCTATAATAGTCCATAAGCAAACAAGCATACACTGATCTGGTTCTACTCTGTTTGCAAATTTCATACATATGTGTAGATAGCAAGCAACAGGTTAATACCTTTTACTCCATTTTTAACACTTTTGCAAATTTTATACAGTAGACCCAGATCAGATGACTCCTGTAGGAGTTGTCTGGCAGCTTAATCCAGGGTGAAAGTCAGGCAGAAAGCTCCTAGGAGCTTTCTACTTGACTTTGACCCTGCATTAAGCAGCCACCTGCCTAAAAGTATCTAAATTCTTCTCTACCAGAGTTCCGGTTTAGAGGTGTTTTTCTGTACCTCCAACCAACTCTATCTTGAATTAGTAGAATCACTTAAATCTTTGTATAGTGATAATTATAAGACTAATACGCTTCATGCTAATTGGTTCAATTCAAAAACAGTGATCAGAGATTCAAACAGAATTGATGGTGATAATGCTCTCTGACATTCAGCATTTTATCGTTGGATCTGAACTGTCAGCAAATAGTCAAGAATTAATAAAAGGGAGTTTGCAGTTTACCATTTTTCACACCTTTGCAAACAGAGTAGACCAAGATCAGACAGATCCTACATGAGTCTGCTTTGTTTGTATATGAAATTATAGTACATCTAATTATAGTTTGAATTTCTACAAATATCAACACATCATAATATGCCATTATTAAAATTAAGCTAATAAATATTCTTGGTGGTTCAGTGGTGGGACGCAGGATTTGGGATCTGAAGGTCCCAGGTTCGAATCCTGCCATCAGACCGTCAGAATTTATCTGAGCAAAAAATGCATGCCACATTGCTCCTCTCCACCCAGGTGAGGGATGTGCCATGTCTGTCTTGGGTGCCGAATGTAAATGGCCAACTTATATACTAGTGATTAGGGAGTAACTTGTGAAAGTCTGCAGAATATGTAGATTCCAGACTATAAACCACACCTTTACCTTTATTCATGATGTTATTTCTATTTCTGATTGTGTTCAGATTAAAATGCAATATATCAAAGGTAAAGTTCACTGAAGTTTACATTAGATTTGAAAGTAAGTGTGCCTGATGTTACTTGTATGCAGAAAGATGAAAGTAGATGCTTAAATAAATGTAACATCATTTTGGTATATTGTTTCATGTTTCTCTTTCAGAAATCTCAACCTAAAAGACCCAGCTCAATTCATGGTAAGTAGGATTTACAATCTACACTTTAAAAAAGTTTCATAGTATAATTTTTTTTAATGCACACAACACCTGTATATTTTGGAACAATTTAATGTTTACTTGAATATTCATTCAAAATCTGTGAATTATGAGTGTGAATTAATTTTATTCTTGTGTTAAAGTTATAAGATTTTGAAATTTTATAACTGAACAGTACAGAATTTGATCTGTAAAATATAAGCAAATAGTGCAGACCCTGGTCAGACAAATGCTACATCAACTCTGTAATCAAAGCATTTCAGATGCTTCAGTATTCTTTGCATGGGATCAATGTGTTGAAAATCAAATTTCTGATATCAGCTATTAACATGCCCTTTTGCATGAAATTGTGTATCTGTAAGAGAAAGGATTAACTCTTCCAGTGGGTAATTAAGTTGCAACTTTTCACTAATATCCTTTGCCAAGTGATTTTGAAATTAAAGCAGATATTTTGTTATGGGCTAATGGATGTCTCAAGGAGACTGGTATGAAAGGGCCAGGTACTAATGTCACAGCTGCCAGCATTGTAAATGATTGCTATGTCATAACAAAAGTACATAGACCAAGAATCTCTTTCTTTTGTCTTGTAGGAGACTACAGCCACAGGAGTGGATACTCAGATATTTCTTCAGTCAGCACCAGTAAAAAAGGACCCAATGTACAGAAAGGAAAACCTCAAGGGTAATAGGCCCATTTGGAAGCTTTAATCCAGATTTTAATGGGGACAGTATGGATGTTTTAGCCCTTTCCCTGTTCAAGATTCATGTAAAAAATAATGGCATCATGAATATTTATTAGCAGAATTTTTATAACCTTCAAGGGATGGTTTTGCTTTGACAAAGACTGTAGAATCAGATCTATATCATATCAAAAGCAAACAGCAGACTGGTCAGATTACATTTTATGCCTTTGCAAATATAGTACTCCGAGAACACAGGTCCTGTAGTTGTTGTCTGATCAGGGGGTACTCCGTTTCTTTATGTATTGATGTACTGTAGATCTTATTATACACTTTTTGCCAGGGCCAAATATTCCCTTGCCCATATGCCACTATAAAATTTAATGTCAGTGGGTGTCATATCTTACATGAATATGCGTGGACTAAAGGGTTAAAGATTCACTGATCTGTTGTTTTCGTATATATTTTATACTTCTCACTTGATGCGGTAGTGATAGGTCAAGGAGATTCAGGAAGTTGCATGTTATCCATACTTAAAGTGTGGAAGCACCATCATGATTCCTATGAAACTCCTAGCCATTGGACTTAGTTAACCCTTTCCCAGTTCAATACTCATGTAAAAAATAATGATATCATGATATTTATTAGTTGAAGTTTTATAATATAAACCTTTCAAGGACATTTTTTTTTGACAAAATCTGTAGATCTAAGAATCAGATCTGTATCATGTCAAAAGCAAACAGATCAGACCCTGATCATACAGCTACTATAGGAGCCATTTGATCTGGGTCTACTCTGATTGCACATACATCAAAATGCGTTTGTATGAAGGAAAGTGTTAAGCATTAATCTACTTGAATGATATCCGTATATGACTCTTTGGTTTGGAAAAGGAGTGGAGGGGAATGCTGTATTAAGGAAATTTGTATATGACATTAAATGGGTCTATCTTTTAACCCTTTGCCTGATAGATACACTATTTCATGCCTTTGCCAACAGAGTAGACCCAGATAAATAGTTCCTGTAGTAGCAATTTTATCAAGGTCTGCTCTGTTTGCTTATGGAATTACAAAAATATGATACTACAGATGATACTACAGTGTCTTCCATGGCAAAAAATTGCTCTGTTCATATATGGAAAATTGTCAAACAGGGAGAGCCACATACGAAAAGACGCTGCACTAAACACCATCAAACAAGAAACGGCACAGCCACAAGACAAAACATAACGGGACGCATATCAAGACGAAAAACATTAAGCATATTAAATAACAAAGCTGACCATAGGCTGAAGGCAGGAGTACCGCCTTGGAACAGTCATAATGAATTTACTTTAATATTAAGGATATTATTCCTTACATGAATATGTACATAAATGAGGTTTAAGAATAGGAACTCTACCTCTTGCTGTATACATGAATCTGTGTACGGTTTTTGTGTCACTTGCTTTACAGGGTAAAACTTGCAGAATCTATCACCCATTTAGCACAACACTGTTTTTGTCACACTTCCACTGGCAGGTGGCACACATGGTCCTTCAAAAACTCATTTCGTTTTTTTTATGCCAACACACCACCCCACCCTGTGATCCCAGTGGGGAGGGTATTGTTTTTGCTCGGTTAATTTCTGTTTGTCATTAACTTTAATGTTGGCGACAATTTTGTTGCCTTTGGTCATACATACTTCAAATTTGGCATGCATGTGCAACTTATGGAGGTGTTACTTAAGGTCATGGTCAAAGGTCATAGCGGGGGCATAGTGTTTCACCAACACATCTTGTTTTATTTCCATTTGTTTGGATTGAGACTTTAAATTTAATTTAATAACGCATAACAAGAAATAGAGGCCTGACATGATTTCATGTCCAATAAACTGATCCCTATTTATTGAAAAAAATCCCATTGTTTGATATCTACATCTGATATACTCATTCTTGTTAAGTGTTTGGTCATAAAATTGTAAACTTGTTTCACTAATGATTTCTTTGCTTTGCTTTCAGTGATGATTTCCTGGCTCTGTTTGAGAGTTCAGTGCAGCCAAAGATTAAAAGCAAATCCGGTGGAAACAAGAGGCCTTCCCCAAATGCTGTTAAGGTTTTATGGGGAGAATCTGAACAAAAAGTAAGTAAAATACTGCTGGTGCAGTTGGTTGTTATTGTGGACTCTGATCACACACTTTTAGTTTTATCCTGTCACTGTTGTGTGTATTGACAATAACAGTGGTGGATAATATTTTTATAGGCATGTATAACCAATACCTTAACCCTTTACTCCATGAATATACATGCAAGAAATAACACAAATAATGAATATTAATTAGATTCATCTTTATCTTTAATGGCATATGAACACGTAAAAAATTGGCCATGGCAGAAACTGTAGAGTCATGTCCTTATTGTTTCATATGCATCCAGAGCAGACCCTGATCAGAGGGCTCCTATAGGGGCTGTCTGATCTGGGTCTATTCTGTTTGCGAAGGCATAGAAGGCATATTATGGAGTAAAGAGTTAATTTCCCTAAGTCTTAGGATATGCACACTTATGCAAATGGTGCAGAACCAGACCAAACTGCTCCTAAAGGAGCAGTTTGGTCAGGGTCTACTCTATTTGCTACTGTGTTAGTCTAGTTTTAGAGTTATCAAAATGGTGCCAAACTAAATTAATCAGCTTTTCAAACTGTTAAAGTGAGGAGAAAAGGTGTTAGGGTAATTGGTAATTTCGGATTGGTTACATGAAAAGTTGAATTGTTAGTGCTCTGTATGACCCTAACAATACTGATATCAATATATCATCAGTACATGTACATGTACCTGATTTTGAAAATATTGATATAAATCGCTTCAAATCATTCACTTTTCACTGTACAAATGTATCTTTTTCCTGTTGAATGTTTTCATGTAAGAGATAATGACATCATGAATATTTATTAACTGAATTTGTATAATGACATATGTTTGTTGGTATTGGTATAGAAACTGCAGAGTCAGATCTGTTATAATTTCATAAGCAAACAGCAGACCCTGATCAGATGACTCCTACAGGAGCCTGCTGTTCTGGGTGTACTCTGTTTGCAAAGGCATGAAACAGTATTTATAAAATGGAAAGGGTTTATTATACCACAATCAGTCCGGAGGTCCGGGGTTCAAATCCCGGTCCCTCCCGGAAATTTCAGAGACGCTTTTCCGTGTCTCCCACCCGCACATCCTCTCCACCCAGGGGTTAAAATGGGTACCTGTGAGGGTCACTCGCCGGTACTGCGGCTGCATGATTGCGCCATATGTTAGCAGTGCTCAATATGTTAGCAGTGCTCAATATTGTAGGCCAATGACTCAATGACCAGGGGAGTAAATGTACAGTCTGTTGATCACTAGGTACTTTTTTTTTTATATACAAGCCGCATTTTGTTTTGGACACATAGGTGCATTTAAAGCTAGCCTGTAGAGTAGTAGAAGTAGAAAGATAAGCATGATAAGTATGGCATGTATAAGTGAATGTGGTTTCAAGAGGACAGCTGTTGCATAATTCAGGCAATTTCAAACACGATAACAGATGGTTTATCCATTTCTTACACATAATGTTACCTTATGATGAGGTCTAGTGGGGGATTGCTTTTTGGAGTCAAAAGGTCAACTATGAAGGTCACTATTACTGAAAATAGATATTTATCACAATATTTTGATTTCCAGATGATACTGTCAGTTATGGGTACCATGTATGAATGAAAGTGTTGATACTTAATACTATGTTAGTTTATTGGGTCTAAAGTAGAATTGTATTTAGAGTCAAAAGGTCAACTATGAAGGTCACTGTTACTAAAAATAGATCTGGGTCTGCTCTTTTTGCTTATGATATAGGTATGCTACTACAGCTTCTGTCATGGCCAAAAATTCCTGTGCCTATGTGATATTATAGCAATTAATCTAAATAACATGAACATTCATAGAGTAAAGGGTAAAAATCATATGTATGAGGTAAAGGGTTAATTTGTGCCAGTGCCAGTGCTTTCTTACTAAATATTGAAAAAATATTGTTTTTGCTTTATATTTAACTGGCAGCCTGCATTATATTTTTTTTTATGTATTGAGTTTTAATAGTTAATGCAGTGGTAATCAAACATCCGCTTTTTCAAAGTACAATAAAGCCTCTCTACCTACATTGACACTTCAACCCTTTACCCAATGATTTCCATGCAAGAAATATTGATATCATGAATTTTAACCCTTTGCTCCATAAATACGCCTTTTTATGCCTTTGCAAACAGAAGACCCAGATCAGATGGCTCCTACAGGAACATTGCATTTCTAGTATGCTCCGAAATACCAAAATGTTCAAAATAATGGCATCATAATTATCAAAGTTGCCATGTACCAGGGAAATTGAAGCTTTTTCAAGGTCAGGGAATTGTTAGGGAATTTTGAGAACTGTCAGGGAATTAAAAAGAGATATATATATTAAAACCCTTTCAACCTGGGAGATGCATGCACTGTTACATGCAAACAGTGCAGACCTAGATCAGATGCCTCCTAGAGGATAGATCATTATGTCATCTAAATCCTCTAGCAAGTTTACGCCTTTCATACTGAATGGACTCTAAAGTTACACACAGATGGGCTATTCCACTATGATAATTCAGAGTTGAAAGGATTTATAATTTCCTAACAAAATATTACATAAAATTTGACCAAGTGTTGCAATGTAAATTGTCTTTTCTTTTATACCTAGACACTGAAGAACAAATTCAATCCAAAGACTGCCAACTCGCTGACAGACAAACAGCCTGTATTTGATGATGATGACACATGGCTGACCATGGAGTCCAACTCACACACAATATTCCAGCAGACCAGTGCAAGGAGCAGCTCAGATGAAGAGCTCTTCAGTCTGAGAAACCAGCTGTCAGAGTCTATAAATGCCAGTCAGAAGTTGTTAGCAGCTGCAAAGAAGAGTGGAAAAACTGACAGAGAGGATAACTTTGATAATACTGTAGACAGTGAAAGGAGTAGATACAGTAACACAAGTAAACAGCCCCCAAGTGCTATTACCAATAATATGACCTTACAAGGAAGAACTCCAAGTGTAAAAGTTGGATTATCAGATTTGGAAAATTCATATCAGAATATTAAGCACAAAACTCCTGTGAATGAAACTAGAAAAACTTCAACAAGTCAAAATGGGAGTCATTCTGGTGCAAATACTTTAGCTGAGGACTATATAAAATCATTGAATATGTCTGCATCGAAAATACAATGCTGGTATAGACGACAAATAAAGAGACGGAAAACAAGTGAGGCTGCAAAGAGAGCAGGTGAAGCTGCAATACAGAGATTGTTGAGTAATAAGAGGCAGTCAATAGAGGAACAACGCATGCGTGAGTCACAAAGTGATCCTATGTCTAGAGAAACAGAAGAGAGAAGACTGGAAGATAGAAAAAAAATAAGAGAAGAAAGAGCAAAAGAAGCCCGACAGGAGGCAATTAAGGTAAAAACAATATGCCATCTAATAAATACATTTGGTTTTATGCCATTTTGAATAAGTTATACCCCCGCAAACGAAGTTTGAGAGGGGGTATATAGGAGTCGGTGTGTCAAAACGAAAGGAACCGACTTCAAACAAAGTTTGAGAGGGGGTATATAGGAGTCAGTGTGTCAAAATGAAAGGAACCGATTTCCTCAAAAGGACATTAGTCACTTGTGTACATGTATTGTAAAAAAATGAGTGCTCATTTTCATGCCATAGATGAATCAATGATTGCAATAATTTTCAATCAGTTTGAATCCATATGAATTCCTATTTTTACCCAAATTGTTGACTTTTTGTATAGACATATGCATTTGAAAGTTGTAGTGACTGAACCAGAGATTATTTTGGCCTTGGGAATTTTTTGGTTCCCCATACCCTGGGGCACTATGGGCGGTATCAAACAATAGAAAAGCAATATAGTCCCCATTTGCCCAAAAACCTTAGACTTTTTATACTTCCACAAACAAGTTTGAGAGAGGGTTTATAGGATTCAGTGTGTTGGTCGGTCGGTTGGTCTGTCTGTCTGTCCTTGGCACAAATCCTGGTCAAGGCACCAAAATGTTTGAATTGCGATCAAGGCAGCTGGGTGTGCGTATTCCATCACATTTAGTGATAATTCTTGTTTTAATTGTTTTATACCTCATTCACACACTTGTTATGCCATTTGCAAACAGAGTAGATCTAGACCAGACAGCATTTTAGGATCTGCTCTGTTTGCAGATATATAGATCTGATTCTCCCATTTCTGCCATCATCTGAATTTCCCATTGTCATAGTGCAGTTATAAATATAGCCTTTTGATAATCATTAGTCATTAATTCATAAATGAATATTAGTTATGTAAAGGGTGAATCCATTAACCCCTTCCTTGTTCTATATTTAGTACAAATTTCAATACCTACGGAATATTCATGGACAAAATAGGTAGAAAAGGTAAAAAATTTTAGACACTAGAGAAACTGGTGTATCAAATTCTATTAGTAAACCGAGCAGACCCTGTTTGCAAATTCGTAAAAATGTGTTTATATGAAGGAAAGGGTTAATCCAGATTCACCATTTAACACCTTTGCAAAGACGGCTTCTCAGTGTCTGCTGTGTTTTCTTATGAAATGATACAGAACTTATTCTACAGTTTTTGCCATGACTAAAATCCCTGTGTTCATATGCCATTATAAAAATGAATATGTAGTCATTGAATTTATTCCACATAGTGGTTCACACAAGGATATTTACAGATTATCCAAGTGGTATACGGTTATGTAATAAGCTTGTCCTTTCTACATACATGTAGTTGATTACAGTTGGGTATTGAATTTATGTTACAGAAAAATCATCCACCAAGAGTGCTGATGATCCCCTTATTTGGACATAGGCAAACAATGCAGACCCTGAACAAAGGGCTCCTCTGATCAGGGTCTGCATTATTTGCTCAACAAATTATTTTTCAAAGGTCACAGCAAAAGAAGAAATTAAGATTGGTTCATGGTATATGATATATTTAGACAGGTTTATGTAGAAACTGAGACTTGCATGGATTAGATTGCAAACAATGTAGTGAAATGTCTAATATAATATTTGAATAATATATTTCAGCCAAATGTATGTAGTAAAATTTGTCACAATTTGAATATAAGTGATAGATGAACATTGATTAGATAAAGCTGGCCCTGTCACGGCCTACAATAAAGTCTGCCTGGAGTGACCATTATAAAGAAGTCTGATTCAGGGGTTTTAATCGTTTACTCCATAGATACACTTTTCACACCTTTACAAACAGAGTAAACCCAGATCCGACGGCTCCTGTAAGAGCCCTCTGATAAGGGTCTGTTCTGTATGTACTTAATATGAAGTACTATACATCTGATTCTTCAGTTTCTGCAATGGCCAAAAACTGATGTGTTCATATTTCGTTATAAAAACTTGGACGATTAATATTCATGATTTCTTTTCTAATATATCCTTGGTGTAAAGGGTCATTGCAGGAGACCAGTTAATTCTTTCCCTGTTACTATTCATGTAAGAAATGATGACTTTGACATAAATACTTGTTTGCTGAATTTTTATTATGGCATGTGTGCACAGGATCTTTTGGTAATTGGAGAAACTTTAGTCAGGTCTGTTATAAATTCATAAGCAAACAGCAGACCCAGATCAGATGACTTTTACAGGGGACGTCTGATCTGGGTCTTCTCTGTTTTCAGACAAGTGAAAAGGTGATTAAATGAAGGAAAGGGCAACAGTAATGCCAAAAGCTCTGAACTCAAACTCCTACATTAAGCAATCTCCTGGTGTGCAACCCTTTCCTTCATATGAACACTGTTTCACACCTTTGTAAAAAGAGTAGACCCAGATCAGACAGCACTTGTAGGAGCTGTCTGATCTCGGTCTGCACTGTTGGCTTCTGAAATTAAAACCAATCTGGCTGTACAGTTTTTACCAATACTACACAATCCTATATGCATATATGTCATTACAAAAAGGTCAGCTAATTAATATTCATGATGTTATTATTTCAAACATGCATATATATTCAACAGGGAAATGGTTTAAACATGTTTTACTGTATCAGAAATATTTCTGCCATTAACATTTGTATATTGATACTGCAGGAACTACAGAGAAAGAGGGAAGAGAAACGTCAAGATGTGAAAAAGAAAGCAGAAGAAGAGATTGCGTTCCTGCAAGCTAGTGGCAAAATCTCTAAGCCTATTAAGACTGGCCTAGGTAATCTGAAATAAGCTGTTTAACCCATTCCCTCATAGGCTATTTTTAAACCCAACCTCTTTGAATAATTCTACCGAAAAGGAGCATTTACTAAAGGAAGGGAAAAATTTAGAATTGTGTAGTATTGTGACTTTTACAGGTGTAGAAAGGTGTATTTATGGAGTAAATGGTTAACTCTTTGCTCCGTGAATATTGCAAGAAATTTTGACTATGGCAGAAACTGTAGAATCATAATTTATCTATATTACTCAACTGGCATTTATAAGCAAACAGAACATGCCCTGATCAGACATATCCTACAGGGGCTGATCTGGGTCTACTCTGTTTACTAAGACATTAAAAGGCATATTAATGGAGTAAAGTGTAAATTGTTCACACAGTGTTTGGTTGTTGTGACTAATTTTGACCTAAAAATTATTCTCTATAAGGCCAGTTTTTTCCCAATATTTTGATGGGGGGGGGGGGGGGGGGGGGGGGTTCTTTCTTTTTTTGTCAAGGAACTGTGAAATTCTTGATCATGTTTAGAAATAAAACATCATAAATGCTGGACACTAAGTTTCAATGTTGAAATTTAAAGAAGTAAAAGATTATGAAGAAAGAAGATATGTGCAATCAAATATCTGTGCATGTACATTTGTAAAATTGAACTACCTATTACTTAAAAAAGAAATGATGTCATAAATATGAGTTTAATGAATTTTTAGCTCACCTGAGCCAAAGGCTCAAGGTGAGCTATTGTGACCGCCTGTCGTCCGTCGTCCGTCTGTCCGTCTGTCCGTCTGTCCGTCCGTCTGTCCGTTCACTTTTATTTCAAATGACTTCTTCTCCTAAACCACTGGGAGGATTTCAACCAAATTTCACAGAAATGTACCTTAGGGTGTCCTCTATCAGTTTTGTTAAAATCATGACCCCCGGGCAAAAAATGGCCCCGCCCCACTACTTTTACAGGTTTTTTTTTTAAATCTTTAAAAATCTTCTTCTCTGAAACCACAATTTCTAGAGCTTTGATATTTGGTATATAGCATCATCTAATGGTCCTTTACCAAGTTTGTTAAAATGATGACCCCCGGGCCAAAAATGGCCCTGCCCTTGGGCTTGTAGTTTTTACATAGACTTATATAGGGAAACCTTTAAAAATCTTTTTGTCTGAAACCACATAATCTAGAGCTAAGATATTTGGTATGAAGCATCACCTAATATACCACTATCAGGTGTGTTCAAATAATGACCCCTGGGCCAAAAATAGTCTCACCCTGGGGTTTTATGCTACTTAACATCTGAATCTGTAACACTTAAAAGGTAATTTCCTCACAGTTATTTCCCTTGTCCCATCAGCATAGCCATAAGGGACAAAGGGAGATAACTGCATTGGAGTTCTAGTGTCATTCTATTTATATCTATTTATGATAAAATGTTGAAGGTGAATCAGTGTAGCTGTTTTAGAAGGCATAGAAACAGATCTGTCAAATTCCATTAGCAAATAGCAGACACTGATCCTACAGGAGCCACCTTATCTGGGTCTACTCTGTTTGCAGATGCATGAAAACAAGTTTATATGAGGGAAATTAAGGGTTAAATGAACAACTCCAGATCCTTCAGTTCAAAGGTTACAGCGCTGGGCAGTAAAATCTCTCCAGGTCAATGCATGACTCTTAACTCTTTGCATGCTAGTGGTGAAACTGTGATTACCTATGCAAACAGTTTGGATCCAGATGAGAGGCCGCATACTGCAGCGTCTCATCAGGATCCAAACTGTTTGTCATCTTAACCATATTTTTGCAATAAAAAGAAAGTAAGTTTAATTTAAGAATTGAAGCAGATGACAATAACTTTTTGTTGCAGACGAAACATTAAAGGCATTTTGACCCATTAACCCCAGTGTGTAGTGTTAGTGATAGCTAGATGTTACATGGTGTCTTCCAATGTCTCTCAAATTAGATGTGAGAGATATTGGAAAGTAACAATTCAGCCAATCAAGGAAAATGATCACCATCTAGACTTTTGATCTGGGTCCAAACCCAACTGATGTAAGTCATGGTAATGTTTAAGAAAACTGTGAAAACATGATTATGCAATGGCCCAACTGATATAAGTCATGGTAATTCTTAAGAAAACATGATAATGCATTTGCCCCCCTAACAATGATAGGTGTTAAAATTACTACTGCTGCCCAAAAAAGCATCTTAAATATAACATTTTTATATAAAATTTGATGACAACACATTAAAAAGTCCTAAAATGTCTGAATTTTGTATGATATTAATGAAATAACTGAGTAAATATAACTTAATTATAACAGTAGACGTAACTCTTCTCAATTTCAATTGTTAAAAATACTAATGACCCGTTTAATTGAATTATCATGAGATATTCACACCTAGATCTAGAATTATTTCTAAACACCTATTAACCCTTAACCTATTTGCTTTGACAAAAATTGATCTGGGACTACTCTTGTTTGCTAATGCTTAAAAAATTGTTATTGCCATAAATAGAAGTTTTAGCTTTGAAAAAAACTGTAAAATCAAATCTATATCTTGTCAAATGTAAACAGAGCAGACCCTGATCAGACAGCTTCTATAGCAGCCTTCTGATCTAGTCTACTCTTATTTTTAATGTGTAAAACACATTATTTCTCTGAAGAGAAGTTTTTGCTTTGACAAAAACTGTAGAATCCGATCTATATTGTGTCAAAAGAAACAGAGAAGACCCAGATCAGACAGCTTCCGTAGGAGTCGTCTGATCTGAGTCTACTCTGTTTGCTAATGCATGAAAACAGCTTTATATGAGGGAAAGGGTTAAACGATTTTTAAAGATATTCTTATTGGTCATTTCACACAAAAACTGGCATTATGTACAGTGAAACCTCGGAAATCCGAACCCCTTCCGGACCAAATGAAAAGTTCGGATTTCTGAGGATTTCGGATTTCTGAGGTTTCTCATATAGTTAAATGTTTCGACCACAATTATGCTCTCTAAGTAAGGTTGATGTGATCAAAATGTTGATTGCTGATATTGCATGACATGAAAGGGTAGATTTTGCTCACAAAGTATTTGCAATGGACTTGTTTCTTTAAAGCTTTCTACTTTGAAGAAGCAACACCAATGTAAATAATAGTTGAACTGAACTTTAATGTCAAGGGTTAAGTCTACGCTTACTCGGCGGTTCAGACATGATCGTGATCTTAACTAGAACTTTTCTTTACGATGTAGAATATAGCCTAGAATGAGCGAGAATGGTGAACAATTTGAGAAACTGCATAATTTATTACATTTGGAATAATTAGGGATTACTCGCGATCTTAGTTTGCAAAATTACCAAATGAGATTAAAGATTTTTTTTGTCAGTCAGCCCACCGTGTGTAAAACAAAAGTCGCAGCACAAAAGAGACCGCTCTTTATTCCACAAAATTAGGACATAATTTGGACATTAAAGAGGTCTTACTGCAGTCGATCGCCACAGCCCGTCTTTTAATCCATTTAAATCAACAGCGGCATCAAACACCTAATGATTCTTCGAAGATAATTGGGGCTTAAACAAACACCAGTTGACACGACTACCGCACACGCTTTATCGTGTGTATGTACCGTGTAGAGTTGTGGTAACATAGCCGCTAAAAATAGACGCGCATGCCAGCCCAAACATTCTCAGGTACAGTAAGCGTTCGGAATTCCGGGTTACATTTAAGCGCAATTAAACAATTTCGGACGAAAAAATCGTTCGGAATTCGGAATTCTGAGTTTCCGGATTTCTGAAACTTTCCCGTAGTTGAAATAAGAAGAAAAAAAATCGGGACCAAACGGAACGTTCGGAATTCCGCGGATTTCGGAATTCCGGAGCTCCGGAATTCCGAGGTTTCACTGTACTGCCTAGCACTTTATTTGCCTATATACCTGGGTCAAGGTATAATTGCATTAATTGCATAGCTTTATTGAAGTCATTTGAATTTCTCAAAGACCAGTTTTAGGCATTTTGAGCTAAGGCAAAAAATGGCACAAGTTGTAAACAGTTTAGATCTTGGTCAACCAGTCACTTGGTATTAGTTCTGAATCCAGTTCAAGTTTATTCAGCAGTGAAAGGGTGAAAGCAGTGCACTAAGCTTATTTCATCTGCTAGATTGTTTTCCACTGAAAAATCAACATGTCAATATACATGTATTACTGTAACTCAGGTGAGCGATATAGGGCCAATGGCCCTCTTGTTATAATGGCTAATAAAAACAAGAATTTTATCATTTTATAAGCAGTGGGTCAACTCTGTCTGCAAAGGCATTAAAAGGGTGTTTTTGTATGGAGCAATGGGTTACCAGTAAACTCGAACTGTAAATATTCAGATACAGTATTGATTTATGATTTACTATATATTCATAGTTGCTGATCTTCTTAGATGTGTCTCATTAACAGGCAAGAAAAAAGGGACTAAGCCAGCTCCAAAGAAGAAACAGGCCGATGGGCATTCAAATATCAACACCCGAGATGACAGCAGTCCGGAGCAGGATCTGGATCAGGGCCAGGAGGACAGTATGGAGGAGTACTACAGGGTAGATAAATATTGTACTCACAGTTATGAGAATATTAACCCATTTACTCCATAAATACTAATTTCTATGCCTTTGCAACCAATTAGACCCAGATCAGTCGGCTCCCATAGGAGCTGTCTGATCAGGGTCTGCTTTGTTTGCTTATGATATAATATAGATAGGATACTAGAGTTTCTGATATGGCCAAATAGTCCTTTGTCTATGTGGTAGATAATAAATATTCATGATGTCATTATGTCTTGCATGAATTTTTATGTTGAAAAGGGTTAAAAGTGAAACAATTGCATTGCAAAAAGTCTACAAGCTACCATGTAGTCATAACCCTGCAGCTCATCAGGATCCAAACTGTTTGCACTCTGATTGTAATGTTGAGATGAAATGGACAAAAAGATCATATAGTAGACCATGTATTGTGACCACAGAATTTATTTACATAGGAGTCAATAAAAGCAGAATGTTGTGTAATGTAGGGCACCAGTAATGCAGAAAGCGCATACAGGAGCTTTTTGTGTAACTTTTGTCCTGCATAAAGCTACCCACTGTTTTAAAATTCAGAATTAGATTACCCTTGAGTGGTCGAATTAGCTCAAAATTAGTACATGGCTTATTATATTATTTGATTACATAAGATTTTTATGACAAACAATGCAGATCCTGGTCAGAGGGTTATATATACATGTACATGTTTTTCTCTCTTTGTTATCTGACAGTCAATATGAAACTAAAGATAAGAGAATTCTAGGTCTGTTTTTGTGTGTAATTGTTAACTCACAACATATTTTCTATTCTGTAGAAACATTTCTCTCATATTTCTTTTTGCAGTCCCACATTCGGGACAACAGTAGCCAGGATGGGACAGCAGTGGAGGACAAGCGGGACAATGATGCTACAAGCAATGTAGGACCTAGTGATTCTGTAACAACCACCAAAACCAACCTGGATGATCTGTTTGAAACTTTGAAGAAGCTGGAGGAAGAGGAACACCTTGTCACAGCTAGGCCTGAAAAGAAAATGGCCTGGTGTAGGTCTAACATTAATATTAAAACCATTTAAATCAAACTTGACCAAATGTGTATCTTTAATCAAGCTGATTTTAATCTGAAGGTTTTTTTTCTACTGTAGCTTTTTGGCAAATGTGATCTTTGGAAAAAACATGTGAGGCAAGCAGTACAGACCAGATCAAAGGGCTGCCTCAGAAACCCTGTTATTTAAGTCTACACAGTTTGCCTATGTCCTCTTTCAAAATTATTTTACAGTCTGTATATTGGGCCAAGTTTTTTTCTTGCATTTTGATAGAAATGGTGCTTTAGTTATACATAACACACTCTAACTAGAGCTAATAAAATAAGCTAATAAATAAGATTTGTAGTATTGTAAGCATCTTTAAATTTTCTTTGCAAGAAACAATTTCAGTATCAAACAGTTTGGATCCTGATGAGACACAAAGTTAAATGGCGTCTCAGCTGGTTCCAAACTATTTGTATAGGTAATCACAGATTTACCATTGGCAGCAAAAGGTTTAATTTACATGTAGCCTTGATCAGCTTCAATAATGTTTCAGTGGATGACCTGGAGAAAGGTCGTGATGGAGACAGTGATACACACAGTCTTAATGCAGAAAACTTACAGAGGTTCAACAGTGAGAAAGTGGAGCTGCCCACCAAGTCAAGTCTACTGTCAGACGACAAGATGAAGAGTATAATGGCCTTCCTGGATGAGGTACAGGTGTCAGAGAGACTCAGCACTGTAGACCAGGTAGACAACTTTGTCATAACTTGAGCCATGCTGTTAAAATTTTACATCCCTTGAAAGATACAAGAGATATGACTGTCAAAGCCTCCTTTTCTGTTGTTTTAGCTCACCTGGCACAAAAGGTGAGGTATTGTGAGGGGGCCGTCTCTGTCGTACGTGCATCGTCAACAATTTACTTAAACATCTTCTTCTCTGAAACCACAAAGCCTAGAGCTTTGATAGTTGATATGTAGCATCATCTTATGGTCCTCTACAAAGATTGTTCAAATTATGACCCCTGGACCAAAAATGGCCCCGCCCCGGGACTTATCAGTTTTTCATAGGAAAATCTTTAAAAATATTGTCCTCTGAAACCGTAAGGCCTAGACCTTTGATATTTGGTATGTAGCATCATCTAATGGTCCTCTACAAATATTGCTCAAATTATGACACCCGGACCAAAAATGGCCCTGCCACATGGCTTATCAGTTTTTTTTATAGGTAAATCTTTAAAATCTTATTCTCCAAAACTGTAAGGCCTAAACCTTTGAAATTGGGTATGTAGTATCATCTAATGGTTTTCTACCAAGATTGTTAAAATTATGACCCCTGGACCAAAATTGCCACGCCCCTGGCTTTTCAGTTTTTCATAGGAAAATCTTTAAAAATCATCTACTGTGAGATTGTAAGGCCCAGAAATTTATATGAAGCGTCATCTAATGTTCCTTTATTCAGATTGTTCAAATTTTAACCTCCAGGCCTAAAATTATGGCCCTTGGTTTCATATTGGTCCAAATCTGAGATTTTTACATAGAAATACAATATATGCATAAGTCTATAGTAACCAGGTGAGCGATTTAGGGCCAACATGGCCCTCTTGTTTTTTACAAACTTCCAATATACATGAGGTAAAATTAATAAGTTGAATTTATATAATGATATGAACGCTTGACGTTTTGGCCATTGAAAAATCTGTAAAATCAAATGTTTTATTTCATAAGCAATCAGAGCAGACCCTTATCAGACAGACACCTCCTACAGTCTTCTCATTTGCCAAGACATTAAAAGGTGTATCTATGAAGTAAAGGTTTAATGTTGTTCTATATATAAAAAAATTACAGGAGATATCTAAGCTGAGCTTGGAGATAGACCGTCCTCCAGTACTAGGACCATCAGCAGAAGAACTAGTGGAACTGGAGCAAGCCAATGCAGCAGCCTCTGAGGTTACTAACACAGTTATAAGTCAGCGGCTACAGCTGGAGGAGAAAACACGCACAGTGTCTATGCTGCAAAAGGCTCTGGTAATATACAGCTACACATCATGAGCTTGGGTTAGATAAAGTCACAGTTTTGTGAAATATGTAGTATGTGAGATGTTAACCCTTCCCTGTGTGAATATTAACCCTTTCCCTCATTTTCTATTTTTAGATCCAACCTCTTTGAATAAATCTACCCAAAAGGAGCATTTACTAGATAAAAGGAAAAGTTTTAGAAGTGTGTAGTTTTGTGTGTCCAATCATTTGTCGGCAATTTTAGCTCGGAGCCATAAGTCTACCATGCTTCATCTTGATTTCCAAATATTTTCACACAAATATTAACCAAAATCAGAAGCTGCATATGATTTAGCTGATGCCTTCATTGTAAATATGTTAAGGCATTGTCATTTCAACTCATTTTACAGATCTTCGAATAATTTCATACACATATTAATTTTGTTATGAAATTGTGATTTCAATATTAATAAAATTTTGTTGTTTCTCTATAACTGTCCTTGGCTTTGATAGATTTTCATATATAATTTCACCAATTTTTAACCATTATATGAATGTGTGTCATTCACATGACCTAGATTGATATCTCCAAGGTCAAAGTCAAAACAGTACCACATTTAGTGCAAATTTGTTTCCACTCTATAATAGTACCATACTTAGATTTTTCATTTCATTAATGCAATGGATAAATAATTTCACATAAATGGTATTCAACAGTATGTAAAGTATGATGTGCTCATGACCTAGGCCAATATCTTCAAGGTAATGACAGGTGAATATAAAGTTAAAGGTGGCGAGATAGTTTAGCCCCAGATATCGAAAAATCATATTTAAAACTACCTAGAGCCATTTTTTCTGAGCCTAGTTGATTAGTTATATTAATTTATTTTATTATTTATTAGAAAAATCAATAATCCTATCAAAACCGACATTTCAAATCTATTTAAATGTGCCAGTTTGAATTTTTTTCAAACAGCGATTACAAGGTTATCTTTTGGACTAAACTTATTGTAATTGACCAATATGTGAATCATTAGCATGTCCAGGGATCTGTGTCACAGATTTTTGATAAAACACTCTGTTTGGGAGTTATGCAATATTTTAGTTTTAAGACCCCTTAAAGCCTGCCTCCTGTTATGTTTCTTTTGATTTTAGACGTTCGAAGCAAGATATCAAAAAACTGTGACACAAATCCCTGGCTAAGGCAATGCTCTTTGATATGCCGCAAATTGTGTATAATTTGGACACAAATTACAGAAATTATGATTGTTTGAAAAATCCGACTTCTTTAAATTTGCATCTGTCAAAAACATGAAAAGGAATAGAAAGACCCCCATTGTGTTGCGTAATCTTATAATTATCTATAGCTTTCAATCAAATTTATATCCAACGGAGAGCTTATAATATGTGTGATATTTTCCACTAAGCTCCTCACCCTTTCTTCCATCCGATCAATTAAAAAAGCTGATTTAATTGCAAGTTTCCCATAAATCACCCATCAGAAAGCTTATCTAGTCATGTGGCCTACATAGATTGAGGCTACCGAGAGGGAAATGCAGATAAATAGCCACCTATTGCTTTATTACGTATGTGCCCTAATTATCAGTTTCCCCCTAGGTGCCCCTGATAAGCCTTCCTCGTAAATGGCTGACTGGCTAAGTCAGAGAAAAGCTCGATGATAATAAAGTAAAAGGGGTTTATACGGCTTTTGTGGTATATTTTATGGTATTTCATTAATGCAATGGATAAAAGAGACCAGTGTCTATTCATTAATGCAAAATATAAAAAATGATTATTTTGTGTTTCTAACATACTGTGGCACCTTAATGCAGTTTTGGTTCCAGACTGTAACTCATACTTTCATGTAATTTCACACAATTGTAAATGATGAACTAAAGATATGCCACAGACTTGACCTTTGCCAATATCTTCAAATCCACAGTCATGGCAGAAGTTTAAAGTGTCTATCCTGTGGGTATACATTTCCTTGCTTAACTGAGCTCTTGTTTAATATTTCGATCTAGTTAATAGTAACAAACACCCACAATAGATCTTTACATCTACTTTTATGAATGCATGTTACTTCTGTATTAAAAGTGACAGTATAGTTTGAATCACTTGACCCTGAGTGTTCTTAACGAAATCAGCAGGTTGAGTAAATGATATTCGATACTATTTATGTGGACTTTGATGTTAACTTGATTTGAAAATCAAGTGATCTTTTTGCAATAAACCTAAAAATATTTTCCAGACAATCTATTCAACTTATGGCTCGTTCCTGGTATGTATGGGATGTCACTTTTCATCTGCACTGCTCAAAGTCAACATAGGTCAAATTGTGATCAAAGTTTGTCTTCCTATGCAGTTTTCAGTCAGATATGTAGCTAATTTGTGATTATCCTAATGTTTTGAGAGATTTACAATGTTTTGTTTATATTCAGAACCAGCAAAGGGAGTTGACTGTCCGGCATGCTAAAGAGACCGATCGGGAAATGAAGAAAAGGCTAGATGTACAGAAGGAAGAATATGAGGAAACTATCAAGAGACACCTCTCATTTATTGATCAGGTAATAAAGACAGTTGGAGAAGCTATAAATAAGTGCATACCATTAGCAACATATCCTGATATATCTGCCAATTTTTCTTTATACCCCCACCACCTGTGGTGGGGCTATATAGGAATCACCTTGTCCGTACGTCCGTCCGTCGCGTTTTTCCGGGACATTTGCCTTTTTCTTAAAAACTACTTCAAACGTAATACATATAAATGTTTTCTGTGGACAATCCTCTCCATGTTTCATAACACTTGCACATAATTTGACAGAATTATGCCCCTTTTTAACTTCATATTTTGTCTCTTAATTGGGACATATTTTTGGGACATGGCATTTTCTTGAAACTTATTAATGATATTGTCTTCAAACTTGGTACACATTATGAGGGTGATGAGATGACGTGCAGTTAACAAGGGTTGTTACTCTAAATTCATTTTTGAGGGAGTTATTCCCCTTAGTTACTTTTCAGAAGCAATTTTTTTCCGGAGCATATCTTCTCAAGTATTGTAGGCAAAAATGTGAAACTTTATATATATGGATAGAGGGTGATGAGAGGATGTGCAGTCAACAAGGGTTGTAACTCTGAATTGATTTTTGAGTTATTCTCCTTAGTTACTTTTCAGAAACAATTTTTTTGTCCAGATCATAACTTCTTAAGTATTGTAGGCACAATTGTGAAACTTTATGTATGGATAGAAGGTGATAAGAGGATGTGTAGTCAACATAGGTTGTAACTCTGATTTCATTTTTGAGGAAGCTATTGCCCTTTGTTACTTTTCAGAAGTAATTTTTTCTCCGGAGCATAGATTCTCAAGTATTGTAGGCACAACTGTTGAATTTTATGTATGGATAGAGGGTGATGAGAGGATGTGCAGTCTACAAGGAGACTTTGTTACTTTTCAGAGAGTTTTTTTTTTGTCCAGAGTATAACTTTTCAAGTTCTACTTCTGCATTTCTTCACCATTGAACCTCAAATTTTGCATATGCATTTATAATGATGTGTAGATGTGTGTGACATAATTTTCATGCGAGTCATTCCTTGATTGGACTTTAAAAAAATTATTTCCACAAGTGAGGATTAAAGTATTATTGAGCTATTGCCTTTTGTATTTAAGTCATTGGATCTTTTGTGGTGGGTGGTGGTATCAATCACCTTCAGTGATAGTTCTAGTATTTCTCGGAGAAGTTAGGTAAGAAAGACATAGTGTTACCAAAAGACATTTTGTGAGAGAACTTGCTATACAGATACCTTGCATGGTAACAACATGTTGGATTGCAATTGATGTATGTTTGTGTTTCAGGTCAAGGCACTGGTGCCTGAAAATAATAAAATACAGTAAAACCTCTCTATAACGGCCACTAAATTACATCAAGTATTTTGTGCTAAAAGCAGGTGGCTGCTTAAAGCAATGTGAAAGTAAAACAGAACGCTCCTATAGGAGCGTTCTGTTTTGCTTTCACCTTGCTTTAAGCGGCCACCTGTCCTAAATACCAACTAATTAATACAATTTAGTGGTCATTATAGAGAGGTTTTACTGTATATTTTGCTCATTAGTAAAGACATATTGTATACATATGTACTTGAAATTGGCTGTTGATAACTTTATTTTGTGGCATAGTTATATGTCTTATGCACTGTATGTAGATGTAAGACGTTGTAAGAAATTACCTGCTTAGCCAGTTCTTTTAGGACATGTAGTGAATGTGAATTGTGTGGTGTTCATTTGTTTGAATGTTCTTGATTTCTGTTGTGTTATGCCATTTATATATTAATCTGCAGCTGATTGATGACAAGAAGACCCTTAGTGAGAAGTGTGAGAATCTGGTGAAAGAACTGAAGCAGGTTGACAAAAAGTACCAGGACAGAATCAAGTCAATAGTTGACAAGTAAGTACCAGGACATCAAAGCTGTAGATGAGACTTCCAATCCGTCCAAATGTCTTATTTCTCAGCCAAACTCGATCTTCTTTGTACTTTACAATATTGTATCATAAAGGCAGATTTAACAAGTAATTTTACCCAGTTTTCCTCAAATATTGATGTAAGAAATAATGACATCATGAATATTAAATGAGTTGAATTTTAACAATGGCATTATAAACAGCAGACATTTTGTGGCCTCTGCAGAAACTTTAGAATCAAATCTATATTTTATCATAAGCAAACAGAGCAGACCCTGAACAGAAAACAGGAGACGTCTGATGTGGGTCTATTCTGTTTGCAAAGGGGTAGAAAAGCGTATTTATGGAGTAAATGGTTAATAACGGTTCTTGTGCACAACCCTGGAATATGATATAATTTCAGAAAAATACTGATTAACAAGACTTTGATGACAATGTTTCAGCTGTTTGTTGTCTTGCAAATATTTTTTGCGATATAACACTGACCAATATAGGTCAAAATTATTTATCTTAGAAAATTTGGTCAATCTAGACTAAACAGTTAAATAAGGAATATAAAGTTGTTTTGAACTATAATATTCTTAACCCTTTCTTCATATGCCTTTTCATGCCTTTGCAAACAGTAGACCCAGATCAGATGGCTCCTATAGGAGTCGTCTGATCAGTGTCTGCTGTTTGCTTACGAAATTAAGATTGACTGTGCAATTTCTACAATACCAAAATCACCTGTGTACATGTGCCTTTATATAACTTAGCTAATAAACATTCATGATCTCATTATTTCTTACCTGAATATTAAACTGGGAAGGGGTTAATAGAAATGGACTGGTTAGATGATTTGGGGCTGTTTTCATGTACCTACTTTTTGCAATTTCAGACACTCTATGGAGATGCAGAAACTGAAGGATATGCATGAAGCAGCTGAAAAGCTTCGTAGGGAAAAGTGGATAGATGAAAAAACCAAGAAAATCAAGGTTAATGTTATTTGGACAAATGAATGGAAACAGTATATGTGCAGTCCTGCATATATACACAACAGTATCAGACTGCTGATAAATTCAGCAGTTTTGAGTTTGTAAATTCACACTGATACCTACTGAGCTGCATATTATGAAGAAATACTTGTACTTTATTACATAATTTATTTATGTAACAAAATTCATATCTCCCAATAATCTAGGGGGAATTACTGTGGTGCATTTTGTTTTTTGTATTTTTTTGTATACTTTTCTGAATGAAAAGCTCTGAGCATATAATATAGATAAACATTCTTTTCGAAGATTATTTTGTTCATAGTATTACTATTGATTCATAATAAATTATGAATCAAATATGAAAGTACACATGATATTATTTGAAAAGGTTTGAAAAACAATCAAGATGAACTTGGCACTTGAACTAAGTACATCATGTTAATCATGGGCAATGTTCTCTAAGTCTGGAGTTAGATACCCAGAGCAATGCCAGGTTGGTATTCAAATACTATAATTGTCATTTCTCCACCAAACCCTATTTTGGGATCACTCTTGATAATCGTCTCAGAGATGATTCTAGAGGTGTCACAACATAGGACTTAAAATTACTTATCTGGGCCTCTAATACCGACTGGGGGGATGGGGGTATACTGGAATCAGCGGTGTGGGCAGATGGTAGGTCTGTCCATCCGCATTTAAACATGGGCATTTTGTGTCGCGAATTCCTGTTTGAAGTTATTGCATTTATATTTGGCATACTTAATAATCACAAATAGTAGATGTGCAAACTACATATTTTCATGTGTTTATCATGGGACATTGCAGAATGATCTCCCCTTGAACTCAATATTTGGCATGAAACATTGGTAGTTTGAAAGTTATTGAATTGACACTTGCTATACATAATAGTCGATGTGTAAGACACATTTTTCTTACGTTAACCCATTCCCCACATATTGACGCCTTTTGACACCTCTGGAAAAGTCACCTGTTGAAATCATTGTGATAAATAGAGCATTTGCTCCTATAGGAGCAAAAATGCTCTATTTATCACAATGGTTTCAAACAACAACATTCTAAACTTTTGCTCCTTTTGGGTCTAAAAATTACCTATGAGGGAATGGGTTAAAATAAGAACAGGGTCCATGCTTATAAAACTTTTTTTTCTGAGTTTGTTCTCAAGCTTTTGATTGGTTAGATTTGAGTTCTCAAGCTTTTGATTGGTCAGATTTGAGCCAAAGGCTCTGTTTCTACACTGTTTGCAAAGTATTATCTTGCAGCAGGGCTCAAATTCAAGTATTGTATTAAAACTTACAGGAGATGACTGTCAAGGGACTAGAACCAGAGATACAGAGACTGATAGCCAAGCACAAATCAGAGATTAAGAAAATCAAGCAGATTCAGGAGGCAGAACTGTTAGAGTCAGATGAGCGAGCTGCCCAGAAGTATGTCAGGATGACAGAGGAGCTCCGTGACCAGCTGGCCGATGAGAAAGAGTCAGCATGTGCCAGGGAGAGGGAGCTCGCCAAACAAAGGTGAGTTGACATACACTGATTGGATATGCAGTAAGAACAAAAGTTATTTTTCATATTTATTCATGGACATACTTTCATTGCAGTAACATGTCAAAAGGCTTATATCAGGTAAAGGTTTAAGAGGCATTTTACAAACACTTGGTACTTCAGCACTAACAGATAAATACAACACTAATATCAATATAGCACACATCAATGATTTAACATCTGTATAGTCACAATCTATATCTATATTTAACAATTAAATAGCCTTCTATAATAGTCCATCGACTGTTCAGCTGCCCCTGTAGAACTCACAGAAGGCTCTTGACCATATCCCGGCTGCCTTGTCAGTCTTCCCAATTCCCTGCTGTGGTGTTGGCGACAGTGTCTGTTCTACTTCCTCCTCGGGTTCTAGAGCTGCTGTGATAGATCTGGCCTTCTCCTGAATCTGAAACAAACAAATATGTGTTACAAATCAATATTATTTCCTTCTAATTGTCTAATGAGTATAATGTACCTGCATACATTGACGATCTCAAATTCTGAAGGGAGGTGATCCCCCGAGAGCAAAAATTGCAACACAAAAAGAGAAAATTGCAGACTCGGTTTTATTGAGTCTGTTCATGAACAGTGATTAAATAACTCCGTGACAATGTATACAGGTGTGCCAGGATCATTATTACAATGCTATGTAAATAAAAATCAAAAATGTGAAATTTTGACTATGATTCTTTTTCAGTATTGATTGATTTAGGCCCTGGTTGGCAAAATAATCTTTAGGGTATCTGAAGATAGTGATCTTTACCATGTTAGTGATATTACTAGTGATGTCAGGTTTATGTAGGATGTATTATGTTTGGTTTTGTCAACACTAACCTGAGACCATTTCTTGCATCTGTACTGTGAATACATATCATGCACACCCTCACTCACAGACAGTCTCAGGACCAGATGTAGTATCTGGGACTGTTGACCCTCCAGACTGGACAGAAAGTGGCGCTGACTCGTCCCTCTGATGTACTCATCTGAAATATGAATAAGAAATATTGAGAAAGTGTATATAAACAGTATATAAACTGTACAAACTAGTTTTGTTAAGAGATTTTTCTCAGCCTAATAGAGATCAAACTGCGGGATGACAGCGCTTTTTTTATTTTTAAAAAAAAACAAAAACCACAACACAACACAACAAAACAAGAGAATGAAGTATAGACTATAAGAATAAACTATAGCACAGATTGAAAACAAAATTGTCAGACACTTACCTAGAGCAGACACCTGGTTGTAGCTGTTGTCATGGGCAACAAGCAGCTTCCTCAAGTCACTGGCAGCTGACATGACATCCATGGTGGTATAACAGTTGCTGGTTATAGTAGCTGGTTTAATAGTAAAGCTTGGTGATATGGCTGGTTATCACAAGATACACAAGTGTTCTTTGGTAGGTTTACAGTGACTAGATATACAAGCCAAGTTGTTATAGTAATCGGTTAATATGGCTGATTATAGAAAGATACACAAGAGTGTTCTGTAGGACCTGTTGTCTTGCCTACATATATATACTGGCAAATGCCTCATGTTTGCACATTAATTATAGAGTTCTAATTAGATGAACTGTTTTCAGACGTAACTTTAGCCAAACATTATTAACAATGTAGATCAGAAGGTCATCAAAGAAGATGAAGGGGACCTATGTATGTGTATGTTTGCTGATTGGACTTGATTATGTGTTAATTACTTATATGGATGGCCATTATCACTGATCAAAGGGAAATGGTTCAGGTGATAATTAAATAATTGTCAACACACTTAATGTGTGAAAATCAACACATTTTTATTGTCAATTTAAGGTATGATAATTGATTATCAAGATAGTTTTATTTTGAACAAACAAATCAAATACTTATCTTTTGTTCCATTCCATTTAATTTCTATTAATTTTTAAGACTTATTTATCAAAATGGGATTATTTTCAAAGCAGCAAAAAGTATCAACTAAACCATTTTTAAATCAGTTTTCTGTACTGAAGGGGGAAAGGCATGTTAAAAATAAATTAAGAAGAAAAACATGTTTTAAATATTCATTTTGCATATAAATGATCTGATTTTTCATCATATGGCTGATCTCATTGTAAAGTACATTTGGGCATTTCTGACTAGTTTAGACCCAGATCAGATGTAACATGCAAAAATTTGGAATACATATTCATTGGCTATAACAGCATAGAAAAAATATTGGAACTGATGATAAATTACAAATAGTACACATCATATTCTGAGTTCCTGTGCAGCAGCAAATCTTGCTTTACACTGTTTGCAAATTCCACTTTTCCGTCATACAAATGCCTTTTCAAGCCCTTGTAAACAGAGTAGACCCAGATCAGATAGCTCTTGGCCTGTTTACATATTAAAAAAATATATATAAAAATTTAGCTAGTACATATTCATGATGTCACTGTTTCTTAAAAAATTAGCTAGTACATATTCATGATGTCATTGTTTTTTACATGAATATTCAACAGGGAAAGGGTTAACTCTGTCTGTATCATTCATTGTAATAAGACGTGGCAGTATGTGAATTTGTTTCACTGTTGGGTAATGTATGTTGCTAGAAATACCACATAAAAGTGGAGTATTATTTAAAACTTCAGCTCAGATCAATTATATACTTATTTATGACTTGTTTCAGATTCCTTGGATTAAAGAGCATGGTGTACACCAAGGCCAGATTCCTAATTTGTAATTAGTAACTGACCTTTTGTAAGGCACTGGGGGACTAGTGTAAACAGTTAAGGCCAGAATGAGAAGTACAGTAATTTGGTTACTCATTTGGATCAAATCTGATTTTTTGTGGGATTTTAATAAGACTAACATATGAGGTTATTGTTTCACTCTTTATTTTATTTCATTATTTCATACGATTGATCAGCACCATGCCTAGTTGTGCATATCTAATTCCTGTTCCAGGTCGATGATATTCTGCAGAGTTATGGTACTTTAAAATTTTACATGGAAAATTTTGTCCACGCAGCTTCTCAAAAACCTTTGGTAGAATTTTCATGAAACTTCATAGGATTGATCAGCACCATGCCTAGTTGTGCATATCTTATTATTCCTGTTCCGGTTCAATGATTTTCTGCAGAGTTATGGGACTTTGAAATTTTTACATGGAAATGTTTGTCCGCGTGGTTTCTCCAAAACCTTTGATCAGATTTTCATGAAACTTTATAGGATTGGTCAGGCTCATGCCTAGATGTGCATATCTTATTCCTGTTTCGGTTTGATGATTTTCTGCAGAGTTATGGGACTTTGAAATTTTTACATGGAAATGTTTATCCGCACGGTTTCTCCAAAACCTTTTTCCAGATTTTCGTGAAACTTCATAGGATTGATCAGTTCTATGCCTAGTTGTGCATATTATATTTTTGCTCTGGTTTGATGATTTTCTGCAGAGTAATGGGACTTTGAAATTTTTACATGGAAAATTTTGTCCACGCGTTTTCTCCAAAATCTTTGGTCGCATTTTCATGAAACTTCATTGGATTGATCAGCACTATATCTATTTGTGCATATCTTATTCCTTGCTGTTCCCTTTCGATGATTTTCTGCAGAGTTATGGGACTTTGAAAATTTACATGGAAAATTTTGTCCGCGAGACATCAGTTTTTGTGTCAAAAACAATTCTAGTTCATATTGTGATTTACATGTATTAACGGTAATAATCATGTGGTTAACCCTTCTCAGGTTGACAAGCATTTGCAAACAGTTTGAATCCAGATTAGTGTAAAGCGGCATCTCATCAGGATCCAAACTGGTCACTGGGTCAGTATTTTCTCAAAAGTTTGAACAACTTTAGCAAGACTGTAGCTTTTCGTAGATTACGCTCTATAAATGTTGATGTCTTTAAAAACGATATCCAGACATCAAAAATTCTCAACCAGTCTTTAGAATGTACAGACCTTGACGACCTAGTTAACTTGTACACAGAGGAGATGTCAGCACTTATCAACAAGCATGCTCCACTCCGTACAAAAACTATTATACTAAGACCATCTTGTCAGTGGTTTCACGAGGATCTACACGCTGCTAAACATTTGAAACGTAAACTTGAACGACAATGGCGTAAAACCAAATTAACAGTTCACCATGAAATCTACAGAAGCCAATGTGCAAAAACCAATAAATTATTTAGTCAGGCTAGAGTCAATTATTATTCTGACAAAGTCAACTCCTGTGGACACGACCAGAAAAGTCTGTTTAAGGTGACTAAACATCTGTTAGGTTCTTCAAACGATATTGTTTTACCTTTCTTCAAATCGCCCAAGAAACTGGCAGAGGATTTTTCTGACTTTTTCACTAACAAAATAGAGGCCATTAGGTGTGACATATCTTCAAAAACGCAAACTGAGTGTGACTACCCGAATACTGAATCTGATACGGCTCCATTGAAAAATGCATCTTCGAAAAAGCAAGTTGAGCATGAATACGCGAATATTGAACCAGTTACGGTTCCAGAAGAAAATCTGACAACATTTACTCCTGCTACATCAACGGAGGTGAAACAAATCATATTACAGTCCCCAAATAAATCCTGTGAATTAGACCCGATACCAACATGGTTATTAAAATTATGTCTCGATGAACTTTTACCAGTTTTAATGAAAATGATCAACCTGTCTCTTGACTCAGCATATGTACCAAAGGCATTTAAGATCTCACATGTCAGACCTCTCATGAAAAAGCCAAATCTGGATCGAAACTCTTTTAAAAATTACAGACCTGTGTCAAATCTCCCATTTATTTCAAAGATCTTGGAGAAGGTAGTGGATAAACGTGTTGAACAACACTTGTCAATAAACAATCTTCATGAGGAACATCAGTCGGCATATAGAAAGTTTCACTCAACTGAGACTGCTCTACTCAAGGTCCAAAGCGATATTCTAGAGTCACTAGACCAAAACAAGGTTACTGTCCTCGTATTACTGGACCTCTCCGCTGCATTCGACACTATTGATCACAGCACACTGCTTGAACGTCTAGAACATGACTTTGGAATAGGTGGTACACCGCTTGCATGGATGACATCCTATCTCACCGATCGCTATCAAACTGTGTGCATTGACAAAGAACTCTCTGAGCCAGTCCTCATGAAATACAGTATACCACAGGGGTCAGTGTTAGGGCCAAAAAACTATATTATGTATACAAAACCCATAGGCGAAATTTGTAGAAACCATGGACTTAATCATCATTTTTATGCAGACGACTCACAGCTATATATATCATTTGAACCCATTGACACTACTACACAAATGGAAGTTATAAGGCGAGTGGAAGCCTGTCTAAACGATGTTGTCTCCTGGATGCACCACAATATGCTAAAACTAAATGCAGATAAAACAGAACTTATACTGTTTAACTCCAAACGTAACGCAGAACGTGTATCAAACATAGAAATCAAAGTTGAACATGCTGAGATAAAACCATCAACGTCGGTTCGAAATTTAGGAGCATTCCTCGATTCCAACATGAACATGGAACAACAGGTGAATTCTGTTTGTAGGTCTTGTTATGCCCAGCTACGACAAATAGGCCATATCAGAAAATATCTTACCATTGATGCTACTAAAACCCTAGTAAATTCTCTTGTTACATCCAGACTCGACTATTGTAACTCCCTGCTTTGTGGTTTACCAAAGACAACTTTGAACAAACTGCAGACTGTCCAAAATGTTGCAGCTCGTATCATTACCAGGACATCTCGTTTTGACCACATAACACCAGTGCTAAAGGAACTTCACTGGCTCCCAGTGGAACACAGAATTGACTTTAAACTTTTGACTCACACCTATAAAGCATTGAATGACAAATCTCCAAGTTACATCACAAACATGTTAAAGATATATAAACCACAGCGTGCTTTAAGATCAAAAAATGACTTTATGGCCCTCGTGATACCAAGATCCCGTACAGTTACCTATGGTGATCGCAGTTTTGCAAAGGCGGCTCCTAAATTGTGGAATGAACTGCCGGTGGGAATACGGAAGTCAGCTTCACTTGAGTTTTTTAAAAGAACTCTTAAAACTCATTTCTTTTTAAAGATATATGGTGGCTGATGTATATTTTAAACCCAAATAGCTGTTGCATGTTTTAACTCAGCTACACTTGAATCTTTTAAAATATCTCGTAAAATCGTTCCTTTTTAAAGTATTATGGTGGCTGATATATATTTTAAGCCCAAACAGCGGTTGCATGTTTTAACTATAGAAATAGTATGCCATCAACATTGCTTTATTCGCTTATTATAATTGTATTATACCTTACTAGGCATATTGATTTTAAATTTTGAGTTATGCGATGTTCTTTTTATACCTTAGAAATACACTGTAAATGTTTTTGTTTTGTTTATTATGTTTTTATTTCTATTGCATATCTTACATTGTCTTCAATTTCTGCTTTAGTATGTATAAATGTTTTAATTGTAAAGCACTTTTGAACGTATTTAGATATGAAAAGAGTGCTATATAAATATGGTATAATAATAATAATAATAACTCAGAAGTCGGTAAAAAGGTCAGCAGTTCAGAGCTGACATTTTTTCGGTTATGAATTAACTTTGCTGTTCTGCAGTTACCTCAAACCAACTATCAATGTATTTTTAAGGTATGAGAAGCAGGTGCAGCAAGAGGAGGACGCTTATCAGCAGCAGCGCCGCCGTCTGCTTGCAGAGATCCAGGAGGAGAAGGACAGACTGGCCCAGCAGGCTTCACGCCAGCGACTTGAAGTGGACAAGTTACAGCAGCAGCTGCAGGAGAAGCACACATATGCTCTGGATGCCATGAAAATAGAATTTGACAAGGCCAGGGAGGAACAGGAGAGAAGACATACAGTAAGACTGATCTGTTGAAACTGATAAATATCTGCAGGGCAATAAGTTTACAATATTGTGTCTGAAAGTATTGCTGTTAACTTGATAGAAAGACCTTTTCACGCCTTTGCAAACATAGTTGTCCCAGACCAGACAACTCCTGTAGGAGCTGTCTGATCAGGGTCTGCTCTGTTTGCTTGTTGAATGGTTCTATCAAAGCGTAACCCTTTCCCTGTTCTATATTTATTTCAAATTTCCATACCTATAGAATATTCATGAACAAAAGTAGTTTAATAATGAAATATGGAAGGTGGAGCATGTAGCCATTTTTGAGAGTAAAGAAACAGATCTTTCAAATTCCATTAGCAAACAGAGCAGACCCTGATCAGACGGCTCCTCTAGGAGCCGTCTGATCTAGGTCTACTCTGTTTGTAAATGTGTGAAAACACTTTTATATGAGGGAAAGGGTTAAAAATCCTGTTTTTAGCTCACCAGAGCACAAAGTGCTCAGGATGAGCTTTTGTGATAGCCTGATGTCGGTCGTCCGTCGGCGTGCATCATGTGGTGTGCGTCATCGGTCGTCAACAATTTCAACCTTTAAAAATATTCTCCTCTGAATCTACAGGGTTCTCAGCTTTCATCTTTGGCACATAGCATCATCTATAGGTCCTCTACAAAGTTATATAAATTATGTACCTTGGTTCAAAATTGGCCCGTCCCAGGGGTGGCCAGTTTTCTATAGAAACATATAATGAAAACTTTGAAAATCTTCTCCTGAAACTGGAAGGTTCTCAGCTTTCATATTTGGCATATAGCATTATGTTCAGGTCCTCTGCAAAAGTTTTATAAATTGTGCCCCAGTGTCAAAATTGGTCCGGCCCTAGGGATGGCCAGTTTTTGTGTCACCTGCCGAGAGACAGTGTGTCACTTAGGGATCACTTTTCCATTGTGTCTGTCTGTCTGTCACACTTTTTTTGGCTGTCATTTCTAAACTAATCATTATAGAGCTTTCAAAGTTCACATGTGTCTTCCTCTCATTGAGGACCATTGATGTAAAGGTCCATCACTCTGCATGCAATACTTTTTTAGTTAATTCCCCTTTGTTCTGATTTTCGCACTCCAGCATATTAGCAGATTTTGTGTCATTTGCGAGCAGGTGACACAGGTATTCCTCTGAACACTCTTGTCTATAGAAACATATAGTGAAAGCTTTGAAAATCTTCTCCTCTGAAACTGAAAGGTTCTCAGCTTTCATATTTGGCACATAGCATCAAGTTCAGGTCCTCTACAAAAATTATATAAATTATGCCCCAGGGGTCAAAATATTCATGCAAGAAATAATGACATCATGAATATTAATAAGATTAATTTATTGAATGGCATATGAACACAGGACATTTTTGGTTCTGACAGGCAGAAATATAGAATCAGACATATATTTATACCATAAGCAAACAGAGAAAACATCATCAAACTGAGCCATCTGGTCTGGGTCTACTCTGTTTGAAGTATTAATCAGTTCGGAGTTACTACAGTAAAGATTGTTTATAACGTTTCGCAAGGGACCGTGGTAAAGAAAACGTTATAACATAGAAACGTTATAAGTATTTTATCTTTTATTCTGAGCAACAAACTACCAGTGTCCACTGAGCCTTTCACACATTTCTGTCACTTCGTTTGAATCGATATTTGTTTCTATTTCTTACCGAATTGAAATAAAGTTTAAATCATGTGTATCATTGCTTTTAGGAAGTCTGTGCCCGTGTTTCCCATGATTGCATTTTGAAATAAATATTTCAGACCGTATAAACACTTTTTCCCCATTGTAAACACCTTGTTTTCAAATTTGCAAATGGCAGACGAATTATGTCGAGTGGAATTTTTGATTTTTTCCCAGGGTTAATACAGCTCTTAGAATTTACGTCATATTATAAATTTGGATCGAGATCAGGTGCCAAACAGTCATTGTTTTAACAGGATGCAGATTAAAAAAGCACGAAAGTAACTACAAATCAGATTTCAGTTTTGACAGATCAGATTCAATGGTGCGGCAATAATAAAACTCGGACTTAATCTCAACAGAAAGTGAATGGTTTAAATTGAAGCAGTGATACGCAGCTATTAATTCTTTATTTTAATTGATCTTGTATAAACATATTTATTCAATGTTAAATTTCAGTTAGGTGTCAAGTAATGACTCTAGTTTGCATATTCACTATTGTGATTACAAACACACCTTTTGAGCGATTTTCATGGTCAATCGATTCCCAAGCATGAACGTTGGCATCGCTACAGTAATGGAAAACGTTATAATTACAGCTATTAGCGGTTTGGGACAAACTCTCTCGAAAATGTGTGACCTGAGTTGTATTTGTTTGCCTCCAGGTCAAAGTGTGACATGACTTGCATTTGCTTGGATCCAGGTCAGACATGTTAGACACCAAGTCACTTTGCATCTCATCAGGATCCAGTCTGTTTGACACTCTGTCAATAGTTTTTCAAAAGCTTAAAAATTACCATTATAAAAATTAAGCCAATTAATATTCATGATGTGGTTATTTCTTACTTGAATATTAGACAGGGAAATGGTTAAAGTATATAATTAACTACAGTGCCATCTTGTATTGTTTTTTATCAGACGGAGATAAAAGAGCTGAAGGAGCGGATGGAGATTGAAAAGCAGACATGGGAGGAAAACTACCGCAAGAAACAGGAAAATTACCTGATGGCCAAGGAAAGAGAGCTGAAGGACAATGTGAAGAAAGAGAGGAACAAGGAGATTGAACTGGTCATACGCCAACTAGAGTCAGATGCCACAGCAGCTAGACAGGATTGTGAGAGGGTGGCAGAAAACAGAATAAAGTAAGTTAGTTGATATGTTGACTCACCCCAGGTGTTTCATTTCTTTATTTCAGTCCATGCAGGGAGAAACTGTCCATTTCTAGTTGAGATCCATATAAATACTTCCATATTTTATCCCAATGCTACCATAGTGATGTCTATGAAACTTTCATGATCATACCAATTTTGACTTTGATAAATTTTGATTAGTTCACTCATTTTGCTGTTTGGTCAGGTCACATCTCAGTCATAAGTGGTTACTGAATTTAATGGAACTCCCAGTATTGAAAATCACCTTGGAAAGAAACTTCAAAGTCACATGTTATTATGGCAGCAACAGCTTGTTTTTCATAAAAAAGTTAAGCATAGACATTTATATGGCCACCAATCCTATACTGCGATATTATCACTGGTCAAAGAGTTTTGTTAGTGTTACACATGCAGGAATTTTTACTGGAAAATGGTTTCTGTTAATTCGTAAAACTTTAGAAAATGCATTCTATCAATATTATATTACAAATTGACAGCAGTTTCCTTTCAACTTAATCAGAGTATTGCAATTCATACATAATCATGAGAAGTACATGCATGTGAAATCCCTAGGCTTGTTAAAGAGACACACATGAACTCTCAAAAAGTATACATGTTTTTTTCTGCCATTTATGACAAGTAGTCACTCTTTGTAATAAAATAAAAAGAAAGTCTGTCAAATCTAGCTCACCTCAACTATATAAAATGATATCAAAATTGACAAGTTAGTTTTAACCACATAATTTCTGCATGAAAATAAATATAATACTGAGCTGTTTTGTCCTTGTTTTCTTGTGCTTGCTTACCGTACTAAAGCCCATCAATACAGATGAATATAATAATATCAACATTTCACAAAATGAGGGAATTAATCTTAACACACTGTACACATCTTGCTGAAAAAAGGATTAACTAATTCACACTACTTATCTGAATCAGACTTTTGGGAATTTAATTGCAGATCCACCTGTTTCATGTTTAACTTTTAAGGAGTCGATAAAAAGTCATCTTATATTGTATTGGTTTCAAAGTAAATACATACTGGTATCTCGAACCATTGAGATACATGTATATGACAGGACAAACGTGATGACAGATATAACACAGTATTTGTTCAATGTTCTTTGTACCAAAGATACAGTTTGTCGAAGAAATGAGGCATTGAAAGTTAATTATTTTATCACCTCATGCTTCATAAAGTCGATGGAACCTAGGGATACAGTAAATTCATGCATGTACATTTTACACTGGCCAATATTGGCTAATTTCATAAAATGTGATATGCAAGGACTTCCACTTAGTCTTGAACTTGGACCTGTAGAGTGGCCATTCTGATATTACTTTTTAGTGAGCCAGCAGATAGATAAAGATTGGTTCATGTTTGCCTTCCAATGCCTGATGGTATGGCAATGTGTAGAAGATGACTGATTTCATGTCTCATGTCAGATCTGCTTTCATTTCAATAGAAGTGCACTTGTAATAAACAAACACTTCAATGTACATGTATAGTTTTAACTCATCATTATAGGAGAATCAGAGAGAAGTATTCACTGGAGATGAAAGAAATGGAAACTTCAGAGAAACAAGCTATGGAACGATACAACGAAATGAAGGTAAGACTGTTGATTATTTGGAAAAAAATAAAATATGCTTCTTTCCAATCTATTAATTGAACATAATGTCTTATGAAAATAGTTTTTAAAGGTAGATATTGGAGTTTGAGGTTGCAAAATTGCCCAGTAGAGGTTTAATTCAGCTAAAACATTCTTATCACCACTTTGAATTTGTCAATATTTTATTATTATCTCAGCCAAAAATTCATGGGCAGTTGACTATACTGGCCATGAGCTAGTTTCCTGTCAGATTTTCCTGTGCTTGAATTAAAGGCGGAGACAAAAATTAAACACTAAATATTTAAATGCAATATGTATACAATAGAACCTGTCTTATGCGGTCAGATATTTATTGAAAATAGGAGTCTTAAAAAGCAGGTGAATACTTAATTCATGCCAAAAGTAATACAGAAAGCCCCTATAGGAGCTTTCTTCATTACTTTGAACTGCATTAAGCTACCACCTGCCTCATAGACCCGTATTTAGACCTTTTTGACGGCCGCTTAAGTCAGGTTCTACTGGATTTTTATACAACCTGTAATTGTATAAATAGATTTGATATACTTAATATGTGTTTCGTGAATATGATTTATCGAGTAAATTATCCAACTCTGGTGTCTGCTTTCAGATGTATCACAAGAATAGCTTATGAACTCATTGGTTAATATGAAGATATCTTATGTTTCATCAACCCAATTACTATGAATTGATTGGTTTGCCATTGTTTTAACCCTTTGAATGCTGAACAGTGGAATGGTCCATATTTGTTTACAGATAGTGTCCATTCAGTATGAAAGAGTGTAATTTGTTAGGACTTTGAAAGACAAACATGCAGACCCTGATCAGAGGGCTCATAGATGAGTCATCTGATCTTGGTCTACTCTGTCTGAAAATACCAGTACACTAGTTTCCCACGTGCATAGGGTTAAATAATGATAATTATGTCTCCCCCCATATTTATATGGGGGAGACATATTGTTTTCGTGAGAGTTGTCTGTCTGTCTGTCTGTCTGTGTCTGTCTGTCTGTCTGTCTGTCTGTCCGTCACACTTTTTGTCCGGACGATAACTTCAATATGCCTGATGCCAGTTGATTGAAACTTCATATATGGAAAGAGCATAATGAGAGGAAGTGTCATGCACAAGGTCCATAACTCTGGCTTCACTAATATAGGAGTTATTGCCCCTTGTAAAAAAAAGCACTTTTTTGTCCGGACGATAACTCCTATATGGCACATGCCATTGGAATGAAACTTCATATATGGAAAGATCATGACAAGAGGAAGTGTCATACATAAGGTCCATAACTCTGGCTTCACTAATAATGGAGTTATTGCCCTTGTAAAAAAAAAATCACAATTTTTTTGTCCGGACGATAACTCCTATATGGCTCATGCCATTGGATTGAAACTTCATATATGGAAAGATCATGACAAGAGGAAGTGTCATACACAAAGTCCATAACTCTGGCTTCATTAATAATGGAGTTATTGCCCTTGTAATTTTTTTCCACACTTTTTTGTCCGGACAATAACTCCTATATGGCTCATGCCATTGGATTGAAACTTCATACATGGAAAGATCATGATAAGAGAAAGTGTCATGTTTAAGGTCCATAACTCTTGTTTCACTAATATTGGAGTTATTGCCCTTTGTAAAAAAATCACAATTTTTTGTCAGGATGATAACTCCTATATGGCACATGCCATTGGAGTGAAACTTCATACATGGAAAGATCATGATAAGAGAAAGTGTCATGCATAAGGTCCTTAACTCTGGCTTCAATAAATTGAGAGTTATTGTCCCTTGTACATTTGTTTAACGCTTTCTTGTCCGGATGATAACTCCTACATGGCTCTTGCCATTGTATTGAAACTTCATACATGGAAAGAGCATGATGAGAGAAAGTGTCATGAACAAGGGCCATAACTCTGGCTTCAATACTTTTGGAGTTATTGCCCTTTGTTACATTTTTTGTCTGATCAATAACTCCTGTTTGACTGATGCTATTGGAATGACATTTCATTAATGGAAAGAGCATGATGAAAGTAAGTGTTGTGCACAAGGGCCATAACTCTGGTGTCAATATATTTGGAGTTATTAGCTGTTATCATTTTCTTCTTGAAAAATGTGGTGTGGAAAGCGCATAATGAGGGGAAGTATCAATCATCAAGTCCATAACATTTTTAGTGATTTCCCTTTACATATTGTTTTTATTAGAGGGGAGACATCCGTTTTTATGACAAAAACCTCTAGTTACAATTTTATTTCATGCATAACAGTTGATTGTTTGTTATTTACTAACCTTATCTGAAATTCTGACAAGTTTTCATTAGTCTCCTGTACATTTTGCAGAATTGATTGTTGTATTTTGCAGGCCAGACTTACAGAGGTTGATGGAGACAATGAATGCCTCAAAGTGCAAATGAAACAGAAGGACCAGGAAATAAAGGACTTACAAAAGGTGGGGGATAGATACTGTCAGATAGCAGGATCATTAACAATAGTAACATTCATTGGAAAATGTGACTATTCATGTGACCACCTAGAAAGCAAAATATGTCAAAAGTTTAACCCTTTCCCTGTTAATGTAAGAAATAATGACATCATGAATATTTAGTAGCTGAATTTTTATAATGGCATTTGTAGACAGGACTGATTTAGTATTGGTAGAAACTGTAGCTGTGGAGTCAGACCTATCATTATTTAATAAGCAAACAGATCAGACTCTGATCCTATAGGAGCCATCTGATCTGGAACAACTCTGTTTGCAAATGCTTGTTTGCAAATGCGTGAAAACACATTTATATGAGGGAAAGGGTTAAAATAACAAGCACCATTGGCATCAGTTACCCTGATAATGATTTTGATAATTGTTTGGTTTATTTGAGTGACCTATTTTCTGATGAATATTCATGGAAGACTTACTCTACTACTACTAATATTCATATGTTGTTATATAAGATAAGTGAATATATTGCTCTGACTAGTATAGAATCAGATCTAAGATATTCTATGAGCAAAAAGAGCAGGCATGATCAAAGATACTCTGTAAGCCATCAGGTCTGTTCTGTTTATAAAGGCTTCTAAAGGTGTTTCTGTCAGGTTATGGGTTAATAGTAATGCTACTTCCAGTTTGTTCTCTTTTCTCTGCACAGCTCAGTATCTTTTGAAGGCAGCATGATGGGAGCATGAAGAGAGTTCCATCATTCCCTTTTTAGTTTTCAATTTATTTGGTCAGATCATTGATCAGCTGCAATGCCATTTCTTTATATAGGATTTTAAATACGGAAATGTATAGCACAATGGCGAGATATGTTGTGCTCAAGGATTAGGCCAAGGTCTTATTAGTAACTTATTACCCTTTTCAAAGTGAGAAATAAATTATGTTGTTCACTCCTGTCCGGCACTGTTATTAATCGTTGATTTTCCTCAGTACAGGTTTTGTAACTCTCAGTCATTAATTGAAGTGTAAGTTAAAGCTCTCATGAGATGGGATTATTTTACTTCTCATATATAGTTCACTGTTAGAAACACCTTTTTACACATTTGCAAACTGAGCAGACCTGATCATACAGCTCCTACAGGTATAAAAAAATCAGCTAATTAATATTTAATATGCTGTTATAAAAATTCAGCTAATTAACCCATTACCCCATAAATACACCTTCCTACGCCTTTGCAAACAGAGTAGACCCAGATCAGACAGCTCCCACAGGAACCATCTGATCAGAGTCTGCTTTGTTTGCTTATGATAATAATATAGATATTTTACAGTTTCTACCATTGCCAAAAAATCATGTGCCCATGTGCTATTACAACAAATAATCTAATTAATATTCATGATGTCATTATTTCTTACAGGAATATTCATGGTATAAAGGGTTAATATTTTTTATGTCATTATTTCTCACATGAGTATTCAAAAGGTGAAGTGTTAAAAGAAGCACTTCAAATCATATTATTGACAAAAGTTTCAGAGATTGAAGTTTGAAAGATATTGTGTGATGCTGTAAACATACATTGTGAATCTCTATATTTCAGCTGACAGACAAAATGCACAAGGAACGTGACCGTGTGTCTGATATTATCCGCCAGGAGTTTGCTGACCGACTTGTGTTCAC
Source organism: Azorinus chamasolen (assembly GCA_963576725.1). NCBI lineage: Eukaryota > Metazoa > Mollusca > Bivalvia > Cardiida > Solecurtidae > Azorinus > Azorinus chamasolen. The sequence continues at coordinate 87,889,032 of OY755236.1, read as the reverse complement.
AGAAGAGGAGAACAAGCGGGTGAAGAATGAGATGTCTGAGTTAAAGGCGAGACAGAGACTGGAGCTGGACAAAGCCAAAGAGGATATGGAAGAAGTGAGGAAACAGAAAGATGAAGAATTGGAAGAAGTGCATAAAAGGTAATTTTGACAAAATGCAGATGGTTTGAATTTTTTGCAAAATATTTCTATAATGGGGCTCATGCATGAGTGTTTCTGCATAACTTTCAACATTATGTATGGCTGCGTTTTGCTGTTGCCTGTCTGAAAACTCAGTAATAGACATCCTTTTTGTGGAGATGTATAGAGGTTTTACTGGGAAATCTTGAAGATAAACTATTCATTTCATAAATATGACGTTAATGTCTTTGCTAACAGAGAAGACCTAGATCAGATAGCTCCTTTAGGATTAGGGTCTACTCTGTTTGCCTGTGGAATAATATGGAACTGATCCTACAGTTTGTGCCAGCCCAAAAATCTCTTGTGTTCACATTCATCTATTTAATCTTTTACTCCATTAATATTGATGTTAGAAATAATGAAATCATGAATATTGATTAGATTGATTTTAGCTCGCCTTTAGGGCCATCACGGCCCTCTTGTTTATAATGGCACATGAACACAGGAATTTTTGGCCATGGCAGACACTGTAGAATTGTATCTATATAATTTCATAAGCAAACCGAGCACACACTGATCAGATGCCTCCTAAAGGAGCTGTCTGATCTGGGTCTACTGTGTTTGCGTAGAAAAGCGTATTAATGGAGTAAAGGGTTAACCCTTTCCCTCATATAAAGGCCTTTTCATGCATTTGCAATCAGGGTCTGCTGTGTTTGCTAATGGACTTTAATAGATCTGTTTCTGTAGTATGAAAATGGCTACAATGTTCCACATTCCAGATATCATTACAACTATTTTGTCCATGAATATTCAGTGGGTATTGAAATTCAAAATAAATATAGAACAGGGGGAAAGGGTTAATAATCTTAATTACATTATTTCTTACATGAAGTAAAAGGCTAAAGTAGTTTAGAATTTAACTTTAATTAATACTGTATTCAATGTTTTACCTTTGGGTTTGTTTTGATTTCAGAGTGAAGCAGGCCATAGTGAAGAAAGAGGAGGTGGTCAGTCAGTTGAAACAGCAGTACCAGGCTGCTCAGAAACGAGCTGACCACCTTGAGGGCCTCCTCCAGCAACAGCGCAAACAGCTGCTTGGAAAGTGAGAATATGTCTATGCCAGTGTGTGATATTATGAATATTCCAGATGTTTCCAACAGCTGGAACTGGGGAAGACAAAAGAAGAAAGACACAGAAACCTGCCACAGCGAAGTAATAACAGCAATGTCTTTTTGCCACTAACAAATCCTGCATTAAAGAAGAATTAGATGATGTCTTGTAAATGAGTCACTTGTCAGCATTTTACATTTGCACCTGTAAGCCTGTGATCAGGGCTGGTGGTTTTTGATGGCCTGGTGCAAAACTGTTGTATCTGCAGTCTATGGTCAATGGGACGATGTGTTGATGACCTTTACAGGAATGTTTGTAGAGATACATGCCTAGATCGATGATCTAGATTGATACTGGTCACACTCTCATCATGTTATTCTATAGAAATGAAAGATTTGAAAATTTTATGAAGACAGTTCTTACAATTGTTGAATAAGGTGGTTACAGCAGTTTTGCACTAATCTCCAAGTTTATAAACCATGGCCCATATTAATAAAGCTCCTTAGGAATATTTTAACCTTAGGAGAACTGTTCTGTCTACATTTATAGAAAAACTGTTGAGTAAATGTTTATTCAGTGACTTCTAGAATATTTGGTTATAAAGTGTATATTTTTATATAGCTTTATTTCTCTTAAATATCTTTACTTGTATTGATTTTATAAGATTAAGGAATATTCAAGAAACTTAGAAATGTTCTTAAGTTTCTCCTTTAATAGGTGCTTTATGAATATGAGTCCATATCAATATACTGAAATAGTTTGTCAAGCAGATATTTATTGTGAATAAGTGTTTACCTCAGAGCAATAGATATGTATTCAGAAGCTAAATTCATCATTTATTCCACCAAACCCTATGCTGTGGTCACAACATAGGGTTTGATGGAGAAATAATGGAGCTATTTTTTAAAATGTTTTAATTTACACATCTTATCTGGGCCTCAGGTTTACCTGTAGTATATACTACAGATTACAAGTACAATCATCAGTGCCTGATGTCAGTAAAGACTGAATTTGAGCTAAATAAACTTAGCTGCATGACTTGAAAGTGCAGATCCAGTCAGCTGATGCCCTTTCAGTATCAGGACCAATTGCAGTCTACCTTCTACCTTGGGTAGGTAAATGTATTCAATGTGATTTACAAGGGAGATCCTAATTAGATGTCAACATAAAACAACCTATTGCCTAGGAAAATGTGGCAGCTGAATTTGCTTTCCATTGGTTTTTTCCCCATTACTACAGTTTCTCATTTAAGTGTCTGCTGTCTTAACCGTTCACCTCATAAATATGCAAATTGGAACCAGAGTAGACCCAGATCAGATGGCTCATGTTAGATCAAACTGATCAGGACCTGCTCTGCGTTTGAAATGATAAAGATCTGAGTCCAACTTTTGTTCCATAATAAAAAAAACCTTTAATTCAACTAACTGATATTGATGCAGTCATACATGAATTCAGTAGTGAAAGAGTTTATAGTAAGACTGTAAACATTTCCAGTTTATTTCGTTTTGATTGTTATTATTTGATGGACTAATATGAACTATTGAGGATTTTTTTGTTCTGTAGGTTTTTGCTGACCTGAGTATGCTCAGGTTAGCTTTTCTGATTGCCGGGTGTCAATCTGTCCGTCAACATTGTTTTTACTGACATCTCCCCTGAAACCACAAGGCAGAACGTATCAAACATAAATGATCTTGGTATTATGATTAAAGAATCTGGATCCATGAAAACCTTTGGTTGCCATAGCAACCATAACAAAAATCTTTACACCACCTCTTTTTAAAACTAGTGGTAAGAAAAAAATGATATTTAATAGGACTAATTGTGACCCTGTACCGAAATTGCTAAAATCATATTCATATCTCAAAAAACATGGAGGCCAGGGGCTATATCTATATGGAAACCTTAACAATTTTCTTCTCCAAAACTGTGGCAGGAATAGTCCCCCTAGTGGCTCTCTATCAAAATTACCTTAATAATTTTCCTCATACAACTAAATATTTGATATGCAAAAATAAATGGCTGTCAGGGACGGCTAAATTCTATATGGAAGGCTGAAAAAAATCTTCTCCAAAATTACTGGTCAAAATTAAATGACATTTGATAGGAATAGTCTCCTGGTGACCCTTATCAAAATTTGGTAAAACCATGCTGTTATCTTAAATAATCATGGCTGCCAGAGGCCATTGTTAGCTTGTCTGTTTCGAAGAAAAGTCAACCTATTGTGATCACTGGGTCGTAGTTGTCATTGTCATTGTTGTCGTCGTCGGCATGCAAAAACTTTAATGTAGCTCATTACTCAAAAAGCATAAGAGGTATCAACATGAAATTTCATAGGTTAGTATATCTCATTTAGGGGAAGTCCCCTACATAAGAACTTTAACTCTTGATTTTAAAATTTTAGAGTTATGGCCCTTTGTCGTTTTCATTTTTTTTTAATTTAGCTGGACAAGTACCAAATCAGACGAGTGTTGGCACCGCATGCAGCTCTTGTTTATATTACTATAACATTTCTTATATTACTATAGAGAAAATTTTAAAAATGGTCTCCGAAAGACCTAGTGACTTTATTGAGAATTAATTATGGCTACCATGCATCTTGAACAAACTGAATGATCTTCAATTAAGAAAAATAAAATTACTTTGGACCTCTCATCTTCATTTTCCGTCGATGGTTGTGAATAGATCACCTCTATCCAGTGCTACCGTTTGCATAATCAATGTCATGTAATTACATATGTCAGATTGTGGCATAGGGAAAGATCTGGTTTACATATATCTATTTTCTACATTTTTCACTTTTTGTTGTTTGTTTTTTATTCCGTCCCGTTGTTATTTTGTTTAGTTAAGATATCTAGCATCTATTGTTGTTTATTTTGTGACCTTATTTTCAAACAGTATAGACATAGTGTATTAGATGTGAGCCTTCAGTATCCAGTTAGTTTATACTGCCCTAACATTACAAGCAAGACCTGTTTGTGAAATGCAGTCTAGTGGAACCTTCATGTACGGTATTTGGCATATGGAAAATGTCAGATTATGACAGCTATTTTTACCTTAAAAACTCTCGTATTCTGAGATTATTTAGATTGCGGGTAATATGTTTACCATATTTCTGTAGAATGTTTCATGTATACAGTCAAACCCTTCTAAACTGGAATCTAGTTGATAAGAAATTTAGATACTTTTAAGCAGGTGGCTGCGTAATGCTTCTGGAGCTTTCTGCATGACTTTCATCCTGTATTAAACTGCCACCTGTATCGAAGACCGATATTTATACTAAATTGAATGTCTGATTTAGAGGCGTTTTACTGTACATATATTTGCTGTGCATGCCACCATTCTGTTCAATGCAAACAATTCATGAATTCTTTAAAACTTGAGCATCTTGTTGACAAATTTGTTTGTATTTGTTTGTAATACAGGTTTGTGTCAAATGACAAATTATTATTTATGTTAAAGAGCTGTAGAGATCAAAATCTCTTCTTTTTCAGCTGTCTTGCTATCTTCTTATATTGCTGCAACTCAATAGAATTTGATTGAAGAGGAGGTTCTAAAGAGTCACCTCGAGATAGGATTTGGTGGGAAAATATTAGATTTTCTAAATATGTTTCTTATCTACAGCCTTGTGTTATATTGTATTTTTTCAGTATTTCAGTTGATATGCCAGTCATGACATGTACTAGGATTTACAAACTGTATCCAGATCAAAGAGGATATTTAGAATTTGACCTTGATCCAGTTGTCACACCAGAGACATAAACTTATAGGTCTCTGGTCACACTGAAAATTATTTTGAAATAATGGAATTTTACATAACTTATTAACTTTTGTCTGCTAAAGATGTCATTAATCAAACATCGCCTTGTTAAGTTTTCACTGCACATCAAAAATGCAAAGTGTCGAACAGTTTTGATTCAGATGCATTACCATTGCATATTTTAAAATCTATGATCCAGGATTAAAATATTGAGTATTTTGTGAATAATCGACTTAAGTATATCAATATTTGTCCGGAGATTGGTTGCTTACCAAACATAAGGCATAAGCAAGTAGACAGACGGGTTCTGTAGGAACTGTCATGTCTACTCTGTCTGCAAAGGCATCAAATGGCACCTCTATATGGTTAGACAATAGACTGCAAGTAAAGTAACCCTTGTTTTTCATTCACCCCTGACTGCACCCATTTTGAGTACTAATTTGAATTTTTTTATAAAATGTAGAATAAAGATATGTATTGCCATGGCACTATAGAGAGTCTGTAACATATAAGCAATCAGAGCAGACCCTGATCAGATACCTACTACAGGAGCTATCTCGTCTGGGTTTGCTCTGTTTACTTAAATTGGCCTCTATCAATTAACGGGATGGATAAATAAATAGACTCCAATTATGCTGCTAACAGTCTACTGACTATTCAAAAAGTGTTCTAGTTAGCAACTTAGCAGCTTCTCCATTAGATGCAACCATTTTAGATGTTGATCAACCATTGCATGAGCAATATTTTTGGAAGCAGATTTTTCCCAAATTCACCAGTGCAGTATAACTTCTCTTTATCACATAATGAATAAACATGAATGTTTTAATAGCGGCTGGTTGCTTAACCCTTTCCTTCATGAATATTCATTTAAAGAAATAATGATGTCATGAATATTAATTAGATTAATTTGCTATAATAGCACATTGACACAGGAATATTCGGCACTGGCAGAAACTGTAGAATCATATCTATATTATATCATAAGCAAACAGCAGACCCTGATCAGATAGCTCCTAAAGGATTATATCATAAGCAAACAGAGCAGACCCTGATCAGATAGCTCCTAAAGGAGCCATCTGATCTGGGTCTACTCTGTTTGCATAGGGGGAGAAAGGTGTATTCATGGAATAAAGGGTTAATGAAGAATGAACTGTTCAGTTGACTTGTCTTGCTCTGGCACCCATTGATGGGCATTACCCATATCTTTATGCCTCCCAGATTTGATCTGGGGGCATATTGTTTTGTCCTGTCCTAGATCAGATCTGGGCCTTCTCAGGGGCATATCGGTTTTGCCCCGTCCGCCTGTCTGTCTGTCCGTATGTCTGTTTCTCACCAACTTTAACATTGGTCATAACTTTTAAGCCAGTGCAGATAGAGACTTGATATTTGGCATGCATATGTATCTCGTGAAGCTGCACATTTTGAGGGGTGATATGTCAAGGTCATCCTTTATGGTCAGGGGTCAAATATATAGGTCAAATCACTGACTTTAACATTGCCCATAACTTTTCAACCAGTGGCTGCACATTTTTAAGGGGTGACATGTCAAGGTCAATGTCATCCTTCAGGGTCAAATGTCAAATTAGGCTGGGGCATAGTGTTTCACAAACACATCTTGTTCATCCTGCATTAAGCTAGCACCTGCCTATGAGGCCGAGAATTAGACGTTTCGATGGTCATTGTAATGGCTTAACTATGGCTTGTCTATAGATCATTTTAGTATCCTAGGTGTATCCTAATTTATATATGGTTTATATTGAAATCTGGATGGTAATAACATATAAGCAAGCTGAGAAGTGGATAGCAGATAACATATATTGTCAGCATTTTAGATGTGTGAGGCATCATGTCTCTCTAGTTAGTGAACACTTAGTAATGTGCTTCCTTAGAAATGTAGGCTTTTATTCAAAGCTTTATATCCAGTGTGTGCTATTTTCTTATGAGAAATAAGTTTTAATAATTTATTTTCATAATTCAATGATAGATTTTTAACCCTTTACTTCAAATATGCCTTTCTACACATTTGCAAACAGAGTAGACCGACCCTGATGAGACAGCTATAGGTGCCATCAGATCAGGGTCTTCTCTTTTTATTTATGAAATAATATAGATATAATATAGTTTTTGCCTCAGTCTCTCAGTCAAAGCATATCCTGCTGGTTTTTGAAAGGCAATTCTCATAAATACCAGCAAGATGGGGATTTGGTAAAGAAATATTTATTTAAAAAAATATTTTCTGAATTCTCTTCTTATCAACAGCTTTGCTGAAGCTTAATTGGTTCAGCAAGGTGCCTACAATTGATAAGGGAAGATTATTGTGAAAAGCTGCCTTTAAATAGTTTTTCTGTCAGCCGTTTAGTCCTTCATTTGCTTGATATTGTTAGATAATATTGCAGAAGGACCCAAATTTCAAGATTGCCATAACTTGAATTGACAGGAAAGCAGACAAACCTGTGATGTATATAGTAAAACCTGTCTTAAGTGGACATCAAAAAGGTCTCAAGGGTCTGTAAGGCAGGTGGTAGCTTAATGCAGGTCAAAAGTAATCCAGAAAGCTCCTATAGCTTTTGACCTATATTAAGCAACCACCTGCTTTTCCCTATGTTCAATAAATGACCGCTTAACACATGTTCTACTATAATTAGAGTGTTTTATTCATCGATTTTTTTATTAATTTAGCCATCATTATTATTCATATCATATTGTTCATTGAGACTTCAGATGTTGTGAGCAATCATGTCATACATCCTGTATCATGATAGTATTTATTAATTTTGTTGTTTTTACTCTGAAACATGCTCTGTCTGGCAGTTCATGTTTATCATGATAGAAATAAACAAGAAATAGAAAATACTTCTGTCGTGGATTGTTTGTGCCTTGTTGACCAGATTTTTATGCCCCCATAAGCTGAAAGGCAAAAAACCTTGCCCTTGTTTGTCTGTATATGTGTCCAAAGATTTAACTAACTTTCACAGATTAACACTGTTGATATAAAGATCCTTGTAAAGAAGGGGGTATTGCTGTGACCATTTTTACCGGAGTTATGGGACTTTTCTTTACTTTATAAGACTACGAGATGGGAAGATGGAACATAAAGGGACTCTTTGCTGTAACCATTTTTACCAGAGTCATGGCACTGTATATGATACATTTCTAGTTATACTGGGGTTCATGATGTAAGCATTTCAGTTTCCTGAGTTAGAAAAGACATATTTTGATCAAATACAGTACACATGTTGCTAGCATGGGATGGCATTGAGTTAAGGTGAGTATTACTGATTACTGTGAGGATTTCTGGACTATAACTTGACAGGACAGTCACTGTGATAATTGGTGATAGTTTGCAGAATGTTTGCATTGGGATAGTGTCAAGGTCACTAAAACGGAACAGAAAATTCTGATATTTTATGATATTAGATGGGATAGGACCGTGTAACTATTTTACCCTGTGCGTGTTTGATATTCATGTAAGGGTGAATGACATCGTGAATATTTATCAGCTGAATTTGTTATGATGGCATATGCACACAGGATATTTCGGCTCAGACAGAAACAGTAGAACTCGATCTATCTTATATCATAAGCAAACGGAGCAGACCCTGATCAGACAGCACTTACTCAGTGTCTCATCTGGATTTCAACTGTTTGTATATGTATAGGTCCAGAAGATGCGTAACTTGTTTATTCTCCATCAAACCCTATGTTGTGACCACCCTTTAGAATTATCGCAAAGAGACGATTCTTAAAAGTGGTTACAGCATAGGTTTTTTTGAGAAATGAAGAATTTAGTATTTGAGTATGCACCTGTATATGTTATCATAAACTAGTCCTGTATGATACACTTGCAGTCCTCAAGTAGTGGTATAGCTGTACGGGGCTTTTGCAATGACCTGGAATGGTAACTGTTTTAAAAGCATTTATTCATAGATCATTTTCATGTACACCATTTCATTAGCAATAAAGCAGAAACAAACTATACATAGTCTAATTGATGTATTGGACATGTACACTAATAACAAATAGCACTATGTGTAACAAGTCTAAATATACATGTATATTTATATCATATATTGGTCCAACCAATAACAAATCATGCAGATCATGTAGCTAATATATAAAGTGCAGCATACATCAAATATATCTTTGTATTAGTACAAGCAGTTTATAAAACTTCAAATTGTCTGATTTACAGTAACAATCATACTATATATAAGTGGTACAATAGTACCGTGTATACAAAAGGGAGTATCCTGCATAGTATCCTGCATAGTCCCTGAAAACAGTCATAGCACTAATGTGAACAGTAATTGATACTGCATTGGTACAAAACTGATTTAACATATAAATGGACTGTTCAGCTGTCTCTGTAGAACTCACAGAAGGCTCTTGACCACATCCCGGCTGCCTTGTCTGTTTTTCCAAGTCCCTGCTGTGGTGTTGGCAACAGTGTCTGTTCTACTTCCTCCTCAGGTTGTAGAGCTGCTGTGATAGATCTGGCCTTCTCCTGGATCTGAAAAAAACAAATAGGTGTTTAGTATTTGAAACTGAGCATGGTGGTTGATCAGGGTTGCCATGCGTCAGGGAAAAGTCAGGGAAATTGAAAAAAATTCAAGGTCAGGGAATTGTCAGGGAAATTTGAGAACTGTCGGGGTAATTTTGAAAATATAGGCAAATGTCGGGGATTGAAAACATGAGAAATAATTATTTTTAAAAATCATAAATTATTACAGAAAGTACGACAGAAAGACCAAATTTCGCGATGTAATGTGTCAGGGAAATTTGAAATTATGTCAGGGAATTGTGTTTCCTGTGGTTTGTGGCAATGATCATCCAGTCAATAATGGCACCTGGGTTATGATGATATGCATGAAATAATTTAACTCAGTTATGGCCTGTGCTTTTATAAGACTTCTTCACTGTCCCTTATAGATCTGTTTATCTATTTCCCTGTTAAATATTATCAATAATTATATGAATATTCATTAGCTGATTTTTATGCCCCCATTGACGATAGTCGGGGCATATTGTTTTTGCCCTGTCTGTCTGTTTGTCCGTTTGTCTGTTTGTTTGTCAGCAACTTTAACATTGGTCATAACTTTTGAGCCAGTATAGATAGAGACTTGATATTTGGCATACATATGTATCTCATAAAGCCGCACATTTTGAGGGGTGCCGTGTCAAGGTCAAGGTCATCCTTCAAGGTCAGAGGTCAAATATATGGGTCAAATCGCCAACTTTAACATTGGCCATAACTTTTGGACCAGTAGAGATAGAGACTTGATATTTTGCATGCGTGTGTATCTCATGAGGCTGCACATTTTGAGGGGTGACATGTCAAGGTCAAGGTCATCCTTCAAGGTCAGAGGTCAAATATATGAGGGGGCATAGTGTTTCACAAACACATCTTGTTTATAATGGCATAAGAACACGTGACATTTTTGGCACTGGAAACTTTACGATCATAATATTGACAGAAATCTATATGTACAGATATTTATTAATCTTTTCTATTTTCAAATACTGTCTTACCTGTGACCATTTCTTGCACCTGTAGCGTGAGTACATGGTCTGTACACCCTCACTTACAGACAGTCTCAGGGCCAGGTGTAGTGACTGGGACTGATGACCCTCCAGACTGGACAGAAAGTGGCGCTGGCTCATCCCTATGATGTATTCATCTGAAATGTAAATAAGAAACAGAATATTAGCAATGTCAATGTCAATACTAGTATTAAACAGCTGTAAGAAAAGTGGAGAAGAATTCTAATCCATAACAAATCTTTCTTGTTTTTTTTAAAGGAACAGATGCTGCTGGATAATATTCCGTAGAAGTAAATAAATATTCTGATAAGAGATGATAATCTATATTTTGATTAACAACTACACATGTATATATATATGTGTCAAATATCACACTTACCTAGAGCAGACACCTGGTTGTAGCTGTTGTCATGGGCAACAAGCAGCTTCCTCAGGTCACTGGCAGCTGACACGACATCCATGGTAGTATAGCAGTGAAGTTTGGGGTATGGCTGGTTACACTCAAGATACACTTATAAATAAGTCTGTTCTGTGTCAAGTTTACAGTGTCTGGTTGTAGCACTAGGTAGCTGGCTATAATAACTGGTATAACAGTGGAAGCTTGATGATATAGCTGATTATACAAGATGCACAAGTGTGATCTGTGGGACATTTCCTCTTACCTACATATATACTGGCACACACCTCATGTTTGCACATTAGTTTTAATTACATGAACTCTTTTAAGACTTAATTATAGACAAACACCGTTCAAATGTAGATCAAAAGATGATTAAAAACATATCTGTGGTGTTTGATTTGTGATAAGGCATAATTATTTGTTAATTAAATGACTGGCTATTATCATAGAATAGATCAAAGGGGAAACATCAGGTGATAATTAGTTGATTGTTAACACACTTTAGGTGTTAAAAATCAACATCCTCCTTAAATTACTTAGCTAGTGTCTTTAACTAACTCCTGTCAATCATCAAGGTATTTTGTATTATGTAAATGTACGCTGACTTTGAAAACAGCAAGTAAATGTATGACAGTGTTTGCAAACAGTTTTGATACAGATCAGTTGCCAAGAAATAGCTCCATTTTTCATTAGGATCCAATCCCTTTTGTGAAACAGGTGTACTTTAAAAGTGGTATAAATATTGGCCTTGAAGACAGGTGGCAGCTTAATGCATTAAGCAGCCACCTGCCTAAAAGTATCTAAATTCTTCTGTACTAGAATTCCGGTTTAGAGAGGTCTTACTGTTGTAGAGGTCTTACTGTTTTAACTCCAGTTTTCATTAGCATCTAAACCCTATAGTAAAACCTCTCTTAATCGGACGTTAAATTTGGTATAAATATCAGTCTTTAAGACAGGTGGCAGGTTAATGCGGGGTGAAAGACATGCAGAAACCTCCTCTAGGAGCTTTCTGCATGACTTTCACCCTGTATTATGCAGTCACCTGTCTAAAAGTAGCTAAACTACTCTCTACTAGAATTCCAGTTTAAAGAGGTCTTACTGTTATAGACAGGTCTTACTGTTGTAACTGCATTTTACATTAGGATCCAAACTATGTGACACTGAATATATCGATAGTAAAAGAATCAGTTGTATCCAATTACACGTACCTTTATCACCTTTAAACGTTTTGCAAACAGAGCAGACCCAGATCATTTATGGCCATGACAGACAAGACAGACCCTGATCAGACGGATTCTACAGGAGCCGTTTAATCAAGATCTACATCAAGGCATTTATATGGAGTAAAGGTTAACATACAGTATGACAAGTAAACCCCCTCTAAACCGCAATTCTATTTGAGGAGAATTTGGACACTTTTAGGCAAGTGACTTTCACGCTGCATTAAGTGGCCACCTATGTCCAAGACCGATATTAATGCTAAATTTAACGTCTGGTTTAGAGGGGTTTTACTGTAAACTTTTTGAGTTTAAATTTCCTCTGGGAGTTTCTGCGTGACTTTCATCCTGCATTAAGCTATTTATCACAATGGATTCAGAACTACGCAATTCTAAAAATTCCCTTTCTCTATAAAATGCTCATTTTCGGTAGATTTATTAAAACAGGTTGGGTCTAAGTATAGTCTACGAGGGAATGGGTTAATAAAGAAAGGGAATATTCATATAGGAAATAATGACATAATGGTTATTCATCAGCTGAATATGGCATATTATGAACAAGGCAATTTTGCCGATGGCACTAACTGTAGAACCAGGTCATAAGCAAACAACAAAACCGGATCAAATGATGCCTACATGAACCATCTGATTTTGGTCTACTCTGTTTACAAAGGCAATAATAAGCGCATTTTCACACCTTTGCAAACACGGTAGATCCAGACCCAGTAGATTCAGCTCATAAATATTCGTGATGCATTTACTTCTAACATGAATATTCAACAGGGACACCGCTGAGGTAAAGTGTTACCCAGCATGGTATTAGTTAACACGTCCCCTGTTCAGTATTCATGTACGAAATAATGACATTATGCATATTTATTATAGTAAGTTGAATTCTTAGTGTTAATGTTTCAAGGATTTGTTTTCTGTGACATAACTGTAGAATCAGATCAATATGTCAAAGGCAAACAGAACAGACCCTGATCAGACCGCTCCTATAGGACCCGTCTGATCTGGGTCTACTCTGTTTGCATATATGTGCGAAAAGGTGTTTATATGGAGGAAATGGTTAAGCGATTCAAAGTTGTTATTATGTGATTGCCTCATAAATATAATAAGATCTTTTTTGGTTTGCAAAATATAACATGTGAACCCATAACCTAATAGGCGAGCCTTTAAATGGCTTTGCAAACAGGGTAGACCCAGATCATATTACAGGAGGATCAAGTTATTTATCACCTTTGCAGTTACCTAATTATCACCTGAAATAATTTCCCTTTGATCAGTGACAATGGCCATCCATCCAAGCAATTAACATATATTTGTGTCCAATCAGCAAACAAATACAAACATAGGTCCCTTTAATCTTCTTTGATGACCTTCTGATCTACAGTGTTAATAATGTTTGTCTATAGTTACGTCTTAAAACAGTTCATCTAATTAGAACTCTATAATTAATGTGCAAACATGAGGCATGTGCCAGTATATATATGTAGGCAAGACAACAGGTCCCACAGAACACTCTTGTGTATCTTGCTATTACCAACCACTTTGAACCTGTCACAGAACACGTGTGTATCTTGCTATAACCAGCCATATACCAAACTTTCCTGTTGTGTCAGCTAATATAATCAGCAACTTCACTTCTATAACCAACTACTGCTATACTACCATGGATGTTGTGTCAGCTGCCAGTGACCTGAGGAAGCTGCTTGTTGCCCATGACAACAGCTACAACCAGGTGTCTGCTGTAGGTAAGTGTCTTACAGATGTAGATTTTGAACATCGGAGTACTATAGCTATTCTTATAATAATATGATAATAATAATAATAATAATAATAATAATAATAATAACGACTTTATTTTAAGTGGATTACATATTTGGTACAAGACCAATTTTCAATATGGTCCACAATATGACATGCAATGTCAATTTTACCATCTCTTATAATTCTTAATGGAATGGCTATGCACTATTTGAAATTATCTTTGTTGTTGATATATACAGTTTATTGTATATGTTTTTATATTTACTGAATGTGCATTGATGAGATGTAAATAAAGATTCTATCTATCTTCTTGCTATATATTATCAATATGCAATAATTAATGTATGACTTTTTACCCGGGCGTATCTATGTCAATTTGTTTGTTTCAAAAAGTGTCACCGCCAATATGCAGAGCAAAATTTCAGTGAAAGACATTTTTATTTTTCAAACTACAACCAGTTCATACAGTTACTTCGCGTTTATATACACTTTCTCACCGTTTCTTATTTACATTACAGATGAGTTCATCAGAGGCACGAACCAGCGCCACTTCATGTCCAGCCTTGAGGGTCAACACTCCCAGACACTACACCTGGTCCTGAGACTGTCTGTGAGCGAGGGCGTGCACGACATGTACTCACAGTACAGATGCAAGAAATGGTCACAGGTAAGAAAATAAAATGGCATATTCACTCAAATGTTTATAATAATAATAACGACCTTATTTAACAAGAGAACTCATTTGACCAGGTCAATCTACCATGAGGCCCTTAAACAAAATATGTTTACGACGGACATTTTGGCATGTCACTAAAGACAACATACATTATATCCTTTATTATGTACCAACATCATGTACAATAGAACATGCTTATAACGACCATGATCAGTGCGATAGTACACGATTCACGATAGTACATTATTTACAAAATTCAGTATTTTACCAAAATAGGACTTCCAGAAACCCTTAACGCCCTTTCACGTATTTTGCAAACAGCGTAGATTAACGCCTTTTCACGTCAAACAGAGCAGACCCATCACAGATGGTTGTGATCAGAGCCTGGTCAGTTCGCTTTGGTTATAATATAGATCCTGCTTTGCCAGTATTCATACGCCAGTGATTAATATTCATGATATTATTTCTTCATATATAAATAACTGCTGGCTGGCATTTGCAACGCTTTAAATAAATCTAGGTGAGACGCCAGACAAGCAGCTGCTGGACACTGTCATAAATATTCATCGAAATCTGTAAATTGATGGCTCACTTCCATACAACTAGATGCATTTACCATAATGATATACATTACTTTTTTAGTATTATAATTGTTGATATTCTATCAATCTATGAAGGACAAACATCTGTTCTGTTTATTTCAGATCCAGGAGAAGGCCAGATCTATCACAGCAGCTCTACAACCTGAGGAGGAAGTAGAACAGACACTGTCGCCAACACCACAGCAGGGACTTGGAAAAACAGACAAGGCAGTCGGGATGTGGTCAAGAGCCTTCTGTGAGTTCTACAGAGACAGCTAAAGAGTCGGTGGACACTAGTGCTATTGCATAAACTGTTATGCTGTTGTGTTTGTTGTTGATATATACAGTAACAATGTTTTCATAAAATATTGCTTCTGTTAGTGCTTTTAGAAAATTGTTATTGGTTATACCAGATGTGTATTTATACTGTATAAATGATTATGCTTGTAACAGCATATATATAGCTTCCAAATAAATATGAATAATGACAATGGTTGTTTTCGTTTTAGATACCAGAACTATTTTCATCAGTCCATGTATTTATATTTCCCCTAAACTATGGATATACATAATGGATCTAAAATTTCAACTAGGACATATGAATACTAATTAGCTTAACCCTTTCCTCCTTAAATAAGCCTTCCTACGCCTCTGTAAAAGTCACTTTATGAAACCATTGTGATAAATAGAGCATTTGCTACAAAGTTTTTTTTCACAATGGTTTCAAAACTACAAGAGTTTCCTTTTCTCTAGTGAATGCTCCTTTTGGGTACATTTATTCAAAGAGGTTGGGTCTAAAATAGTCTATGGAGGAATGGGTTAATTACTACCATTTTAGGGTCATATGTATTCCATAAACAAACAACAGATCCTGACCAGACGGCTCGTACAAGTGCAGTATGATCTGGGTGCAAAGGTGTGTCTATTGAGAGCTAACATTTATTTGACAAGGGGTTTCAACAATTTTAACGCATACATCAGAACAGAACAGATAAGATATTTTCTGTACATAGTATAGAACATCAAACTATTTTGAAACGATTTATCAAAATATTTTAAAATTCACCCAGTCTTCGAACTTTGTTTCTGGGAGAGTATAGATAAGATAAGATACATGTAATAGTTTACTATTGTGACTTGTGCATTGTACAATGACACTAAATTAAACTCACCAAAAGCATATACAAAATACGTTTTCTATTGTTTCAATTTAAATAGATAAATGACAAGCGCTGTAACCCTTTACCTTATATAAACGTGTTTTCATTGTAGTTCCAGTTAACGTCACCAGTCCCCTCGGTCCCCAGTACTCTATACCATTTTCTCTACCAAAGACTTCAATAAGATCAAACCATTATCGACTGACTCGGATTTGTCAAAATATTGAATCCAAATATCAAATTCTTTGTATACACTATTTGCTATTCGAATAAACAATTTCCTAGTTGTATTTTAGGTTTTCGATTTGGTTTAGGGTTGTCTACAATCTGAGTGACCTATTAGCACCTATATTGTAATTGACAAACGCATCCAAATTAAATTTTAAAACGCACCCATTTTTCACTGCGCAGAGATGTACATGTGTGTTCTACTGACAACTTTTGGTGACAGACACTGCAGACCCTGATCAGGAGTATTTTGATCTAGTATTTGCCAATGTCCCTTGTGCTGAATTACGGGTGTTTATAAATGAACTGTAGAGTATTAGATCTATAAAATTTATATTTCTTACATTATAAAAAAGTTAGTATAAAATTTATAGAATTCCACGTGATTCTATGGACGCTGGAGTTAATTCATACTAAATTATTTATTTCTCACACTTCTGTTGTGTACAATACATCATCAATGGTGTAACCTGTATTTGGAAGACGCTTCCATGTTTTGTGTCGTATGAGTATTGTCTAAAGAAGTCGGATATGTGCGTAAAATTGCCAACAATTGGTCATCAGTGTTAGAACTCTGACGTCATTTGACACTGACGTCGATTTTACGTCACGGCGTTGTCATTTACCGTCACACACATATCCATGACAACGCTATAGCATGCATAGGCCTAAACATGATCAAGTATCGACAAATAATATGTCACTGTATAAGAAAATGAAAACTTTGTTCCCATCGAAACGGGAGAAAGAAATTGCTCTGACGCGAGAGGATATCGAGGAGCTCGAAAAAATAATTAAAGCATCTAAAGAGGCATTTAGCGGTCTAAGAAGAGGTTCACTCAATAAAGAATACGAAGAAGATACCATCCATGAAATTGAAGACACATCCAGCGATGAAGACGATGAATTCGAACTAGTCACACAAGGTAGTCACATTCGCCTGTGGAAGTATGGCTTGTTAATCATTTCCATTAACACACTCATGTTCTGCTTCATCAGAAAGTTAACATATGTTCTGCTTCGCCCATATTTGTAATCTTCTTTACAAACATTTAATCATTTCCCTGCTCTATGTTTATTTCAAATTTCAATACCTACTGAATATTCATGGACAAATAGTTATAGCGAAATATGGAAGGTGGAACATTGTAGCCATTTTAGAAAGTAAAGAATCGGATCTTTCATATTCCATTAGCAGAGTAGACCCAGATCAGACGGTTCTATAGCAGCCGTCTGATATGGGTCTACTCTGTTTGAAAATCCGTTTATATGAAGGAAAGGGTTAAGATTCAGACGGCGCCTCAATAAGATCAAAATTGGTTGACACGTAAATTACTATATATTTTTTTCATTTTGGAATGACGGATAATCAAAATAAATATCTGAGAAATCTTAAGATTGGAAGATAATCAATTTCCTTTCGTTGATGTTAAAACAATAAAGATATGTAATCCGTTGAGCCATTTCACTGTTGAAAATACATCTAAGAAATAATGGCATCGTGAATATTTATTACATTGTAGTTGAATTTTCATATTGTAGAATTTTCAAGGGAATTGTTTTGCTTTGACAAAAACTGCAGAATCAGATCTATATCATGCCATAAGCAACCAGAGCTACTCTCTAGACACTCTTGAAAAAAAATGAGAGAAAGTTTATTTTAAGAATTGAAGCAGACGACAATTGTTGCAGACGAAAAATTACTTAGCGTGCAAAGAGTTAAGGAAGGGTTTAAAAACGAGTTCGAAAAATGATTTTTTGCATGATAACAACCCATTCCAGTGACATGTTTGTAATATAAAAGGTTGACTATTCTGTTAAATGATGAATTCTAGGGTGAAAAAAGTTCTAAGGCAAAACAATAACACCGGAAGTGATATCACGATAGTGACGACATCAAATTTATCAAACTAAGAAAAACATTTGTTTTCAAAAACAATTTTTCAACTCATTACTCCATGAATATTGATGTAAGAATTAATGACATGATGAATGTTGATTAGATTAATTGTAACAATAGCACGTGGATACATGCCCTTTATAGCCATAACAGACACTAGAAAATATCCATACTATTTCATAAGCAAACAGTGCAAACCCTGATCCTTCAGGAGCCGTCTAATCTGGGTCTACCCTGTTTGCAAAAGTGAAGAAATGCGTACAAATGAATTTTAGGAGTTACGGGATAAAATACAATATTTATCTGATATCGAATAAATGATCACCACTGCCCGTCGTGCCCGAAACACAACAGTATGGACTAATCACCATGTCGTGCATATTAACCCGTTACTCCATATATATGTCATGTGGTGCCTTTGTGGTGCCTTTGTGGTGCCTTTGTGATGCCTTTGTGGTGCCTTTGTGGTGCCTTTGTGGTGCCTTTGCAAACAGAACAGACCCAAATCAGACGGCTATTGTAGGAGCTGGCTGATCAGGGTCTACTCTATTTGCTTTTGGATCCTTATTAAACCGATTTCTGATATCACCAATAGTTACATATGTAGTAAACCCCCTGCTTAATGTACGGGGGAAGTCATACAGAAAGCTCCTAAATGCATTAAGCCACCACCTGTCCCAAAACCGATAATTATACTAAATCTACCGTCCGGTTAAGAGAGGTTTTACTGTACATACCAACATAAAATCTCACATCATAGCAAGTTAGTAATGGTACACGGGACTGTCTGTGCAAATGAACAATGTTAACGTTTTCTCTATAGGCTTACGGAACCGGAGTTCACAAGGCGGAATTGCGTTTGAAGTGGACTTTGAACCTGACAGAAAGGTGAAAACAAAGCCAAGGGATATCCACCAGGAAACTGCATTGCCAAAACCGCTCATCGTAAGCATGAACATATCCAGATATTATTCTTAAAACTGCAAAAGCATGAAACACACAACCACTGGAGTTAAAAGTATCTTTATTTAATTGAAACATTTATACAAACGGTATTCAAACTAATACATAAATGGATACAACTTGGCATGGAAGCAGAACAACCGAATTTATCCCAATACTATGTATATATAAAGTTGTAGAAATTAGGGTTGTCAGAGAACTATATTTGAGATAAGTATAGTAGAACATATCTTAAGCGACCATTAAAAGAAGACAAACTTCTGTAGCTTTAAGCCAGACGGTAACATACTGCAGATCGAAAGTGATGTAGAAAGCTGTTCTGGGATACTTCTGCATTATTTTTGCCATACATTAGGCAACCACATGAATTTATACTCCTTTGTTCAATAAACGAATAATGTAAGACCGGTTCTACTGCATGAACGTATTAACAAACTACATGTATTTATATTGCATAAGGCGTCAAATGGCGCTTCTATCAGGGAAAAGGTCAAGGGAAAGTTCTGTTTTAATGCACAATGGAAATAGTCTATTCAATTTCTCTTTCGCATTTAGCTATCATGATACATATCGACCATTAGGCTTTTAATGAGCATTTGGTTTAGACAGGGTTTAATGGTTTTATTCAGGACTACACATCTGACGAGAAAGCGTTAATGGCGGAGATAATACGAGAGGACTTCCTGGCTGAGCGCGCGGTCAAGGCCGCCCAGACAGACCTCAAGCGGTTTGATGCAAACAGACGGCGCCTCGTCATGTCCGCCGACGCCGAGGCACGTATTGCCGAGCGCAAGAAGAACGAAGTGGACAAATCACGTGAGGCGGAGGAAAGAGACAAACGGCTGAAACAACTGGCGGTAAAGGCCAAAGAAGTTAGATTGGCAGCTGCATCAAAAAGATCAAAATAATGTTTTATAATGTTACTTCAGTCTGCAATAAATTATTTAAATTTTGATTTTAGAAAGTTGTTTTTTTCTACATACAAGAAATTTGAACTACATAAACTGTAGTACAAACATATATACTACCTGTACTAGCTGTTTTTCTTTTGTCATATTAGTAAAGATGAATTACGAAACATTTCATAAATTGAATGAATAGCTTTTAATTGGCAATGGGTTATCATACTCAGTGTTTTTGTTTTATTTTCTGATTATTCGGATCATCAGTTTCAATGTTTTTAATTATGAAAATTGAATACTGCTTAAACTGGCAATAGGAAGCATACTTTTAATATCTGCTCATGAGCAGACTCAATAAAACAGTCTGCAATTTTCCATTTTCACATTGCTGTTTGCTTTCAAAGGAACTCCTACTTTCTGAATGGATAGTCTCTTCAACATCATAATGTACACATTAGTCCTCTACTCCATGGGTATTAATGTACGACATAATGACGTCATGAATATTTATTAGATTCAATGAATCATATTTATAAAGGCATATGAACACGGGACATTTTGGCCAAGGCAGAAACAGATTTATATTATAACTTATAAGCAAACAGAGCAGACACTGATCAGATGTCTCCTGCAGGGGCTGTCTGGTATGGCCTACACTGTTTGCAAAATCATGAAAAAGCGTTGGTATGAGGCCAAGGGAAAGTTTTGTTTCATTTGCTTCTTTGTTATTCAAATGTTAAACTACTTATGAGTTGGCCATTGGCACGAGAACAAGCCTAGAAACAGTAGAATCTGTCTTTAAGCGGCCCTCAGAAGAGTCTGTCTGTAAGGCAGGTTGTAGCTTAACACAGGTCAAAAGTAATGCAGAAAGCTCCTATATGAGCTTTCTGCATTACTTTTGCCCTGCATCAAGCAACCACCTGCTTTATATTTACCCGTGTTCAAAACATGAATTACCGCTTAAGCCATTCCATCATACTGACGCCTTTTGATGCCCCAGTATAAACCTCTTTTTGAAAACCATTATGATAAATAGAGCATTTGCTCCTATTGAGCAAATGCTGTTTTTATCACAATGGTTTCATAACTAAATTCTAAAATATTCCTTTTCTATAGTTAATGCTCCTTTTCGGCTGATTTATTCAAAGAAGCTGGATCTAAAAATAGTCTATGAGGTAATGGGTTAACCCATTCCATCCTAGTGACGCCTTTAAGTGCCCCTGAAAAGTCATTGTTTAAAACCACTGTGGTAAATAGAGCATTTGCTCCATATTTATCACAATAGTTTCAGAACTACACGTTCTAAAAGTTTCCTTTTCTCTAGGAAATCCTCCTTTTCGGTAGATTTATTCAAAGAGGTTGAGTCTAAAAATAGTCTAGGAGGGAATGAGTTAAGACAGGTTCTAGTGTAGTCTACAGTGCTTCCAACATTAATTTCATCTGTTTTGACCATTTCGTTATTCAAATGGGAAACTGAAATGGTCAAGAATTATTATTGAACAATACTTTGGGTTTTTGTCCATTTCTGCGCATTTACAGCTTGTTTTGTCAAATTCGTTAATCGGTATATCTGTGTTATTTCGATATTTGAATGACAAATCGAAAACTGTTTTCGGAGAACAATGAAACCGCTCTAAACTGGATATTCAGTTTAGTATAAATAGTTAATATATATCGGTCTTGGAAACAGGTGGCGGGTTAATGCAGGGTGAAAGTCATGCAGAAAGCTGCCCTATAGGCAGAATGCTGCTCTAGGAATTTTCTGCATGACTGTCACCCTGCATTAAGTACGTAGCCACCTGCCTAAACTATCTAAATTCTTCTGAACTAGAATTCCGGTTTAGAGAGGTTTTACTGTATTGATAGAAACGTTGACTCCACATTAGTTAGGGTCAGCATAATCTTGAACATATATTAGTCATACTGAGATTGTTTTGAGCATTTCGTTGTTTTAGGTGGAATTGCAACACATTTTGTTATTCGAAATGGTTAGGATTATTCCCATCTAGTCGACAATCAGATAGTAATTGCCTAAAGGGGACACCATTTCATTTGAGTTCAGAGTGTATATATATATTTAATCCTTTCCCTGTTGAATATTTATAGGAAATAATGACATCATGAATATTAATTAATAATGGTGTATATGCACAGGGTGTTCTGGAATTGATTGAAACCATAGTCAGGTCTAGTATAGTTTCATAGCAAACGGAGAAGACCCTGATCAGACACTTCCAACTGGAGGCGTCTGATCTGTGTCTACTTAGTTCGCTTAACCCTTTCCCTGTTTTATATATGTTCAATTTATTACACATTTCAATACCTAGTGAATATTCATGGACAAAATAGTTAAAGTTGGAACATTGTAGCTAGTTTAGAATGCGAAAAAACAGATCTTTCAAACTCCACTAGCAAACAGAGTACACCCTGATCAGATGGCTCCTAGGAGCCATCTGATCTGGGTCTACCCTGTTTGCAAATGCGTGAAAACGCGTTTATATGAGGGAAAGGTTTAAGCGTGAAAAAGCGTTTATAAGAAGGCAAGGGTTAGTGTTTAAAATTCAAATGCTGTATTCGCATCCCCTTCGTAGTACATGTATAGAGAAGTTATAAATGTATCAACACAATTGTATTCGTTCAACTAACATACCAAACTGTCCTTTGTTTCAGGGAAATGAAATAACAATTTACCTACATGAAAAATAAACCTTTTATTGAAATGCTAAGCACCCATAATATTCATGTACATACGATATTGCTAATTTGTAAACAAGAAACAGGTAAAAAGTCAAAATAAATATAACGGAACACCTCTAAAGTTACCACTTAATATAATAACCATGATTGTCTTTAAAAGCAGGTGGTTGCTTAATGCAGGATGAAAGTAATGCAGAAACCACATATAGAAGCTTTCTGCATAACATTCATCCTGTATTAACCCATTCCCTCATATTGACTACTTTTGACGAGTCTGTAAAAATCACTTTGTGAAACCATTGTGATAAATAAAGCATTTGCTCCTATAGGAGCAAATGCTCTATTTATCACAATGGTTTCAAACTACAAAATTCTAAAAATTTCCTTTTCTCCAGTTAATGCTCCTTTTCGGTAGATTTATTCAAAGAGGTTGTATCTAAAAATAGCCTATGAGAGAATGGGTTAAGCTACCATCTGCCTTCAAGACCCAGAATTAGACCTCTTTTATGTGGTTTTGTAACTCCTTCCTTGCCTTGAAGACAGGTATGTGATATCATTTGCAAACAGAATATCTTTATATACCAAAACTTGAAGAAGACAAAGGTTGTGTCCAGCAGACAACAAAGCTACCAAAGGTGTCAATATTAACCAACATAACAACATGTGATTAAAAACTTAACCATGTCCATCAAGCCTTTGAAATTCAGATGAAACATAACTTGTGTAATTTTCAACCCTTTGAATGCTTGTTAACTGATACCTGAAAAACGTGTCCGTTTTAATAAAAGTAATAAAAAGATGGGATCTTGCTAAGTTATTCGACCTTTGATCCAAAAATATTTCATAGTTTGAAAGGGTTAACCCATTCCCTGTTCTATATTTAGTCCTACTGAAAATTCATGGTCATAATAGTAATAATGATATACGGAAGGTGGAACATTGTAGCCATTTTAGAAACCAAAGAAGCAAATCATGTTCTACATTTTAATCCGAAATTCAATACCTACTGAATTTTCAAAGACAAAATATTTATAATGAAATATGGAAGGTGGAATATTGAGGCCATTTTAGAAAGTAAAGAAACATAACTATTAAATTCCATTAGCAAACAGAGCAAACCCTGATCAGACGGCTCCTATATGAAGGAAATGGTTAGTTATTTGCATGCTAGTGGGAAATTTGTGATAACCAATGCAAACAGTTTGGATCCAGACAACAGAGCACACAAAATAACCCTGTGTCTCAGCAGAATCCAAACTGTTTCACACCATGTTGCTGAAATGAAACTGAAGAAAATGTATCTGAGAACTGTAAGCAGATGACAAACTGAATATATGACAATTACTTAGCATGTATAATTGTTGACTTTCAGTTTAGAAGTCCTATCCTATGAAACTGCAAAAAAAAGTTCCTTACCTCCTGTAAAAATATCTGCTCAAAGATGGATATGGGGAATTTTGACAAACTTTAAATTATTGACCGAGTGTATAAACCAACTTTCTCAGCGTCTCATCTGGATCCAAGTTTTTTCCAAATGCAAGCCAAGTTGTGGATAGCGGAAAAAGGGTTAACATAATTATAATTCTGAAAAGTAACAAAAATTACAAAATTATCCTAATTTTAGAATTCCTTTTTACCCTTTCATCATTTTTTGGTTATAACTTTTGCAACATCCCTGATTTCAAACCAGTGGAGGGGAAATAAACAGTTGAGTTGAACAAAATTCAAGATAAGGCAAATTGCATAGAGACAACTATTACTGATGAAATCAGAACAGAACTGATGAAAACGTAATAAAAATAACCATAAACATACCCACAGTAGTTAACTATTCAAGTATAAACAAGAGGGCCATGATGGCCCTGGGTTACTCCCCAGGGTGGGATCAATGTTAACCCCAGGGGCATAATTTGAATCATCTTGGTAGAAGTCGTCAAGATACTACTTCATACAAAATCTGAGAGCTCTAAGCCATAATGGGTTAAAAGGAGAACATTTTCAAAGGTTTCACTATATTTTGTCTATTTAGAACATGTTACCCAGGGTTTGGACCGTTATTAACCCAGGTATAAGAGAAGTTGTTTATTGACTATGCAGACACATGACCCGGTGCCAGACACAGGGCAATCCTAAAAGCTCACCTTTGTGCAGAGTGAGCTTAACAAACATACAATGTAGAAATACTAACTATGTAAATCCAAAATACTACAAAGTTCTAAACAAACCATAAATACCTATATATACCCACTTTAAATTGTACAGATGATTGCAAATGTAAGTCAAAATACATACTTATGTAGACAGCATAACAAACAAGAGGGCCATTGGCCCTATATCGCTCACCTGAGTTACAGTAATACATGTATATTGACATGTTAATTTTTCAGTGGACAACATTTTTAGCAGATGAAATAAGCTTAGTGCACTGCTTTCACCCTTTCACTGCTGAATAAACTTGAACTGGATTCAGATCTAATACCAAGTGACTGGTTGACCAAGATCTAAACTGTTTACAACTTGTGCCATTTTTGCCTTAGCTCAAAATGCCTAAAACTGGTCTTTGAGAAATTCAAATGACTTCAATAAAGCTATGCAATTATACCTTGACCCAGGTATATAGGCAAATAAAGTGCTAGGCAGTACATAATGCCAGTTTTTGTGTGAAATGACCAATAAAAATATCTTTAAAAATCGTTTAACCCTTTCCCTCATATAAAGCTGTTTTTATGCATTAGCAAACAGAGTAGACTCAGATCAGACGACTCCTACGACTTTTCTTAAACATTACCATGACTTACATCAGTTGGGTTTGGACCCAGATCAAAAGTCTTGATGATGATCATTTTCCTTGATTGGCTGAATTGTTACTCTTAGCTGAGGATTTCCAATATCTCCCACATCTAATTTGAGAGACATTGGAAGACACCATGTATCATCTAGCTATCACTCACACTACACACTGGGGTTAATGGGTCAACATCCCTTTCAAAATGCCATTAATGTTTCGTCTGCAACAAAAAGTTATTGTCATCTGCTTGCAAAAATATGGTTAAGATGACAAACAGTTTGGATCCTGATGAGACGCCGCAGTATGCGGCCTCTCATCTGGATCCAAACTGTTTGCATAGGTAATCACAGTTTCACCACTAGCGTGCAAAGAGTTAAGAGTCATGCATTGACCTGGAGAGATTTTACTGCCCAGCACTGTAACCTTTGAACTGCAGTTTAGGATCTGGAGTTGTTTATTTAACCCTTAATTTCCCTCATATAAACTTGTTTTCATGCATCTTCAAACAGAGTAGACCCAGATAAGGTGGCTCCTATAGGATCAGGGTCTGCTGTTTGCTAATGGAATTTGATAGATCTGTTTCTATGCCTTTTAAAACAGCTACACTGATTCACCTTCAACATTTTATTATAAATAGTTATAAATAGAATCACTATTCTGGAGATAGAACCCCAATGCAGTTATCTCCCTTTGTCCCTTATGGCTATGCTGATGGGACAAGGGAAATAACTGTGAGGAAATTACCTTTTAAGTGTTACAGATTCTGATGTTAAGTAGCATAAAACCCCAGGGTGAGACCATTTTTGGCCCAGGGGTCATTATTTGAACACACCTGGTAGTGGTATATTAGGTGATGCTTCATACCAAATATCTTAGCTCTAGATTATGTGGTTTCAGACAATTTCTTTTTAAAGGTTTCCCTATATAAGTCTATGTAAAAACTACAAGCCCCAGGGCAGGGCCATTTTTGGCCCGGGGGGTCATCATTTTAACAAACTTGGTAAAGGACCATTAGATGATGCTATATACCAAATATCAAAGCTCTAGAAATTGTGGTTTCAGAGAAGAAGATTTTTAAAGATTTAAAAAAAACAACCTGTAAAAATAGTGGGGCGGGGCCATTTTTTGCCCGGGGGTCATGATTTTAACAAATCTGATAGAGGACACCCTAAGGTACATTTCTGTGAAATTTGGTTGAAATCCTCCCAGTGGTTTAGGAGAAGAAGTCATTTGAAATAAAAGTGAACGGACAGACGGACGGACAGACGGACGACAGGCGGTCACAATAGCTCACCTTGAGCCTTTGGCTCAGGTGAGCTAAAAACAAAAAACTATCACAAACACTAATATTTACTAATACATATTCAGGAAAATGAAATAACAATTTACCTTCCAGTAGACAAAACAAAAAAATGTAAACTATTGAGTACTTACCTCCGGAAAACAACAAATCCAATCAGTAACCCTTTACCTGAATGAATTGTTTTGACACTTCTGCAAACAGAATAAAACCCAGATCAGATTGCTCCTGTTGGAGCCATCTGACCAGGGTTTGCTCTGTTTGCTTTTGGATTTATACAGATCTGATTCTACAATTTCTCAGTAAAACTTTTCCTTGTTCATTATGCGAATATAAAAATCACCTAAGTAATTAATATTCATGATTTAATACTTTTTTATATCAGATAAAGGGTAAAATACATTTTGTTCTTACTATAACACTGTAAAGGTCAATGGTGCCATTAGGAAAGTAATAAGATATGTATACTATTCACACTGAGGTTGGTCAATAACTAGACTACTGTCGACGAAGGGCCCCACCCGCGTAGGAGGTATCGCATATTGTAAGCCTGATTTTCCTAATGCAGAACTGCAGCAGCATAATTAAATATGCATGTAGGTTGCTTAACTGGGTACTCTTTGCTAGGTACTTGAATAATTAGCATATAGTGAGCAAGTTTGACAGAAATCGGACCAATCTTTCAGAAGATATGTCACAGAAATAATCAGCCAACCAGATGGTATCATCATCAATAAATATGTGCAGAATATGCCAACCACAAAACCCATATGAAGTACACTGAGCAAATTTGGTGAAAATTGCACCATTCCTTGAGGAGATATTGCATGGAAACCAATAGGCATTTTCATGTGGGGCCCTAATAAATTATTTACAGCACTATATTTTTCTTGATAACTGACATGTCTGTTCTGTCTGAGCTGCAACTCTCCCAGAACTTCTTCCACTCATCCATTTAGCATTAACCTTTATAGCCTGTATACTCGTGTAAGAAATAATGACATAATGATGTTAACTGAGTGAATTCATTACATGAATACTAGTGTTCTTGGTCATGGCAGAAACTGTAGAAGAAACATGTCTATATTATTCCATGAGCTAACAGAGCAGACCCTGATCTGACAGTTCCTACAGGAACTGTCTGATCTGGGTCTATTTTGTTTTCGAAGGTGTGAAAAAGCAACTCTATTGTATCTTTTTCTTCATACCCCATTCAGTTTTACTGTAATCTACATGTGCTTGAACAGGAGAAGCAGTGGAATGATGCGAAAATGCTATTTATAGTAGTGTTCACAGCACTATGCCACAAGCAAGCTCATACTAACAAACTTATCTCATGTTGCAAGTAAAACAAGAAAGTGTATGTCAGTGAAAACTTGTGTACAACCTAATAATATGGCACATCCAACTGATTTACAGTTACAATCTACATGGTCTGAAGACAAGATTTGAAACACGTATGTCAGTAAATGGTAAAAAAAGATTATTGCAAATCTATTTCTATCAATTGCACATACATGTATATGTAATGAGCATGCTTGTTTATGCTTCATGACCGTTTATCACCCCAAGACAGTTCAACAAAATATAGTTGAACTTCAATATCTCAAACCTCAAGAGACTATACAAATTACTTCGAGATAACAATAGTTCAAGTCATCCGATTTCTATTACAGTAGAACCCCTTTAAACTGAACATTAACCCATTACCTCATAGGCTATTTTTAGATACAATATCTTTGAATAAATCTACCGAAAAGGAGCATTAACAAGAGAAAAGGAAAATTTTAGATTTTGTAGTTTGAAACCATTGTGATAAATAGAGCATTTGCTCCTATAGGAGCAAATGCTTTATTTATCACAATGGTTTCACAAAGTGACTTTTACAGAGTCGTCAATATGAGGGAATGGGTTAAAGTCTGTATAAAGATTGGTCTTGGAGACAGGTGGCGGGTTAATGCAGGATGAAAGTCCTGCAAATCCTAGAGGAGCTTTCTGCTTGACTTTCATCCTACATTGAGCAGCCACCTACTTAAAATATCCAAATTCTTTTACTAGAATTCCAGTTTAGAGGGGTTTCACTGTATATGGACCAACCCTATTAGCAGCAGATTTATGCTTTTACAGACAATTATTTTTATCTATAACACAATAATTGGAACACTTTTTAAACTTGAGGGTCATGACGCATGACATGGCAATCCCTATAGCTCACTTTAGCCAGGTAAGCTACAAATGGACATAACAACTTCTCATTTGTCAAACAAACACTGTTTTCAAAATTTCTAATGTCGGACTGAGTTCCATAGAGTGTGATGTCTGAAGGGGCTGCTTCTGTAGACATATAAGTTATGTTTCAGGGCAAATAAATTAAAACCGATACAACTCAGTCTATATGAATATCTTCCACTTCAATGACATCAGGGATGACAAAACTTAAAAAAAATGCACCAAAAACAAATAAACAAACATAGGAGCTTAAAACATCTGAAAAGAACAAAACAATAAGTAGATTCATTCAGTGCTGGCTGATATTTGTTTGATACATACCCTTCAGTACTGACTGACAGGAATGCATTTACATGAAAAGTCACTAGGCTTTCAGCACATGAGTACTACAAATAAACATTGATCGAAACAATAACATGAAAGAGAATATACAAATCAATTTCTCCACCTCAACCCTCATGATTATTCATGTAAGAAAAAATAATATGATTAATATTAATTATTAACCCTTTACTCCATGAACAATCACGTAATAAATAATTACATCATGAATATCAATTAGAATAGACCCAGATCAGACAGCACAATTATTTTTACAATGGCAAATGGACACAGGAATTTTTTACCATGGCTGAATCTGTAGAACCATATCTAATCTGTAGAACCATATTTAATCTGTAGAACCATATCTAATACCATATCTAATCTGTAGAACCATATCTAATACCATATTTAATCTGTAGAACCATATCTAATCTATATCTAATCTGTAGAACCATATCTAATTTGTAGAACCATATCTAATCTGTATCATATTATAAGCAAACAGAGCAGACTCTGATCAGACGGCTCCTACAGGAGCCGTCTGATCTGGGTCTACTTTGTTTGCAAAGGTGTAGAAAGACGTATTTATGGAGTAAAGGGTTAATTAGATTTATATAATGCATATGAACCCAAGAGATGGCTCCTACACAAGCTGTCTGATCTGGGTCTATTCTATTTGCAAAGGCATATCTATGGTGTAAAAATATCACCAATGTTTTGACAATGTAATGCTTACATATTGATAATTAAAGTCATTGCTTATCTGAATGAGTTCTATTGAACACTTAATCCTTTACTCCATGAATATTCATGTACATGTAAGAAATAATGGCATCATGAATATTAATTAGAATGTTTGTTATACTAGCACATGAACACACAAATAGTTGGACATGGCAGAGACTGTTGGATCATATCTATATCATATCATAAGCAAACAGAGCAGACCCTGATAAGATTGTTCATACAGGAGCCATCTGATCTAGGCCTACTCGGATTGCAAAGGCGCAGAAAGGTGGTTTTTATGGAGTAAAGGGTTAAAACTGGTTACAGTAACAAATATAATATTTCATCAAATTGCCATTTTGTTGACCATAGAATATTATGCTATTAATGTAAGGCACTATGTAAAACCTAATATATTATGCTAAAATATGTTGTACATGTATATATCATACCAACAAGAGCACCGCAAGACGGGGCAATATACGCCCGAAGGCTGTTCTATAAAATTATGTTGAAAAATAAAGGAGGAGTTAGTTGCACAAGAAACTGCTACCCAAAACTATCAAAGGGCAATAACTCCAGAATGAAAAATGATATGAGAGTTATCTCACTGATATGCACAACTACACATCAATATCTATCATTCCTGAAAGTTTGAAGAAATTATGTTGAAAAATAAAGGAGGAATTAGTTGCACAAGAAATTGCTACCCGAAACTATCAAAGGGCAATAACTCCAGAATGAAAAATGATATGAGAGTTATCTCACTGATATGCACAACTACACATCAGTATCTATCATTCCTGAAAGTTTGAAGAAATTATGTTGAAAAATAAAGGAGGAGTTAGTTGCACAAGAAATTGCTACCCGAAACTATCAAAGGGCAATAACTCCAGAATGAAAAATGATATGAGAGTTATCTCACTGATATGCACAACTACACATCAGTATCTATCATTCCTGAAAGTTTGAAGAAATTATGTTGAAAAATAAAGGAGGAGTTAGTTGCACAAGAAATTGCTACCCGAAACTATCAAAGGGCAATAACTCCAGAATGAAAAATGATATGAGAGTTATCTCACTGATATGCACAACTACACATCAGTATCTATCATTCCTGAAAGTTTGAAGAAATTAGGTTGAAAAATAAAGGAGGAGTTAATTGCACAAGAAATTGCTACCCGAAACTATCAAAGGGCAATAACTCCAGAATGAAAAATGATATTAGAGTTATCTCACTGATATGCACAACTACACATCAATATCTATCATTCCTGAAAGTTTGAAGAAATTATGTTGAAAAATAAAGGAGGAGTTAGTTGCACAAGAAATTGCTACCCAAAACTATCAAAGGGCAATAACTCCAGAATGAAAAATGATATGAGAGTTATCTCACTGATATGCACAACTACACATCAGTATCTATCATTCCTGAAAGTTTGAAGAAATTACGTTGAAAAATAAAGGAGGAGTTAGTTGCACAAGAAATTGCTTCCCGAAACTATCAAAGGGCAATAACTCCAGAATGAAAAATGATATGAGAGTTATCTCACTGATATGCACAACTACACATCAGTATCTATCATTCCTGAAAGTTTGAAGAAATTATGTTGAATAATAAAGGAGGAGTTAGTTGCACAAGAAATTGCTAACGGACGGACGGACAGACGGACAGACGGACAGACGGACGGACGACATGCGCCATACCATAATACGTCCCTTCGGGCGTATAAAAATGGAACATTTACATAGACGTGCTATTAAGTAACCAGATCCCAGTCCCACTATGCATATGTTTATACTAAAATTTTGATAATACAAAATTAGGAAATCTCTTCCAATATCAAATAGTAGAGCATCAGGCTTTATAAGCAAACTGAGCAGACAGTGACAAGATCTAGGTCTAGTCTGTTTGCAAAGGCATATACAGGTGGGATTATGAAGTAAAGGGTTAAGCACATTGTTTAATGCTAAGTCAATCACAGGAAATCAAAACCAATCACAGGAAATGCATTAGAAGCCTCAAAGCATTACTCCAGAAATACCAGTACCCAATATTGAACATTGAACAGTATAATGCAAAAAGATGTCTGGTTTTGTTTGTTCAAGCGTATTCATTCTTGATGAGAATCTTGTGCTCGTCTGATGCACGAGGTGAGTAGGAGTGTCCATTGTTCATCGGACCCCTAGTCAAGCCAAACACCTGCATGTATCTCTCTACCTGCAAACACATAAAATTACATTGGATTAACTAGCAAAACAAGGCTCTGTATATTGAATGACTTCACAATTATTAAATGGAGACATGATAAAATTTAGCTCATTTGGTAGATAGTTGACTGATGTGAATATACTGAGTAAAACTTGTCTTCAGAATTCCATTTTGTAACAGCTTTACCCATACGCTTTTTAACATCTTTGCAAACAGACACTGGGAATGCTCTTTTTATGCCCCTGCCTTTAGGCGATGGGGACATTAAGTTTTACCCTTGTCCGTCCGTCTGAAATTTTCATCAAGGATTTCTTGGCTTATGTAAGGTGGAATGATTTGATATTTGGTCTGAAGCGTTACCATAGTGAGTTGTAACGTGTCACCCCTTTTCAGGCCTGTCGTTCATCTACTTCCTGTTTGCAGACACTTTGAATTTTGGTGATTGTTTAATGACAAAATTTTCGTCAAAGATTTCTTCCCTTGTGTAAGCTATTTGATATTTGGTCTGAAGCATAACCACAGTGATTAGTACCGTGTCTCCCCTTTTCAGGTCTGTCGTACATCTATTCCCTGTTTGCCGGCGGGGGCATCCGTGTCCCATGGACACATTTTCTTTTATTTGCTTATGAAATAATGTAGATCTCATCTGATTCTAGTTTTTGCCGTGGTCAAACGTTTCCCTTGTTCATGTTCCAGTACAAAATGAATTATTTCTTACATGAATATTCATGAGATAGAGGATTAATGTATTTTTACGCATTTGCAGAGTAGACCTGATCAGGGTCGGCTCTGCTATTGGAATCTGAAAGATCTGTTTTTTTCCTTTCTAAAATGTCTACAATTTTCCACTTTCCATATTTTGTCCATAAATATTCAGTAGATATCAAAAATTGGAATAAACATACCAGTAGAACAGGGGAAGGGTTAAGTGACTGAAAGTGAGCCCATGGTTTCTGAAGACAATGTTTTACCTTTAGTATGTTACAGTGAAAGAGTGATTACCATTGCCAACACTTTGGGCTCAGACGAGGAACAGGGTAAATCAATGCCTCACAATTACAAGTAAGTACTGCTTAGTCATACAGAACAAAAAAGGACCTATACCTGAGAAATGAGAGTTCCAAAAAGCTCATAAATATGCCCTATATTTGCAGAAAATTACCTATTAATGAAAGGGATGGTTACAGACAAATAATGACAACTGGGTATTTTCTTGCTTTACCATTGATCAAATATCATTCAAATTCTAGTTGTACCATAAATACTCTAAATATACAGTCTGAGAAAAGTGTTGATCCAGATCAAACTGCTCCTGAAGTACTACACTATCTGCTACAGTTTTTTTAACGGTGGTGAAGGGAGTCTGGGTGTCTTCATTTTAGGGCTCAGTAAAACCCCATTAACCAGAATTCTAGTAGAGAAGAATTTAGATACTTTTAGGCAGGTGGCTGCTTAATGCAGGATGAAAGCCATGCAGAAAGCTCCTACAAGAGCTTTCTGCATGACTTTCACCCTGCATTAAGCTGCCATCTGTCTCCAACACCGATTTTTACATTAAATTTAACAACTAGTTTAGAGGGGTCCTGCTGTATATACAACAACACATTTTCCAGTTTTTGTAAATACATGTATGTACCTTATGCTTGTTCATCATGAGAATGAAGGCAGTGAAGATCACCAGGAGAGACAGCAGCATGACAAGGGTGTAGAAAGACATCAGTGATGACTCCCTCTCTTCTTCAGTCTCCCCCTTTCTATAATTGGTCTGTTTGTCCCATGGTCTGGCTGTGGTCTTCTCTTGGATTACTGCAGAAAAATATATCACTGTGTACAAAATGTAAACCAACACTTGACCCGGAGTTACCAAACAATTGGATTTCACTCCGTGCTCATTCTAAAATATCTGGTTGTCAGATTTTCAATGCTTGAAAGATCACTTGCTCGAGATTGATTCTAGTCTCAAGCAAAGTGTTTATTACGAAGGGCTCAATTATTATCTACTTATCACAAATCTGTATACATACTGATAGTTAGTTTGTAGGAGTTATCTTTAACCCATTCCCTCATAGGCTATTTTTTAGATCCCATCTCTTTGAAGAAATCAGTTAATTCAAATTCATGGCTCCTATAGGAGTGGTCTGATCAGGGTCTTCTCTGTTTGCTTATGAAATACCAAAAATCCAATGAACATATGCCATAGAAAAACAGTTTAATAATGCTGATGGAAGAGAACTACCAGTACCTAAGTAACATTGTTAAAAGCTGTTTTAACCCTTCGCTTGCTGAATTTTAAAATACATTTCTCCTTCTTTACCCATGCCCTGTTGTATAATTACATATATCTTCACTGTGTACAAGTATTTCGCTGTGTAATCACTGCTGCGGAGTGCGTTGGTTGCACAATCAATTTGTAAATAGTGCAGACCCTGATGAGACAGCTCCTGCAGGAGCTGTCTCATCTGGGTATTCACTATTTACAGGTAGGTATATTGACGCGAGTAGCAAGCGAAGGGTTAAAATGCAATCCTCTGGTCTATAAAAATTGTCAAACCTATATAAAATGCAATCTTACTGACGCACTTTGATGCCTCTGTGGAAGTCACTTTTAGAAACCAGTGTGATAAATAGAGCAAAAGTACACAATTCTAAAATGTTCCCCTTTCCAAGTAAATGCTCTTTTTCAGTAGATTTATTCCGAGATTGGGTCTAAAATAGCCTATGAGGGAATGGGTTAAAATGATCTGAACTCATACCAGGAAATAGTTTTGTATTGACTGGATAAATTTAGTATTGTCGAATTTATATCTACAATTACCCTGATTATAAGTACATGTACCACAAACAGGAGTTTTCTGCATGACTTTCACCATGCATTAAGCAGCCACCTGCCTGAAAGTATCTAAAATCTTTTCTTCTAGAATTTAGAGAGGTTTTACTGTATTTAAGTTCTTTACCAAACCCTTTCTTGCTGGTATCAGAGACTTAGCTGGATCAGTAACTTCTTATCTACAGGTCAGCAAGATTACCTTTTGCACCACCAAACAGGCCTATGTTCGAATCAAAATGATATGCACTCTCCAACATGTCCTTGCCAGCATCGTTTGTGTCACCGTACAGGTCTGGAAGGGTAATAAATAATCAATTATCAATAATAACATGTCTACATCAATGTACAACACATAAATTTATGGAAATTATCTACATGTACTTCATTTTACAGCAGATAATCCCATTAGTGCCCAGTGTCCCTTAACCCTTTCCGCCAGAGACTAATTTTAGACCCAAACTCTTTAAATGAATCTACCAAAAAGGAACATTTACTAGAGAAAAGTATAATTTTAGAATTTTGTAGTTTGAAACCATTGTGATAAATAGAGCTTAGGAGCAAGTGCTCTATTTATCACAATGGTTTCATTAAATGACTTTTACAGAGGCGCAGAAATGCGTATTTATGGAGGAAAGGGTTATAAAGGGCATAGGCAAACAGTGTAGACCCAGATCACATGGTTCCTGAATGTTCCCTCTAATCAGAGTCTGCAGTGTTTGCTGAACCCATCAATGTCAATGGCTTACACCAGCAGATATTTTGTGTGCTGTGCACTCTCAATATGAACAATAAATGGGTTCCAGAGTAATATGGGAATAAATGGGTTAAACCTTTCCTTCATCTTATTGCCTTCTCATGCCTTTGCAAACAGAGTAGAGCCATTTGATCAGGGTCTGCTCTCTGCTCTACAGTGTCTGCCAAGGTGAAATAAAATCATCCAGTAAATATACATCATGATGCCATTATATATTGCATGATTGTGTATTTAACAGAAAAGGGTTATCTTACAGAATGCCTTTTCCAACATTTGCAAACAGAGTTGACTCAGCACAGATGACTACTGTATTAATCATCTCATCAGGGTCTGCTCAGTTTGCTTATGAAATAATACAGATCTGAATCTAGTATCTGCCATGGCTAACAAAAATTGAGTTATTTAATATTCAGTATGTCAATATACCTTGCATGAATAGTAATATTAATTTCAAAAGCAAACAGAGCTGACACTAATCAGATGACTCCTACAGGATATATCTGATCTGGTTCTACCCTGTTTGCAAAAGCATGAAAAAGAGTTTATATAAGGAAAAGTCAACCCTTTGAATACTTAATTTTCAAAGTGGACTGGTCCGTCTTGTGTAGCGATAGAGTTCATTCAGTTTGAAAGAGTAAAACATCATGACAGGATTTTGAATGACAAACAGTGCAGACCCTGACCAGAGGGCTCCTCTAGGAGTCTACTGATCTGGGTCTACACTATTTGCAAATATCAGCAGACTCGTTTTCTTCATTCAATGGGTTAAATATGTCCTGCATAAACCACAGTTGGATGGATGCCAGACCTCTCACCCACCCACATCCCAAATGACACACCCCAATCTAATAATCAGGTTTCAAAAGCGTTTTTACAAATTAATGGATTATACCTGTATCTTAAATCGATCACAACATTCAATCCTTGTATATTAAAGCAAAATTGCTTACGGCAAATTCTGACGTAATCCATTCATATAATTATACTCCTTTCAAACTTATCGATTCGAACTCAAATCATTGGCTACATTCACACTTCATGCCCCTTATTCTTTAAGTTTGAAAAAAATAAGGTATGTTGTCATACTTATCGGTATGCATTAAATGTGCATATATTGTAAACTTGAATTATTCTTTTTCTATTTTCTTCCCCAAATTTATAATACACTTCTTCATCCCCTCTCCATGAGTTTCACTTTGTAAAGTTGAATAAGTCAATTTGGCACCATTTTAACCACTTCCTTCATATAAACGCCTTTTCATGCATTTGCAAACAGAGTAGACCCAGATCAGACAGTTCCTATAGGAGCCATTTGATCAGGGTCTACACTGTTTGCCTATGCCCTTTATAACCCTTTCCTCCATAAATACGCATTTCTGCGCCTCTGTAAAAGTCACTTAGTGAAACCACTGTGATAAATAGAGCACTTGCTCCTATAGGAGCAAATGCTCTATTTATCACAATGGTTTCAAACTACAAAATTCTAAAATTTAACTTTTCTCTAGTAAATGTTCCTTTTGGGTAGATTCATTCAAAGAGGTTGGGTCTAAAATTAGTTTCTGGAGGAAAGGGTTAAGGGACACTGGGCACTAATGGGCTTATGGTTTAATATGCATCTGATTCTACAGTGTCTACCTGAGCAAAAATGTCCTGTGTTTACATGTATGTCATTATACAAATTAATCTAAATAATATTATCAATCATGAACAACAGTGATAAAACAGTTTGGAACCTGATGAGACAGTGATTTCACTTGGCCTCTTATGAATATCTGGATCCAATCTGTTTGCAAAGAGTGTCACAAAATTGTCAACACAGTGCATTCAGTTAACCCATTACCTCATAGGCTATTTTTTAGATCCAACCACTTTGAATAAATCTACTGAAAAGGGGCATTAACTAGAGAAAAGGAATATTTTAGAATTTTGTAGTTTGAAATCATTGTGATAAATAGAGCATTTGCTCTATTTATCACAATGGTTTCAACAGGTGACTTTTACAGAGGCGTAGAAAGGCGTATTTATGGAGGAAAGGCTTTATATGATGTGCAAATCTTGTCAGGGTCCAATGTTATAAAACTTCTGAGTATGAGATCATTCTCAAATATCTGATTAGTCGGATTTTGAGCAAGCTCAAAATCTGACCAATCAGATGCTTGAGAATGATCTCCGACTCCAGCAAAAAGTTTCATAACCCTCAGCGAGATTTTGAGTGGGCCAGATACTGAATATTTCCAAGTAAATAATACATGTTACAATGATCGAAAGTGTCAACAATTTGGATCCTGATGAAATGCAGTGTTAATAGGAACAAACTCTTTACATAGGTTGTCAATGTTTTACAAAACATTATGGCAAGAGTATGTTATGAGAAAACAAAATCCTCATGATCCACTTCAATTATATTCCACCTTACAAATTTAACCCTTTGCTTGTTCTATGTTTATTCCACATTTCAGTACCTACTGAATATTCATGGACAAAATATTGAAGGTGGAACACTGTAGCCACTTTAGAAAGTAAAGAATTAGATCGTTCACTAGCAAACACAGCAGTCCCTGATCAGACGGCTCCTATAGGAGTCATCTGATCTGGGTCTACTCTGTTTGCAAATGTGTGAAAACATGCTTATATGGGGTTAAGCAAAAGTATTGACTTAGATGTTGCCATTTCACTGATATCATCTCTATACTTTTAAGAAATTATGATATCATGAATATTAATTGAATGCATGTCTAACCCTTTACTCCAGTGCCATTCTATGCCTTTGCGGACAGAGTAGACTTATATCAGATGGCTCCTGTAGGGTCTGCTGTTTGCTTATGTAATAATATAGATATACTTCTACACTTTCTGCCATGGCCAAACATTCCTGTGTTCATGCACCATGCTTAAAAATAGTATTCATGATAATCATTATTTCTAACATAAATATTCATGGAGTAAAGGGTTAAGATGGCATAATTAATACAGGAAATGGTAGCCATGTCAGACATCGCAAAATCAGATATGCATGACATTATTATTTCTTATATGAATAATCATGGAGGAAAGGGAAAAGCAGAGCTGACCCTGATCAGACAGTGCCATCTGGTCTGGGTCTACTCTGTTTTCAATGGCATAGAAAGGTGTACAATACAACCTCTCTATAATGGCCACTAAATTGTGTTAATAAGTTGGTATTTAGGGCAGGTGGCTGCTTAAAGCAAGGTGAAAGAAAAACAGAACGCTCCTATAGGAGCATTCTGTTTTACTTTCACCTTGCTTTAAGCAGCCACCTGCCTTTTACACAACATAATTGATGTAATAAGGAGTAAAGGATTAACAAAGCTGTTATAAAGGCAAATTGTGTGTCCTAAACTTTAGGTAACATAACAATGGTATATTCGTTGGAAAGGTGAAGGCATATAACATAATATTGATCCTTGTCAAGACTGAAGACAATGATGTGTACTCGTATATCAAGATATCTTATTTCTCTGACAAATCTGATCGTTTGACAATAAGCTAGTAGCATCAAGATAGGGTTTGTCAGAGAAATATGAATAAACTTTTACTCCATAAATACACCTAAGTCCTTTCTACGCCTTTGTAAACTGAGCAGACCCAGATCAGATGGCTAATATAGGAGGCATCTGCTCAGGGTTTGCTATATATTTGTTTTCTCAGTTTCTTCCAATTTAAAACAATACTGTATACGGTATATATGCCATTATAAAAATTCAGCTAATAGATGTTCATGATGTCATTATTGCTTACATAGATATTCACAGAGTAAAGGGTTAATATTTTACTTAAGATTTCCTGGATACACCTCTTATCTACAGCTCTGCCTTGTATATTGTCAAGTAGAGCTGGGTATCGACTCTGGAAAACGTATCGCGATATATACATGTATCATTATCTCTTGGTTTGTAGGGGATTAAAACTTATTTGTTTAAAATTTGCTGCATAGAAATACATCTGGGTACACTACATGATGTAAAACATGAGAAATATCAGTTTATTAAAAAAATATTGTGATATATAGTGTCCCTGAGTATCACGATATACCGATAAACCGATAATACTTCCCAGCTCTATGTCAAGGGCATTAGGCCTTCAATAAAATACAGCTCTGCCTTGTATATTGTCAAGGGCATTAGACCTTCAATAAAATACAGCTCTGCCTTGTATATTGTCAAGGGTATTAGGCCTTCAATCCAACTCATTTTAAGCAAAACCACAATTCAAAAAACTTTTAATAATTAACCCTTTACATCAGAAAGATGTCTGCTCATTCGCAAGTATAAAAATTCATCTAATTAATATTCATGTAGTTATTTCTTACATGAATATTCATAAAGTAAAGGGTTTCACACAATACAATTTTATGATTACTTACCATTTTCTGTGTTTTTCCTGTAAAATAGATAGGATGTTCATAAATATATGATATTCATTCAGATTAAAATATTAGAAATACAAAGTCAATACAAGCCTATAGCAATTTTTAATACATGTGTTATTGACATTCTGAACATAAGTAACCTGATTAACTTACAAAACTAAGAACTAATTTGTAATGAACTTTGCAAAGAGTTTGAATCCAGATGAGATGTTGATAAATTTAGTGTCTCCTCAGGATCCAAACTAATGGACACAATATCACTACATGTAGTGTATATGTACATGTTGAATCATAGCAGATGGCAATTCTTTGTTGAAAATATTAATTGCTTAGGAGATCATGCAAGCCCAATACATACAATATTTCTATTGAACTAGAATTGTTTTTATACAAAAACTGATGTCTCCCCCAGCGTGTTTTCCAAAGTCCCATAACTCTGCTGAAAATCATCAAACTGGAAAAGGAATAAACTATACACAACTAGGCATGAAAATCCGATAAAAGATTTTTGGGAATACCCCGTGGACAAAATTGTCCATGTAAAAATTTCAAAGTCCCATAACTCTGCAGAAAATCATCAAACAGGAACAGGAATAAGATATACACAACTAGGCATGATGCTAATCAATCTTATGAAATTTAATGAATATCCAATTAAAAGTTTTGGAGAAACCCTGCAGACAAAATTTCCATGTAAAAATTTCAAAACCCCATAACTCTGCAGAAAATGGGGAGGCAATAACTCCAATATTTTTGAAGCCAGAGTTGTGATACTTGTACATAACACTTCCTTCCATCATGCTCTTTCCATACATGAAATGTCATTCAAAAAGAATCAGTAGAATAGGAGTTATTGATTGGACAAAAAAAAATGTAACAAAGGGCAATAACTCCAAAAGTATTGAAGCCAGAGTTATCCTTATACATGACACTTCCTCACATCATGCTCTGTCAATGTATGAAGTTTCAATCAAATGGCATTAGCTATGTAGGAGTTATCGTCCGGACAAGAAAGTGTGAACAATTGGCCTTGAATTGTGACCATGACCTCGAATTGTGACCATGACTTTTGAAGAATGTGCCTGAATCCTGCTGTCTGCACATTGCCTTGTGATGGAGAATATTTGTGGCACAGTATTTTGAAATCCTTCCAAGGGTTTAAGAGATAT
Organism: Azorinus chamasolen; assembly: GCA_963576725.1. Lineage (NCBI taxonomy): Eukaryota > Metazoa > Mollusca > Bivalvia > Cardiida > Solecurtidae > Azorinus > Azorinus chamasolen. The sequence goes on along the minus strand of OY755236.1, from coordinate 87,847,294 downwards.
GGAGCGGACACGAAGGGTGTGGCTAAAAACATTTGACCTTGAATTGTGACCTTGACCTTTTACCCATGTGCCTGAATTGAACGCTCTGCACATCGTTTAGTTGAACATTTGTGCCAAAGCATTTTGAAATCCTTCCATATGAGAGATATGGAGCGGACATCAGTGTGACAGACAGGCGGACAGATAGACAGATGGAGGGACGGACAGCTCGACCAAAAACAATATGTCTCCCCATTACAAATGGGGGAGACATAATAATTTAAGGAGTTTTTCAACAAACAAAAGTATTTCATAATTTACTCATCAAAACAAATAATAATATCATACGAGGACCATTATTTAAGTCCGTATAACATATCTCTAACATTTTTACGCTATGATGAAATTACAGTAGAACCTGTCAAAAGCAGTCATCAACACAGGTCTGATTATGGGTCTGTATGGCAGGTGGTAGCTTAATGCAAGTCAAAAGTAATGCAGAAAGCTCCTACAGGATATTTCCTTATTACTTTGCCCTGCATTAAGTGACCACCTGCTTTTTAAGACTCCTATATTCAATAAATGAATGACCACTTAAGACAAGTTTTACTGTACTGAATTATTAAGTAGATCTAATTTAAACATTCTCTGTTTGAGTGATGGCAAGTTTAGCTATGCATGTGATCCTTATCCAAACAGTGAGGAGATATTACAACACACAGTACTATAAACTAGAGTAAATTTAGCTTGCAATATGGAGCAGAGTGCGATATTGTAAAATTTGAGCACAGCTGGGTTGTCCTTCGTCAGAAATCCATGCTGATTTGCATTAAGAATTTGGAATGGATGCTGAAGTATAATAGTAGTAAATGGGTACAGTATTTCAGAGTAGGTCAGGAGACTGTTGAAAATGACCCTTTGCCCTTTGGGAGGTAAGCCCAAGCTTTGTCTCTTACACTGTATGTTGTGCATCTTCATCAATTGATGATTTCATGATAGAAACATTCTTTTTTGTCACAGCAGAAACAGACAAGAGACAGCAGATATAACATATAGCTGTATTGATGTTAAAAACTATGAGAAAATGTCTAAGTTTCTGTAATATGCCCATGATAACAACGATGACAGCAAGGCTATGGCAAATATCTTTCCTTTTTTTCTTCTTCTTCAACAACAACAAAACAAAAGCAAATGGTGTACTAAAAGTTAAAACAAAATACAGGAAGACCGTGATGGTCCAGAATCGTTCACCTGGTTATCCCTTTACTCTATATATATACCTTTCTACGCCTTTGCAAACAGAGTAGACCCAGATCAGATGGTTTCTATCAGAGTAAGCTGATCAGGGTCTGCTCTGTTTGCTGAAGATATAATATAGATATGATCATACAGTTTCTGCCATGGTTAAATATTCCTGTGTCCATGTGCTACTGCAACAATTAATCTGATTTATATTCATGATGGAGTTATTTTTTACATGAATATTCAAGGAGTGTATTTTAATATCCTTAAAAGAAAATATTTGTTAAAATCTATTTCAAACTTATGTGACCAACTTATGCAAAGAACCAGAACAATTTATATAACTTTCATTAATGATCACATGCAGATCATTCCTGTATAGTCAGTGGTTTAAGAGATATTTCTTAAAGAAATTGTTAAATGACAATGACGGACACAGAGCGATCCCTATAGCTCACCTCGGCACTCAATGCAAAGTGAGCTAAAAAAAGGATTGCTTCACTGTCTGTAGTATTTAACCAATTTTCTAAAAAATCTCTTCAACTGATATAAATTGAGACAAAAAATTAATTTGTTTCACTACAAGCATTAAATATGCTAATTCCTTCACAAAGATGCCATGTAAAGTAAATCTAAAAAGACCAACCTGCTTGTATCATCTTCGTCATCCCAGATGTTTTCCCATTCATCAAATTTTGAACCTTCTTCGGCATCATTTTCATCATAATTATAATTATCATCTTCCCATTCAAAGTCTTCTTCCTTAATGTTTTCATTATTTCCAGCTTCAAAATAGTCAATCAAGTCTTCATCCTTAAAATCTTTATGCAATGGTTCATCCTCTAAGTAATCATCGTTGTCGTCATCCTTAAAGTTTTTATTTACTTCCTCCTTCCCCTGTACTTCATTTGTGTTTCTGTCTTCAAAATTATTTTCAAATCCTTCATCCTCAATGTTTTCCTTTCCTTCAACATTATCAAATTCTTTTTCATTGTTTGCTATCATGTCATCTTCATCTGTTAAAAGTTTTGGTCCATCATTTATTCCTTTAGTTTCATCAGTCTCGGTAAAATTTTCATGAGGAAGTTTTTCAATACCGGTATCTTTAATATCTGTTACTTTGGCTTCCATTTTATCGCCATGGTTCATACTGTCCTTTTCTTGCTCAATTTCATTGTTTATTTCGTGAGAATCAACAGGTTTTATGACATTATCCTTTGGCATGTATTCGCTTTTAATTTCTGGCATAATATTAGTGTTGACCATTGTGTTTCCTTGTTGGTTTGCTGTCAGTGATGGCTTCCTATCATCAGTAGTTGCATTGTTAGCAACATCAGATTTGACTGCATTTCCAGTTTCTTCATTTTTAAGAGTTTCAAATGCTTGTGCTAGATTTCCAATTCCACTATCTGATGTGGTTTTTCCCTCATAACCTTTCTTAATGCCACCGTCAATAGATACCGTAGCTGGTTTTCCATCTCCTGGGACAGGACTTTTGTCAGAATAAAATGTTTTCTGAGTATCAAAATTATTAATGCTCTCTGTTGGTGTTTTTGCTTGTTGGTCATTAAGTTGTTCTGGTTCATTAGCTTCTGGTTTAGATATAGATAGAACACTTGGACTAAGGTCCTTGCCCGTCTCTCCTGTGAATGGTTTTTCACTATCACTACTTGTTTTTGGGAGATCTTGCATGACATCATTGACAATATCTGTCTGAGGCTGCTGATTGACAGCAGGAATAATATTGTTGCCTACACCCTCCAGATGGATTAAATCATTAGCAGTCACCTTTGTGGTATCAGCAGGTAACAGCCCATTGCTTACATCAGTATTAACTGTTTTGTCAATTTCTTCCTTTGAGGAATGCTTCAAAGCTTCTTCATTATTTGCATCAACTGATGTGGCCTGATCATTTGCAGGTTCAACAAAATTGTCATTTACCTGTCCAACTGGAATGACTCCTTTAGATTCTTCATTATTGTCAATATCTGTCAGAGACTTCTGATTGACAGCAGGAATAACATTGTTGCCTACAGCCTCCGGATGAAGTAAATCATTAGTATTTACCTTTGTGGTATCAGCAGGCAACAGCCCATTGCTTACACCAGTATTAACTGTTTTGTCAATTTCTTCCTTTGAGGGTTGCTTCAAAGCTTCTTCATTATTTGCATCAACTGATGCGGCCTGATCAATTTTAGGTTCAACAAAATTGTCATTCCCCTGTCCAACTGGAATGTCACCTTCAGATTCTTCTTTATTACTGTCATCTTGATTCAGTTTAACAGAATTATCTGATGATTTAACAGTCTGGGTTGTATTGATGATGCTCTTCTGATTAGGCCTCTCTTCATCACCTCTATTGGTGTATTTTGACAGGTCTATGGTGTCCTTTGGAAGATCCTCAATCCCTATAAAAGTAAAAAAAAAAAAGTTTTTTATCGAAACATACATCAATACAGTACAGTTAAGTACAGCTTTGTGTAAAGTGATTTATCTGCTATATGACTCAATAATATGAGACATAATTTGTAATTAACCATTTACTACATGACTATTCATGTAAGAAATAATGACATCATGAATATTAATTAGATTATTCTTTTTATAATAGCCATAAACATGGACACAGAAATATTTGGCCATAGCAGGCTGTAGAATCATATCTATATCCTTAACCCTTTCCTCCATAAATACGCCTTTCTACGTCTCTGTAAAACTCACCTGTTGAAACCATTGTGATAAATACCGCATTTGCTCCTATAGGAGCAAATGCTCTATTTATCACAATGGTTTCAAACTACAAAATTCTAAAATTTTCCTTTTCTTTAGTAAATGCTCCTTTTGGGTAGATTTATTCAAAGTGGTAAGATCTAAAAAGAGCCTATGGAGGAATGGGTTAAGCGAACAGAACAGACCCTGATTAGACAGCTTCTACAAGAGCCTTCTGATCTGGGTCTACCCTTTTTGCAAAGAGGTAGAAAGATATATTTATTGAATAAAGGGTTAAGTACATGTCACAGTAGTGCTTAATTACTGTGATTAAATTAACCCTTTTCCTGTCATACAAGATCTGACATGCATTTGCAAACAGCTTGGATCCAAATGACACTGAATAACTTAACATCTCATCATGATCCAAACTGTTTGAAACTCAGTCAATAGTTTCTCAAAAGTTTCTTTAACCCTTTCCTCCATAGGCTATTTTTAGATCCATCCACTGTGAATACCTGTAAATCTACCGAAAAGGAGCATTAACTGGAGAAAAGGAAAATTTTAAAATGTTGTAGTTTGAAACAATTGTGATAAATAGAGCATTTATAGGAGCAAATGCTCTTTTTATCACAAATTGACAATGATTTTACAAAGTGACTATTACAGAAGCGTAGAAAGGCGTATTTATGGAGGAAAGGGTTAAATGATTTTATCACAAATAGTCAACGTTGCATCAGATCCAGATCTGAGCAGACACTGTTTTTCACATCAGGGTAAGGGATCATGAATGAATGTAATGGATAATGAGCCTATGACTAGTGGCGTACAATCTCAAAAGGAACAGCAGCTACCACTGCAACAGCTGTGATATGACCTTGATCAGAATCTCATACACAACACATGATCAGGTTATGTTGCTATTTCCTTTAAGACCCCTCTGGATCTTGGTCTACACTGCTTACAAATGCCAGTTCATTTGTTTCCCCCATTCAAAGGGTTAAAACTGGATTAGTTTCCACTAAAACCCCTTTGTCATGCAGTTAAAAGTATTAAACTCTAATGGCATATCTCAAGCAGTTCAGCCATCAGATTCACTCTTTTGTTTCAATTGGTACATGTAGCTTTCATGTTTATTATCTATGCTCTGTAGGTTAACCTATTACCTCATAGGCTATTTTTAGATCCAACCTCTTTGAATAAATCTACTGAAAAGGAGCATTTACTACAAAAGATGAAAATTTTAGAATTGTGTAGTACGATTGAAACCAATGTGATAAATAGGGCATTTGCTCTTATGGAGCAAAATTAATGCTCTACTTATAAATCACAATGGTTCCAAAAATTTACTTTTACAGCTCTCTGCATCAATATGAAAGAATGGGTTAATGGGAGATCCTCACAGTCACATTATCCTGGCATAAGGTGTACAGGGTCCATGCTTATAAAGCTTTTTAGTTGAGTCTGAGTTCGTTCTCAAGCTTTTGATTGGTCAGATTTGAGTTCTCAAGCTTTTGATTGGTCAGATTTGAGCCAAAGGCTCAAATCTGACCAATCAAAAACTTGAGAACGAACTCAGACACAACTTAAAGTTTTATAAGCATGGACTCTGGTCCTAATCTATGATTCTGCATGTAATCATTTAGAAGCAGAGGTCAAGATAAGATACGTAAATTTAAACATTTTCAAGAATAGCACCTTTATTTCTCCACCAAACCCTATACACATGTACTGTGACCATTCTTTAGAAAAGTGTAGTATCAATGTCTATTTTGGCTACCAATAATGCCAACCTCCTGTCCTTTTCACTCACTTTTGTCACTTGATTTATTGAGAACTTGTTTTTGTTTTAGAAATCAGGACACACTGAACTTAACTTGCATCTTTTTCAGAAACTCCCATGCACTGCTAAATGTCCCCCTATGCCATGCAGTAACAAGGCAAATTACTAATTCGCTCAGCTGTTTCTATGCAAATAGCTGCCACATCATGACATGACATACTGCGCATGACGCATGTACAGAAAGGAAGAATGGAGAGTATCATTTTTCAATAGGGATGAATTGTAAACTGACATGAAAATAGATGATGTAATTTCATATATGACATCAACTTCTAAGAGCTGTACTTACCCTTGGAAAAAACTCTAACAAATAACATCATTTGTCTGCCATTTGCAATTTGAAATGAACATATTCACAATGGGCTAACATTGATCTTTAGTTAACCCTTTCCCTGTTCAAAGTTTTAATATTCAATTTCGCAATGCCTACTGAATATTCTTGGACAAAAAATTTATAAGGAAATATGGAAAGTGGAACATTGTAGCCATTTCAGAAAGACACAGATCTCTCAAATTCAATTAGCAAACAGAGCAGACCCTAATTAGACGGTTCCCATTGGAGCTGTCTGATCTGGAGGTACTCTGTTTGCAAAGACGTGGAAAGGCCTTTAGTTTATTTGAGGGAAAGGGTTAAAAATGGATTCAAGGGAAACTCGGACATATAGGGTTCCTAAAAAAACAATGACAGAAGTGATTTAAATTTGATCTCAATTCATTCAGAAATGAAATAAGAGGGCCTGAATGGCCCTGAAGCGCTCACCAGACAATCAGAGGAGAAAATTTTCAAAGTTTTCACTATATGTTTCTATAGAAAACTAGCCTCCCCTGGGGAGGGGCTAATTATGACCCAAGATGCACAATTTTTATAAATTTTGTAGAGGACCTGAACATGATGCTATATGCCAAATATGAAAGCTGAGAACCTTCAAGTTTTTAGAGGTGAAGGTTTTCAAAGTTTTCACTATATGTTTCTATTGAAAACTGCCCACCCCTGGGGCGGGGCCAATTTTGACCCCCGGGCCATAACTTATACAACTTTTGTAGAAGACCTGAACATGATGCTCTGTGCAAAATATGAAAGCTGAGTACCTTCCAGTTTCAGAGAGGAAGATTTTCAAAGATTTCACTATTTGTTTCTATTGGAAACTGCCCACCCCTGGGGCGGGGCCAATTTTGACCCCGGGGCCATAATTTATATAACTTTTGTAGAGGACCTGAACATGATGCTATGTGCCAAATATGAAAGCTGAGAGCCTTCCAGTTTCAGAGAAGAAGATTTTCAAAGATTTCCCTATTTGTTTCTATTGAAAACTGCCCACCCCTGGGGCGGGGCCAATTTTGACCCCAGGGGCCATAATTTATATAACTTTTGTAGAGGACCTGAACATGATGCTCTGTGCCAAATATGAAAGCTGAGAGCTTTCCAGTTTCAGAGAAGAAGATTTTCAAAGATTTCCCTATTTGTTTCTATTGAAAACTGCCCACCCCTGGGGCGGGGCCAATTTTGACCCCGGGGCCATAATTTATATAACTTTTGTAGAGGACCTGAACATGATGCTCTGTGCCAAATATGAAAGCTGAGAGCATTCCAGTTTTAGAGGAGAAGATTTTCAAAGATTTCACTATTTGTTTCTATTGAAAACTGCCCAACCCTTGGGCGGGGCCAATTTTGACCCCAGGGCCATAATTTATATAACTTTTGTAGATGACCTGAAAATTATGCTATGTGCCAAATATGAAAGCTGAGAACCTTCAAGTTTTTAGAGGTGAAGGTTTTCAAAGTTTTCACTATTTGTTTCTATTGAAAACTGCCCACCCCTGGGGCGGGGCCAATTTTGACCCCGGGCCATAATTTATATAACTTTTGTAGAGGACCTGAACATGATGCTCTGTGCAAAATATGAAAGCTGAGAGCCTTCCAGTTTCAGAGAAGAAGATTTTCAAAGATTTCACTATTGTTTCTATGAAAACTGCCCACCCCTGGGGCGGGGTCAATTTTGACCCCGGGGCCATAATTTATATAACTTTTATAGAGGACCTGAACATGATGCTCTGTGCCAAATATGAAAGCTGAGAGCCTTCCAGTATCAGAGAAGAAGATTTTCAAAGATTTCACAATTTGTTTCCATTGAAATCTGCCCACCCCTGGGGTGGGGCCAATTTTGACCCCAGGGCCATAATTTATATAACTTTTGTAGAGGACCTGAACATGATGCTATGTGCCAAATATGAAAGCTGAGAACCTTCCAGTTTCAGAGGAGAAGATTTTCAAAGTTTTACTATATGTTTCTATTGAAAACAAGGCACCCCTGGGGCGGGGCCAATTTTGACCCCAGGGCCTTAATTTATTTAACTTCTGTAGAGGACCTACAGATGATGCTATGTACCAAAGATGAAAGCTGAGAACCCTGTAGATTCAGAGGAGAAGATTTATAAAGGTTGAAATTGTTGACGCCCGACGACGGACGACGCACGCCGACGGACATCAGGCGATCACAAAAGCTCACCCTGAGCACTTTGTGCTCTGGTGAGCTAAAAAAAACTGAATTCAATTGAGCGACAAATTCAGTGAAATGGACAGTAGTATTTTGAATATTTTCATATGCCATTATAGAAAATAAGTTAATAAATATTCATGGTGTCCTTATTTATTTAATGAATATTTCACAGATAAAGTGTTTTCTCTCAACTGGAACTGTATACCTCCCACCAGGATGAAGAAAACTGAACATATGCATTATAAGAAATACAAATTTTCTAAACTCACCAAGAACCATAACTTTTATAAAACGCACACAATGTAAAATCAATTAACGTTATTGATAACATTGTGTTACTGTTAATTTTCCTATTAGATTAAACTTTTCTATGTTGTATTATATATCAAGTGTGAGTGGGACTGCAAGCCTATGTGAAAATGTACATGGAGAAGCAGTGTGAATGTGGCTTTCCATACTGATAATTTTTTACCATTGCACCAGTTACATAGATTTGGTTCCCTTATTTCATTCGATCAATAGGGCTGCTAAGTTTTGAAATTTCTCAGACTAAGTAATAACAAGAAAAGGATGTCGACACAACATCAAACCGGGTTTTCCTTCACTTTTAACTGTGTGCAGAGCTCTTTATCGGGCATCCCTGCTTATCATATATAGTATTGGCTAAGTATGTCATGCGTTGGGAGACCACAAAATAGTTTTGATAAAATTTTTAAACAAGGGCATGTTGTATTGCTATGCAAGACATGAGTCCCCCATTTGACTGAAAAAAACCTCCACTCTCCCCACCCCACCCACCCATGGTGTGGTTGACCATGGTATATACTTTTACATGACCACCTGAATGGTATTAATACCTACTTTCCCGACATCATGATTGTTCCATATGAGAAGTTTCAAATCAATTGAATCAGTACATAAAAGAGTTATTAACTAGACAAGAAAATATGAAAAGGGGAATAACTCCAAAAATATAGATGCTAGAGTTATGGCCCTTGTGCATGACACTACCCCTCATCATGCTTGTTCCATATGTGAAGTTTCAAATCAATTGAGCCAGTAGATAAAAGAGTTATTGTCCGGACAAAAAAAATATGAAAAAGGGGAATAACTCCAAAAATATTGATGCTAGAGTTATGGCCCTTGTGCATGGCTCTACCCCTCATTCATGATTGTTCATGATTGTTCCATATGTGAAGTTTCAAATCAATTGAACCAGTAGATAAAGAGTTATTGTCCAGACCAAAAAATCTGTAAAAGGGGAATAACTCCAAAAATATTGATGCTAGAGTTATGAACCTTGTGCATGACACTAGCCCTCATCATGCTTCTTCAATGTGTGAAGTTATAATGAATTTGGCATAACTTTGTAGGAGATATGGCCCGGACACGAAGCATGACAGACGGATGGACGGACGGACTGACGGACGGACGGAAGGATGGAATCGGGCAAACCTATAGTCCCACAACCGGTAACCGGTGGGGGACTAATAAGAGATGCACAATGGCATTACATTCTTTAAAGGATTTAGGAGGAGATGCTCTCATGAATTTAGTACCCAAACTCAATTAAAAAAAAGAGAATAATATCACAACAATATATACCCCATATACCCCAATTATCTTGGCCCCGTCTAGACATATTTAATTTTTAATTAAAACCTTTTGTATTAATCAATGCATGACACCATTCTTAATCTTATTTGTCCGAATCTATTGTTTGTCAGTTGCCACTAGGTCATATCGGTCTAACAAACCATAACTAGAGGTTTTTGTCATAAAAACGGATGTCTCCCCTCTAATAAAAACAATATGTAAAGGGAAATCACTAAAAATGTTATGGTCTTGATGAATGATACTTCCCCTCATTATGCGTTTTCCACACTACATTTTTCAAGAAGAAAATGACAACAGCTGATAACTCCAAAAATACTGATACCAGATTTATGGCCCTTGTGCATGACACTTACTTTCATCATGCTCTTTCCAAAAATAAAATGTCATTCCAATAGCATCAGTCGAACAGGAGTTATTGATCGGCCAAAAAATGTAACAAAGGGCAATAACTCCAAGTATTGAAGCCAGAATTATGGCCCTTGTTCATGACACTTTCTCTCATCATGCTCTTTCCATGTATGAAGTTTCAATACGATGGCAAGAGCCATGAAGGAGTTATCGTCCGGACAAAAAAGAATTAAACAAATGTACAAGGGGCAATAACTCTAAATTTATTGAAGCTCGAGTTGAGGATCTTATGCATGACACTTTCTCTTATCATGATCGTTCCATGTATGAAGTTTCACTCCAATGGCATGTGTCACATAGGAGTAATCATCCGGACAAAAAATTGTGATTTTTTACAAAGGGCAATAACTCCAATATTAGTGAAGCCAGAGTTATGGACCTTGTGCCTGACACTTCCTCTCGTTATGATCTTTCCATATATGAAGTTTCAATCCAATGGCATGAGCCATATAGAAGTTATCGTCCGGACAAAAAAGTGTGATTTTTTTTACAAAGGGCAATAACTCCTATAATAGTTAAGCCAGAGCTATGTACCTTCTGTATGACACTTCCTCCCATTATGCTCTTTCCATATATGAAGTTTCAATCAGCTGGCATCAGACATATTGAAGTTATTGTCCGGACAAAAAATTATGATATTTTTTACAAAGGGCAATAACTCCAATATTAGTGAAGCCAGAGTTATGGACCTTGTGCATGACACTTCCTCTCGTCATGATCTTTCCATATATGAAGTTTCAATCCAATGGCATGAGCCATATAGGAGTTATTGTCCGGACAAAAAAGTGTGATTTTTTTTACAAAGGGCAATAACTCCAATATTAGTGAAGCCAGAGTTATGGACCTTGTGCATGACACTTCCTCTCATTATGCTCTTTCCATATATGAAGTTTCAATCAACTGGCATCAGGCATATTGAAGTTATCGTCCGGACAAAAAGTGTGACGGACAGACAGACAGACGGACGGACAGACGGACAGACAGACAGACAGACAGACAGACAACTCTCACGAAAACTATATGTCTCCCCCATATAAATATGGGGGGAGACATAATGAGCATTCTATTCAATGTATAAAATGGTCCGATTTGACCCAGACCAATTTGGTTTTGGCCCGAGTAACGGATTTGACCCGGATTTGTTTTATCGCCAAAATAACATTATTTTTATTAAAGATAGCTCAACCTTTCCAACGCTGCAACCAATCTTGAAACCCTGTCAATACATTGGATTGCCTTTAGGCTCTACTGTAAATTTACAACTAATTTTGTGATATGTTAATGCAGTTGTTAAAGCACATATAAACATTTTAGATTGTCTTGTTGATATTTACATATTAGCCTAGATGCGATATCGTAGCTGTAAGACTGATAATGACTAGCGTCCAGTTTAGGAAATAGAGCTACGTTATCGTATCTAATATTAGCCACTCTACAAATTAATCAAACAACTTTTTTCAATGTTAAATATAAAACTATGAATCTCAATGAGATAAAAAAAAAAATGGGTAAAAGAATGCCTAGTAAAACTCGTACAAGCGGACATTGACCTTGAAATTTTTAAATATTTCTTTCATACCGTTATATTCCAGAATACTTATCAACAAGATAATTCTATAAAGGTCTAAAACCAGTAACTAGTTAGACGATTCTCGAAAGGTCTAAATACCCCGAGAAGAATGCCCTTAAAATAAATAAAATTGTAGTCCCAGTCATATTTTAAGAGAGGTACGAAAGAAAAATCCCAGTAAGTTTTCATTAGTGGCATGAAACGTCCCGGGATGAACTGGTTTTAGTACGAAACGTCCCGTAGCCGAAAAGGAGTAAAATTTCCGGACAAAACTGTGTCTACGTACAGACGGACAGCTTGTTTCCAGGACACCCTTACATCGTTGACGGGTGTAAATACACAAATATTGATATATACTAAAATGTGTGACACAGTTGACAACAAACGAACCCTGAGTAGAGAATGGTAGGGCCTACCCATAACAACTATGGACAGTAAACAGACGCGGTCTTCCTCTTGAATTGATTTACCAGTCTGATCCCAATGTCTTTGAAGCATGATATGTTAACAGTAAATATCGAACAGAAGATTATTTTCTTACCACTTTCACAATAAGTTGTCGAAAAAACGACAATGAGTGTTAAAACGCAAAACCACATCGACATCGTTGCGAATTTTGACACTTCCGGTAAAGTATCTATACATGAGATGTTGGTTCCGGAAGCAAGATCGTAACGGCGTCAAAGCAGAAAACCAGTATTAAGGCGCAACGAGAGAGATCTAAAAATGATGTTTTCTATATTTCAATCACCTTTGTCAAGAAGATCATTCATTTATCTAACCAAATTTCGCTGCGCTCGTGGCATTAGTCAGACCAGTGTCAATTGTGTAAGTGTCGAAAATACACAAGTTTGGTTGTTATTCGCCCCACCGATTCGTCCCAATGTTGGCTCGACCTATACATCTACATAATTATGCTTCCATTGGTTGTCATTGCCAGTTAGTTTAATAACTTAATTTATATAGTAAATGAAAAGACGTTTCGTCTAAAATCAGATATATCAGGGAATTTTTTTCACACCTACCGAGTGGGCTGTTGGTATTATTCCTGATTTCAAATACTCTTTCTCTAGGACAATATCACTATGGAACAGCCTACCTTCTGAGGTTGCAGAAGCCCCTGACTTGGTACTCTTCAAGCAGGGTCTTTCTCACCTCTCTTTCTAATCAGTATGTAGGGGCCCAGCAATAAGTACTCACTAGTGATTCCCATTGCTGTGCCGGCCGCGGCCACCGTAACCGGAGAGGTCTGGGTTGAAGGGACGAAATGTTGCTGGGCACACCGTTCTTTACCTTACTTTATTCTTATTCCTTAACTTTTAACTATCCAAGCTCTTCTGCCTGTCTATCATTTCCTTTTCTTTTCTTGACTTGGCACCACCCGTCGCGTAATAGTCAAGTGTGACTGAGACGACGTATAATGTAGATGTAGAAAAGTGAACCGATATACAGTGACCACTTCGTGGTAAGCAGACTCATTTTGTTGTTGATGTCTGCAACCGTATCGGCAAAAAAGTCCTTATAAGGAGCATCAAAATCACTGATGGAAGATGCCACATTTAAAGCTTGCTGGACAGTGAACAATTTCAAAGGGAGGCAATTGAGCAAATGGCAATATTTGAATTATGGACATCTACTGTAGATCTACAAATTGGAAATCATTTTGTTCAGATAATTTGACTTTAATTAACAGAAATCTTGATTTCGAAAAGTCTTCAGAATTTTTAGATCTAGGGCCTTACCCTAGTTGGGCATCAATTTTGATACGGTTTTTTTTGCAATTTTAATGTTTTTATTTACAATCAAAAAGTGTGTATGTGCATCACCTTCCTTATTACTATAACTGACAATATTTACTATTACTAATCTAAAAGATTGGAAACTAATCATGTGTCAGTCTGTTCTTTAGCTCACATTTGTGGTGATATCGAGCTACTTTCGATTTTAACGATATCCCAGCAGATGTAAGACAGCAACCATCACAAAATTAGTATGCTGTCTTACAACTCGTTGATGAGACTATCTGTACTTTAACTCTTTGCAAGCTAGGTAATATTTCCATCTTGAAATAGGCAGTGCCAAACCATTTGGATTCAGATGAGACTCAAAGTTCTTTGGACATTATCATTCAGTGTCTTATCTGGATCCAAAATGTTTGCATGGGTAATCACATTTTCGCTGCTAGCGTGCAAATATTTAACCACACAGGTAAATACTTAGTGTGCATAACCCTTTAATGACACCAACAGTCTTGACTAGCATTTGCAAACATAAGTCTTGACTATCGTTTGCAAACTTAAGTCTTGACTAGCATTTGCAAACTTAAGTTTTGACTAACATTTGCAAACATAAGTCTTGACTAGCATTTGCAAACTTAAGTCTTGACTAATATTTGCAAACATAAGTTTTGACTAACATTTGCAAACATACCGTACGTTTTGACTGATATTTGCAAACATAAGTTTTGACTATCGTTTGCAAACTTAAGTCTTGACTAGCATTTGCAAACTTAAGTTTTAACTAACATTTGCAAACTTAAGTCTTGACTAGCATTTGCAAACTTAAGTCCTGACTAGCATTTGCAAACAGCTATGATCCAGATGAGACTGCAAGTAAAATTTCCTGTGTCCTTGTGCCATTATAAAACTTAATATAATTAATATTCATGATATCATTATTGTGGAGTAAAAGGTCATTTATATAGTTCGTTTAAAACTCAATATGGAGGATAAAATGCCTCTAGTAGTTTGATCTTGCAATTGGATTTGTAGAATTTTTTTCTTTTTCATCTGACTTTTGTGTATGAAGATACGTCAATATGATAGACCTGCAAAGTATGTTGACGGCTCATCACCCAATCCAAATGTGTCCCTCTCCCTGGTGTGTGATGGAGCGGATGGCAGTAACAGCATTATATTGAGCTCCTGGCCTTACAGGTACATGTAATACCTTAATTACTTTAAGTATCCGGACAAACAAACATAGTCAAATAGTGCAGACCCTGATTAAAAGGCTCCTTTAGGATCTACACTATTTACTACTATATCAGCCTTATTATACTCCCACAAACGAAGTTTTTTTTTGTGGGGGGGGGGTGTATACTGGAGTCACCATGTCCGTCCATCTGTTTGTCCGTTCATCAGTCCGTCCGGCTTGTCCGGCTCATAACTTCCAAAGTATAAAAGCTATCGACTTCAAATACAGATAGATCACATTGACTGCAAGTGCAGTGCACAAGGTTCGTAACTCTGTCTTCAGTAGTTTTGGAGTTACGCCCTTTGTTAATTTTCTCAAAATCTGGCTTGTCCGGATCATAACTTTCAAAGTATAAAAGCTATCAACTTAAAAGTTCACATATACAGATATAATACATTGACCACAAGTGCAGTGCACAAGGTCCATAACTTCAGTATTTTTGGAGTTATTGCCCTTTGTTATTTTTCTCAAAATCTGGCTTGTCAGGATCATAACTTTAAAAGTATAAAAGCTATTGACTTCACACTTCATATCCAGATGGATCACTTTGATTACAAGTGCAGTGCACAAGGTTCATAACTCTGTCTTCAGTATTTTGGAGTTACTGCCCTTTGTTATTTTTCTCAAAATCTGGCTTGTCCCGATCATAACTTTTAAAATATAAAAGCTATTAACTTCAAACTTCATATACAGATAGACCACATTGACCACAAGTGCAGTGAATGCACAAGGTCCATAACTTTGTCTTCAGTATTTTTAGAGTTATTATCCATTGTTATTTTTCTCAAAACCTGGCTTGTTTTAATAAATGAAATAGAAATTCCGCAGCTTTTCTCTGTCCTACCTCAACAAAACTTTTTTAAATTTTGCAGTATTGTTGAACACCAACTGAAGTTCTGCACCTGTGATAAAGGTTTTGAATGAATGATCTCCCTTTTTGTTATTTAACGAATTTATGAAAATTTAGTGGTCGAGAGCTTTATAACCCCATCTCTGTATCAAATATGCTAGTGGGGGTATTAATCACCACTAGTGATAGTTCTAGTTTTAAGCTATAATCCAAATGGTGCTAAGTTTTTATGTAGCTTTACAAACCAGTGGAGAGGGGAAACTGGGTGCCTGAATACTTAGGGTAATTAAGTTAGATTATGAAGAAAATGACTTCATTTCAGGTGGCTACCCAGTCTTTCATGTCTCAAATATATAATATTTACATATTTTATGGTGATATTTATAACACATATGAAAGCTATTCAGGCTTAAGCCTGCTGCTTGCAAATTGGTGATCACAATTTAGTTTGGACCCAGAAGAGATACATAGTGACTTGGCATCTCAATAGAATTCAAATCTTTTGACACTTTTACATCATTTAAAAGGAATGAAAGTCTGCTTATTACTCCATACTCTTTACTCCATATATGCCTTTCTACGTCTTTGCAAACAGAGTAGACCCAGATGAGACAGCTCCTGTAGGATATATATGCCTTTCTACGTCTTTGCAAACAGAGTAGACCCAGATGAGACAGCTCCTGTAGGAGCTGTCTGGTCAGGGTCTGCTCTGTTTGCTTATAAATGATAAACGGTAGATATAATTTTACAGTTTCTGCTGTTCCCTTAATTTAAGATCTTGATCAGCCAACATATTGTTTTTGACTTTTCTGTTTGTCTGTCCACCTGAAACTTTAACATTAATAATTTTTGAAAATTTAAAGATAGAAGTTTAAAATCATACTCAAGGCATGTACATGTATTACTGAACTAATGATGTAACTTGAACAGAGCCATGTTACGGTCAAACTTCAAGGTCGGACATCAATTTTCTTATACTTTAACCTTGACCATACCTTTTTGAGCTATTATATATAGAGACTTTAAATAGATGACAAGCATACTTATCTCATGAAGTTGCAACTTTTAATTGGTGCTAGGTCAATTTCAAGATTCCACTTCAAGGTCGAAGTACCTGCTGAAGGCATAGTATTTCATGAACATCTTTTTCTTTAGATTCTAGTCACAGTTTATGCTCATGCTTATTTTCAGCTATGTGTTCAACTTTGGAGAGGGGTTTCAGATGACCTGTGCTGCATATGGGTAAATAACACACTGACACATAGTGAAACATGTTAATAACTTAGATAAGTTAGCACACAATGCTAATCTGAACATGTAGTTTGCCCTTTACTTGATGAATATTCATGAAAGAAATAATTACTTTATGAGTAATAATTTCACAACTCTGCAAACAGAATACAGTAGAACCTGCATTAAGTGGTCATCAAAAAGATGTCTATAAAGCAGGTGATAGCTTAATGCAGGTCAAGAAATGCAGAAAGCTCCTATAGGAGCTTTCTGCATTACTTTTGCACTGCATTAAGCAACCACCTGCTTTTTATGCCCCTGTACTGCACTGTTTGTCATGTTACACTTTTCTTTAGAAAAATCCCTAAATATTCACCATAGTTGACCTGTTTGAATTTTGGAATAGTCCATTTGAAAATTCAGCATTGTAAGGGTTAAGATTCCTATTTTCAATAAATGAATGACTGCTTGTGACAGGTTCTACTGTAGACCCAGGTCAGATGGCTCCTGTAGGAACCATGTGATTAGGGTCTGCTCTGTTTGCTTACTGGATTATATAGATCCG
Source organism: Azorinus chamasolen (assembly GCA_963576725.1). Taxonomy (NCBI): domain Eukaryota; kingdom Metazoa; phylum Mollusca; class Bivalvia; order Cardiida; family Solecurtidae; genus Azorinus; species Azorinus chamasolen. The sequence continues at coordinate 87,829,807 of OY755236.1, read as the reverse complement.
CTGTTAGTTTCTGCCACAGTGAAAAAAAATCTGCCTTCATATACCATTATAAAACAATCACCTATTTAATATTGATGGTGTCATTATTTCTGATATAAATATTCTTAACTCTTTCCTTTATATAAACATGTTTTCACGCATTTGCAAACAGTGTAGACCAAGATCAGATGGCTCCTATATGAGCCGTCTGATCAGGGTCTGCTCTGTTTGCTACTAGAATTTGAAAGGTATGCTTCTTTACTTTCTAAAATGGCTACACTGTTCAACCTTCCATATTTCATTATAACTATTTTGTCCATAGACTAAGAACAGAGAAAGTGTTATTATACATGTAACTATTTTGTCCATAGAAAACAGAAAGGGTTAAGGTAAAGGGTTAAGATCATTAAAGTCAACTCAACAGACTGATCATACTGTTGATAATAATAATAAAAGCAAGCTGATATATGTTATTAACTCTTTGCTCGCTAGTTGCGAACTGTGATGACATATGCAAACAGTTTGGATCCAGATGAGACGCTGCATAATGCGTCGTCTCATCAGGATCCAAACTGTTTGTCATCTTGACTATATTTTTGCAAAAAAATGAGAGAAAGTTTATTTTAAGAATTGAAGCAGACGACAATTGTTGCAGACGAAAAATTACTTAGCGTGCAAAGAGTTAATCCTATCAAATGGACTCCATGTCTCTGGAAAGAGATTTTAACATTGACGATAAAGGCAGCTCTTAACTATGTAAGTGATTAACATTTATTTGAGAATTTATGATTTCATGAATTTCAATTAATTTTAACATAATTTTTATTGTACAATAATTATTGCAAATGAAAAAAAGAACATTTTTTTTTACAAAGAATCTGATCTATGACATTACTTTCTTTTATAACATAGAGTCACCTCTTTGCAAACAGCATAGACCCAGGTCAGTCTCTACTGTAGGATCCGTCTAAACAGAGTCTGCTTTTGCTTATGAAATAACATAGATCTATTTCTACAGTTTTTGCCATGTTAGAAATTCCCTTGTCATTGTTGCCATTATAAAATGTTCATACCTTGATTATTTCTGATGTGAATATTGACAAAGTAAAGGGATAAGCAAACAGAGCAGACCCTGATCAGACAGCTCCCACAGGAGCTCTCTGATTAGGGTCTACTCTGTTTTCAATGCACAGATATGTATAAATATGTATATATGAAGAGAATTATAATTTTTACCCTTTCCTTCATATAAAGCAGTTTTCACTCATTTGCAAACAGGGTAGACCAAAATCAGGGTCTGCTTTGTTTGCTAATGGAATTTGATAGATTTGTTTCTTTACTTTCTAAAATGGCTGCAATGTTACACCTTCCATTATTCATTTTAACTATTTTATACATGAATATTCGGTAGGTATTGAAATTTGGAATAAACATAGAGCAGGGAAAGGGTTAAAGCCTCAACTTTGTTACAATAGTCATATATTATGCAACAATAGTCATATATTATGCAACAATTATGGCAGAGTTAAGCTTACATGTATTTAGCTCATAAATTTTCTTCTGTTTTCCAGTAAAGGCGCCAAAGGTGAAAAATACACTCATCAACATATGTTTGTTACGCATGCATCATGGAAAAATGTTGGAGGAATATTAGGTAAACATCTACAAATCTTATCCTTGTGTTAGGTCAGTAGTCTTCTGTGCAGGAAACAATGCAATTCGTTATATGCACAGAAAAATCGCTGGGGTCTTTCTCCACCTGTAATTAGCTGGACATTGTGATATGATTGAAATACTGCTAAAGCATCCTAAAACCATGATACATAGAAACTATAGGTGTCATTGATGGGAATTTCTGTATTGATGGAAAAATATTGATGATATATTGTTATAATCGATTTCTACTTAACCCTTTCCCTGTTCTGCGTTTATTACAAATTTCAATACCTACTGACTGTTCATGGACAAAAAGGTTATAATGAAATATGGAAGGTGGAACATTGTAGCCATTTTAGAAAGTAAATACACAGATCTTTGAAATTCTATTAGCAAACAGAGTAGACCCTGATCAGACGGCTCCTCTAGGAGCCGTCTGATCTGGGTCTACTCTGTTTGCAGATGCGTGAAAACACGTTTATATGAGGGAAAGGGTTAAGAATATGATTTATGCTCTGTAGTTACATCCATCTAAGTGTAAAAAGTTAAAACTTTCAATAAACTTATATAAAAGAATACTGAATATCTTCTGTGGCTTATACTTTACTACAACTCTTCTAAGTTATTTAACTTTAATTTTCGAACTGTAAACAAGTAAGTTGAAGTAAACACCTGAAAATGGTGGAAATGAAGGTATGCATGGAAATTCTGTTGAAGAATTCCACTGCAAGTATGTAAGAAGTTACCAACCTGTAAGAAATATAGCCTGTGGAAAGGTGTTTATTTGTCCTCCATTTGTATGGATATTTTGAAACCAGTATAGATATCGAATTGACTGGCTTGAATCGATAGTATATCGATATTGTTCCTATCAATGACACCTCTAAAAGAAACAAAACAAATCTTATCACCACATACAATCAATCTTGTTAGTGTTAATTTTGAGTGACTTATTTTAATTAGATCATCAAGTTTATTTTGTAGTAATAGTAATACATTGGTTGTACATGTAATTCATCGATTCAACCATGGTATTATCGTCAGTAGCAGGAAAGGAGTCTTATAATTAACCATTTACCCTAAGACTCCAACAACCCCCCCTCCCCCATTACGAATATAAAATTAATTTGATTCTTTTATTGATATAAATATGGAAAATTATTTCCATGGAAAACAATAGTGTGCCAGGTCTGTAACATGTGAGCAAACAGAGCAGAACCTCATCAGACAGGAGTTGTTAGTCTGGGTCTATTCAGTTTGCAAATTCTCAAAAAGGCAGGATAATCAGGTAAAGGTTTAACCCTTTACTCCATATATATATATATGACTTGTCTCAGTGTTTCTATCCAGGTATACTTCTGTACATGAATCAATCTTAAACCTCCTGGGTTTTCCTTAAACTGGGCATTGTGCTATAACTGAAATACTGTTAAAGTGAGGTAAAACATACAAACAAGCAGTGGACCCAGATCAGAAGGCTCCTGTAGGATCTGGGTCTACTATGTTTGCAAATGCATGAAAAGGCATTTATATGAGGGAAAGGATTTATTGCAGTAAATGTTATGGTGAAACTTTTATCTTACTCCTCTTATATGGGACCCTGTTAATCCTTTACTCTGTGAATATTCGTGTATTAAAGAACAAATATGAATATTTTTAATGGATATGAACACATGGAATTTTGGCTATCGTGAAAACCATTTTACAAGCTTACAGAGCTAAGCCTGATCAGATAGCTGTTACAGGAGCTGTCTGATCTGGTTCTACTCTGTTCGTAAAGGTGTTAAAAGGCATATACGTATATATATGTATATATATGGACAGAGGTCCAGATAAGATGCGTAAATTGAAACATTTTCATGAATAACTTCTTTATTTCCCCATCAAACCCTATACTGTAACCACTCTTTAGATTTGTGTCTAGGAGATGATTCTAAAGAGTGGTCACAATATAGGGTTTGGTGGAGAAATGGAGATTTTAGTATTTTGGTACATACATTTATCTGTATCTCTGATGGAGTAAAGGGATAAACCCATTTTGCATTAACAGGGTATGTACAAGGTAGTCGTCCAGCAAGAATTATGCACACCCTTCATGGACCAGCTCATTATAAGGTAGGTATATCAAAAGCATTTGTGAGATTTATACAGAGAAAAGTCATGAGTACCAAACACTTAACCCTGTCCCTGTTTAATATTCATGTGTAAACGAATAATGACATCATGAACATTTAGTTGCTGAATTTTTATGATGGCATATATGCGCAGAATGTTTTGGTTCAGGCAGAAATTGTAGAATCAGATCTGTATTATATCATAAGCAAGCAGAGCAGACCCTGATCAGACAGCTCCTATAGAACCCGTCTCATTTGGGTATACTCTGTTTGCAATGCATGAAGGAAAGGGTTAACCCTTTACCTGATGAATATCCATGTCAGCAATAGTAGATGAATGTTACTTTATAGCTGAATTTTTATGGTGACGTCATGAATAAGGGTATTTTTACCATGGCAGAAACTGTAGAAATAGATCTATATTATATTACAAGCAAACAGAGCAGATTCTGCAGACCTCTGGTCGCAGAGGTGTCAAAAGATGTTTCTATGGAGTAAAGAGTTAACACTGATTGTATACAGGTGTTCAGATGCAGCAGCTGTCTTCTGCCTTTATTTACTGCCTGTATCTACCTTGTTTGAACTGCAATTGTCTCCTAGTAAACCTTTCCTATAGGAGCTGTCTGATCAGGATCTGCATCTGTTTCTTTTGTTTCTAAACACACTAACAAATGTCAGGAAGGTCACAATGAATTGATTACTCTGCTGAATGGTATAGTTCTGAACGGGCTCATGTTAACATAACCACATGAATTTCTGACTGAGGCAGAAACTAGAATCAGATCTATACTATTTCACTTGCAACAGACCCTAATCAGATGGCTCCTACAGGAGTATGGCAGGGCTCAGGTTAGAGGGGCAGTTTAGGAGAAAATGTCTTCCTAACGATGCTAACTTCTCCCCTGTTTTGACCTGAGGGTGAAGTTTGAATAAATAGAACATATATGTATAGGAAGATACAAAATCAGGACCATACCTTTTCCCTGAATCCCACCAAACTTCTTGAGGTGTGTATGGTAAGCTGATAGGTGTATGGTAAGCTGATAGGTGTGTATGGTAAACTGATAGGTGTATGGTAAGCTGATAGGTGTGTATGGTAAGCTGGTAGGTGTGTATGGTAAGCTGATAGGTGTGTATGGTAAACTGATAGGTGTATGGTAAGCTGATAGGTGTGTATGGTAAGCTTGTAGGTGTGTATGGTAAGCTGATAGGTGTGTATGGTAAGCTGATAGGTGTGTATGGTAAGCTGGTAGGTGTGTATGGTAAGCTGATAGGTGTGTATGGTAAGCTGATAGGTGTATGGTAAGCTGATAGGTGTGTATGGTAAGCTGATAGGTGTATGGTAAGCTGGTAGGTGTATATGGTAAGCTGATAGGTGTGTATGGTAAGCTGATAGGTGTGTATGGTAAACTGATAGGTGTGTATGGTAAGCTGGAAGTTGTGTATGGTAAGCTGGTAATTGGTTACCAGTTACCTTTTGAATGTTGAAAATGAGTGTACAGTGTACTGGCATTTGCAAACATTGCAGGCCCTGGTCAGTGGGATCCCATTGATCTGGGTTTGCACTGTTTGTCATTTAGAACCCTTTAACAAATTAAACCATTTGTACTGAATGGACTCTAGTTAAACACTGGCTTGTTGTAAATTCTTTTTTTAATATTTAGCATTCGAACAGTTATAAAGTTATTCTCTCCAAAGGTGTTTCATATACAGTAAAACTTGACCTAACGGTCACCTTAAATGAACGGTCACCTCGTCTTAATGGTCAGTTTGAAATCCTCCCGACGAAAATCCGTCTTTAATGCACCTGTTTAGGCGGTCACCTTCCTTCCGCGGCCAGCGGCCACCATTTTTCATCCCAAACCCTATATTTCGACCCCATTAGACGGCCAGCAGACAACCTGGCTGCCAGATTGAAATGTGTGAAAACCCAATACACAGTCAGCTGACACATCATGTAACATGTCAAAATGGAGGATGCGCATCGTAACTTTCCGACATTACGGAAATCGCCTATCGAAATATCGTGACCGCTTCGGAAACTTCCGTTATGTTGGGAAAGTGCATAGATTGGCCGCTTCGGTTTTTTTCGTTATGTCGGAAGTGAATGAAATAAACCAAGCATTGACCTTGGCCTTAGGGCAAGATTATAATCAAGCATGATAATCCTTTCAACTCCTTTACCCGTTAAATGTGCAAATATTGGGGTGTTGAGAAGTTTGTCTGCACGTTACTGAACCAAAAGAGATAATATGAAAACAAAATATTCACGCCTTTTCCAAACGTAAGTTCCTCACGTTAGAGAATCGAGTGAAGTGTAGACCTCCAACATATGTATTTCTGGATGTGTTGAATAATTCTGCCATATTTTTTGTTTCGTTTGTGCATGTAATTTACAGTACATATTGTATTTTACCTGTATTTACAAGGATAAAATACATACTCTTTTGGATAAGGCATTAAAGTACTGTATATATATTTTGCGTTTGTCTGACCAAACAGAAAAATCTTCCAAAATATCCACCCCTCGATTAAGTGGTCATCTCGCTTAAGCGGTCAATTTTGCCGCTTCCCTTGACTGGCCGCTTAACACAGGTTATACTGTATGTGCAAAATTATTTTTTTAACAGTGTGGGACTTTCATTATAAGTTGTGTAAAGCTGAAGCAGCAGATGATACAAAATGAAAAACATTAATGAGAATGTGAAATGTTGAATAGTGAATTTAGGAAATGTGAATTTGTGTTTGCAAAGGTGTCAGATGGTATGATCTATCCCAATCAGATTTGGAAAATGTCAAATTTTACATGGTGCATTTTGGTCTTGTGGCACACTATCTTTCACCCTTTACTCCATGAATATCAATGTAACAAATAGTGACATCATGAATATTAATTAGATTATTTTTAGTAATGAAAGATGGTCGTGGGAACTTTGAGCCATAGTAGAAACTGTGGAATCATACATCCACTGTATATTATATCATAAGCAAACAGGGCAGATCCTGATCAGAGAGCTCCTATAGGAGCATTCTGATCTGGGTCTGCCCTGTTTGCATAGGCATAGAAAGGAGTATTTATGGAGTAAAGGGATAACCCATTCTCTCACAGGCCATTTTTAGACCCAACCTCTTTCAATAAATCTACTGAAATGGGCGTTTACTAGAGAAAAGGAAAATTAAGAATTGTGTAGTTTTGAAATCATTGTGATGAATAGAGCATTTACTTCTATAGATCAAATGCTCTGTTTATCATAATAGGTTCAAATGGTGACTTTTACTGAGGTGTCAAAAGGCGCCAGTATGAGGGAATTGGTTAAATATTTATTTTCTTCTTCAGGAGATCCTTAATTCATTGAAAAGAACCACAACTGTGTTCTTATCAGAAATTGACGGCATGAAGCTAGGTAAGTTACAACTTGTATCATAATTATCCCATATATTCAGACTTAAAAATCAGTCAAATTCTGATCAGAGTCTTCACTGTTTGTTTTTTGTCCCTTACAGAGTGGGACATGAGTCACTAATGTCCTTTGCAAACAAAGGAGCCCTCTCATCAGGGTCTGCCCTGTTTGTCATGTTACACTTTTCTTTAGAAAAATTCTCTAAATATTCACCAAAAGCGTGACCTGTTTGAATTTGGAATAGTCCATTTGAAAATTCAGCATTGAAAGGGTTAAGGTATGGAAACAGTTCCAGTTTGACTTATGCTGCTTTAACCCTTTCCCTGTTCTATGTTTATTACAAATTTCAATACCTAATAGATATTCATGGATAAAATAGCTATAATGAAATTTGGAAGGTTGAACATTGTAGCCATTTTATGAAGTATAGAAACAGATCTATCTAATTCCATTAGCAAACAGAGCAGACCCTGATCAGACGGCTCCTATAGGAGCCGTCTGATCTGGGTCTACTCTGTTTGCAAACGCATGAAAACACGTTTATATGAGGGAAAGGGTTAAAAACAGACGGAGAGGGGAGATTGAATGTTGGAAGATGTAGGGTCATTATAGAATGCACCCATAATTGTTACAAATGAATAGCATCTTGACAAAACTGGATTGTGCAAATGGTATACACCTAGACATGACATCTTGTCTGGGACAGGGTGTCACATTAGTTCTCACCTGCACTGTGGAAAAAATAATGTGTTCAAATTTTGATCTTGATATTTTGACAATGGGTTATTCAGCTTCACCCTTTCCTCCATAAATACACCTTTCTATGCCTCTTCAGTAGTCACTTCTTGAAACCATTGTGATAAATAGAGCATTTGCTCCTATAGGAGCAAATGCTCTATTTATCACAATGGTTTCAAACTACAAAATTTCCAAATTTTCCTTTTCTCTAGTTAATGCTCCTTTTTGGTAGATTCATTGAAAGAAATTAGATCTAAAAATAGCCTATGGATTAGTAATATACATGTACTGTGCATGCTTTTTAACCCTTACTGTGTGGGACACGAGTCACTAATGTCCTTTGCATACAGTGTAGATCCAGATGAGAGGGCTCCTAGAGGAGCCCTCTCATCAGGGTCTGCACTGTTTGCCATGTTACAATTTTCTTCAAAATAATCCCCAAATACTCACAATAAGCTTGACCTGTTTGAATTTTGGAATAGTCCATTTGAAAAGTGAGCATGGTAAGGGTTAAGCTTTTACCTGATAGAAACCTCTTTTCACACCTTTTCACACAGAATAGATCACCATCAGATGGCTCCTATAGGAGCTTGTCATATCAGGGTCTACTCTATTTCCTTATGGTATGATAAAGATATGATTCTAAAGTTTCTGAAATGGCAAAAATGGCCATTATGAAAAGTTGATTACTGAATAGGCATGCCTTCTTGTATAAATATAGGTGAAAGGTTATTGCCATATAGTTTGGATCCTTACTAAATGCACTTTTTCAGTTTTCTGCTCTTGGTCTGCACTGTTATCATAGCCTTAAATTTTCTTTAGACTTTAACACATTACCCCCTAGTGACGCATTTTTGCGCCTCTATAAAATTCACATTGTGAAACCATTGTGATAAATAGAGTATTTGCTCCTATAGGAGCAAATGCTCCATTTATCACAATGGTTTCAAGCTACAAAATTCTCAAATTTTCCTTTTCTCTAGTTAATGCTCCTTTTCGGTAGATAAATTAAAAAAGGTTGAGTCTAAAAATAGCGTAGGAGAGAATGAGTTAAATAGCAATGTAATGGCTTGTCATGTCATTATTTTAAGGACTATCAGATATTATGTGATTTCTCATGACAGTTACTTTATACCTACAACTAAATGTGTTGTGCAGTGCATTTCTAAGACAAAAACAGCAAAAATAAAAGTAGAAATAATAAAAGCAGTAGTTGTAGAGATTTAATTACAGTAAAACGTCTCTATAATGACCACTGAATTGTGTTAATTAGTTGGTATTTTGGGCATGTGGTTGCTTAAAGCAAGGTGATAGTAAAACAGAACGCTCCTATAGGAGCGTTCTGTTTTACTTTCACCTTGCTTTAATCATCCACCTGCCTTTAACACAAAATACTTGATGTAATTTAGTGGTCGCTAAAGAGAGGTTTTACTGTACTATCAAAGTTCATGAACTGATTGAATTAGTGGATGGATGAGACGGAATAAACAGAGCTACAGATAAAGGTGCGTACCCAAATACTCAAATCATCATCCATGAGGATCCTAAAGAGTGGTCACGGTATACTGGTTTGGTGGAGAAATAAATGAGATATTCTTGAAAATGGTTAAATGTACTCATCTTACTTGGACCGCTGAATTATTAAAGTATAAGTCGAGGGCTTGGTGCAAAACTATTGTAACTCCTTCACTTTGTGAAGGAGTTACAATAGTTTTGCACCAAGCCCTCGATTAGTATAATCTTTGTACGCTGAATAATTGTCGTCTGCAACATTTGTCATCTGCTTCAAATTCTTTAGGTGGATTTTGCTATTTTGTATGTTGTGTTTACTCTTTTCACAACATAGGGGAAATTATCATTTTTAATTATCAAAATATATTCCTTTCTCTACGGCTCTGTGGTTTCAATTGTTTTCTGACTAGTCCCATCTACACTTTCCAGATATAATGAAAGAAAGTCGTTCACATTTTGAAGATGGCCAAGTAAGGATAGACTATGTGAAATTATCTGGTGAGTCATTTTACTTGTTTTCCAACATGGCCTTATTCTTATCATCTGCACTGTTAATATTGCGGTCATGTTATTGTTGTAGTCATGTGTATTTTGTGAGCTGTCACCTCTGGGACTGATATAGTAATGCTCTGAAGAATTGGTACTAGAATAAAGTAGCTTTCTTAGAGTTTTATAAGTAGCTGGAGTCTATGATGTTCATGCATACCTGATGAATATATATGGAAGACATAATGACATCATGAATATGTATTAATAGCTGATTTTTTATGCCCCCCCCCCCCCATTCAAGGGGTGGGGTGGGGGGTGGGGCATATTGTTTTTGACCTGTCTGTTGCTGATCTGTTGGTTGGTTTGTGGACAACTTTAACCCTTTACCTGATAGAAGCGGCTTTTAGCGTGTTTGATTTATTCCTCCGCGGAAGAAAATAGTTCAAATTCATACAGTCATGAACATATTGCATAATAAATATTTTCTATATCCTAGTAGGTGGTAGCTTAAAGCAGGCTGAAAGTAAAGCAGAATGCGCCTTAAGGCGCATTCTGCTTTACTTTCAACCTGCTTTAAGTGGTCATATGTCTTCAAAACTAGAAACAGGCTATTGGGTAAAGGGTTAAGGTTGGAAATACTTTTGTAGCCATTGCACATACATACTTCAAACTTGGCATGCATGTGCAACTTATGGAGGCAAACATTTTTAGGGGTAGCTTATTAAGGTCAAGGTCATATATCAAGGTCAAAGGTCAAATTACTGGTCAAATTTATATTGGCGATAATCAGAGTCATAGTGTTTCACAAACATATCTTGTTTTTATAATGAAATATGAATATGATGTTTTGGTCATTGCACCAAGTGTAGTCACAGATCTGTACTACAGTATTCCATAAGAAAACAGAACAGGCCCTGATCACACAGTTTCTACAAGAGTCATCTGATCTGGGTCTACCCTGTTTGCAAGGGCTTAAGTAGTAAAGGGTCAAGTGATCAATAAATAGAAGCCTATGTCTGTGCCTATAACCCTTTACTCCATGAATATTCATTTTAGAAACCATGACGTCATGGACACTAATTATATTAGTTTTTATAATGGCATATGAACACAGGAACCTTTGGCAAATGACAAAACTGGAGACTCAGATCTATATTATTTCATTAACAAATAGAGCAGACCTTGATCCAACAGCTACTAAAGTAGCTGTCTGGTCTATGTCCATTCTGTTTGCAAAAGCATAAAAAGGCATGATTATGGAGTAAAGGGTTAACCCTTTACCTCATATAAACGTGTTTTCACGCATTTACAAACAGAGTAGACCCAGATCAGACGGCTCTAAAGGCTGAACAAAAGAAATATTTAGCAGATAGCTCCTTTAGCATTGCCGTGTATTATTTAACCTTTTCCTTCATATTAATGCATTTTCATGAATTTGCAAACAGAAGACCCAGATCAGATGGCATCTATAGGAGCTGCCTGATGAAGGACTGCTCTGATTCAATAGTTTTTGCCAAAGCAAACATTTCCATTGAAAAGTTTACACTATACAACTTTTACTGATAAATATTCATGATGTCATTATTTCTTACATGAATAGATGTACTGTACAGAAAAAGGTTTAAGCAACCAGCTACTTTTCAAGACTTCAATTTTAACCAGTATGTAGTCACTTAACCCGTTACATCTTATATTTACAATTTTTTGCCAACAGAGTAGAACCATATCAGGCAGCTCCTATAGGAGACATCTGATCAGGGTCTGCTCTGTTTGCATATGAAATAATATAGCTACTATAGATTATGCAGTGGCCAAAACGTTTTGTGTTCTTACACATTTATATGAATTCAGCTATTAAATGTAGGAAGATGCTGTTTAGAAAAGTTTCATCAAGATTTATCAAGAAACTTTGTAGACAGCAGCGTAGCTGAATCCAAATGTAATGTACGCACCATGGCTATATGGCTCCGGGGGCATACTCCCTGGGGAAATTTTAGAATTGTGTAGTTTAGAAACCATTGTGATAATAGAGCATTTGCTCCTATAGGAGCAAATGCTCTATTTATCACAATGGTTTCAAACGATGATTTTTACAGAGGCGCCAAAAGCGTCAATATGATGAAATGTATAACAAGACAGCGTTATCGAAGTCTATTCCCTTCGCTTTCGTTTTTTTGTTCCATTTTGGCCATAGTAACGTTTTCACTTTTCAAATTAATGTTACGCACGTGCGTAAGTGCGTATCACTAGCTGGGCACCTGGTAGATATTGAATTGTTTCATTTGCAGGGGAATATACTATTACTTATGGACAGAAAAAAGAAAAGCTAGCATTTGCATATATAATTAAGGTAAGCTAAATTTTACAATAGCATGTATTTTATGTTACTGTGTTAATGAAAATTTATATAAAAGTACCATTAACTTTGCATGGTGCAAAGTATGCTATAAAATGGATCTCAGAGGAATATTTCACATGATTGTTGTTCATGAAACATTAAAATTGTTTTTGTATATACAGTCAAACCTGCTGTAAGCGGTCAGTCTAGGGAAGTGGCCACTTTGGCCGCTTACAGCAGGTGACCGCCTAAACCAGGTGCATGTTACCAAGCATACTTTCGAGTAATTATGACAGACATGTATTATGTGTACAGCAGTATACTAATCGATATTTATAAAGACCGTTCTGACCTAAAGTGCCGGTAATAATTGCAAGTCATATCGAATTAATTGCCTTGTTTGTCGTTCTTCAACCTTTTGTCCCTTATTTATAAGTGCCAGTTCTTTCATTTGAGTAATACACGTGCCAGTGTTATTCGAATTTGGCTTCAGGGTGTAACTTCTAACGGTGTAGCCATGTTTGACACGACTGGTTTCCCGAATATTCTGTCCGCGAACATCTAACTCATAAAGCGGAAGTCGGGAACCAGCTAGTTCACGCGTGATTACATTCCTGGGGAATTCCGAGTAGAAGGTAAATCCCCAATTAATATGGCGTGAACAACCGACGCGCTTTGTAAACAAACAAAAGAAACTCTGATAAGGGGTCCAAATGGGTCATGACCGTTAGTTGTATGCATTCAAATGTGACAAAATGTCTTATGTTGCCGATCGATAGCCATGAAAAGTGTTTATACGCTTTACATTTGTAGAACACCTGGCCGCTTACACCAGTGTTTATTGGCCATTTGGGATGAAATAGAGTGGCCGCTGGCCGCGTTAGGCAGGTGACCGCTTATACCAGGTGTAATATATAGTGTTTTTCATTGGGAGGGTCCTAGAGTGGCCGCTTACAGCAGTGTGGCTGCTGATACCAGGTGACCGCTGAAGCAGGTTGGACTGTATGTAAAGTACCTAGTTATAGTCTACTTTCAGTCTGAATGACCGCTCAGCCGACTGTACATTTACTCCTCTGGTCATTGAGTCATTTGCCTCCAATATTGAGCACTGCTAACATATGGCGCAATCATGCAGCCGCAGTACCGGCTAGTGACCCATTTTAACCCCTGGTTGGAGAGGAAGTGCGGGTGGGAGACACTGAAAAGCGTCTCCGAAATTTCTGGGAGGGATCGGGATTTGAACCCCGGACCTCCGGACTGGAAGTCAAGCGCATTACCACTAGACCACCGCACACCACCATATATGTGACACCTATCATGCATATCACACCAACTTCATCTGATCAGTGTTTGCTCTGTAAATGCTTTTGACATGATATAGGTCTGATTGTATTGTTTAAATGTCAAAGCAAATCATTCACTTGTAAAGTTTACATTGTAAAAATTCAGCTAATAAATATTCATGATGTTGTTATCTCGTACATGAATATTAAATAGGAAAAGGCATTAACCCATTCCAGCATAGGCTATTTTTAGATCCAAACTCTTTGATTAAATCCACCAAAAAGGAGCATTTACTAGAGAAAAGGAAATTTTCAGAATTGTGTAGTTTTGAAACCATTGTGATAAATAGAGCATTTGCTCCTGTGGAGCAAATGCTCTATTTATCACAATGGTTTCACAAAGTGACTCTTACAGAGGCGTCAAAAGGCGTCAATATGCGGGAATAGGTTGATAGGTGATCTATGGAGTAATGGGTTTAAGGAACTGGTAGTGGATATGGGCAGATGAAAACTTAGACCTAATCCTTCACATCTTTACCTAATCGTCATTTGCAAACAGCTTTGACCAAGGTGAGATGCTGAGTCTCTTGGTGTCTCATCAGGATCCAAGCTCTTTGACATTCAGTCAATAGTTTCTCAAAAGCTTGAGTGAATTACAAGTAAGTAAAATTTCCATAGTTCCAGATAAGATGCGTAAATTAAAACATTTTCAAAAATAACATATTTCTCCACCAAATCCTGTGTTTTGATGACTCTTTAGAGACGATTCTAAACAGTGGTTACAACATAGGGTTTGATGGAGAAATGATGACTTTGGTACTTGAGTATGCATGTTTATCTGTGCGTTTCAGCTGTGGGCAGTGTTGGTATTCCATAGTGTTTGGCTTACTTCATTAGTTTATCACCATTGATGAATACTTTTTTGTGCATATATTTGTGATAATACTTTCTTTCTGCCTTTGTTATTTTTTAGCCCAAAAGATGTGAAATGATTAACAATAGTATCAGTCTGGATGCTGGAAAACTAGTTGAATTAGACATACAATGGTGAGTGATAGATGTACATTTGTTTTGTTTTTTTGCTGATTGCAGTAAAACCCTCTAAACCGGAGGCTTAATTTAGTATACACATTGATTTTGGAGACAGATGGAAGCTTAAAGCAGGGTGAAAGTCATGAAGAAAGCTCCTCCAGGAGCTTTCTGCATGACTTTCACCCTGCTTTCGCACCTTTTACAAACAGAGTAGACCTAGATCAGATGGCTCCTGTATGAACCGCATAATCAGCGTCTGCTCTGTTTGCTTATGACATTATAATAGATCAGACAATACCATTTCTACCAGTACCAAAATATTCTGTGTATATATACATGTACCATTTTAAACATTCAGCTTATGAATATTCGTGAAGTCATTGTTTCTTATATGAAACTTCAACGGGGATATTAACCCTTTCGTTCTCAGCACTATTTTGGAAATTTGCATAATATTATTTATTAATATGTACTGATGTATGTAATCACTAATACTGTGTTTGTTATTTGTCTAAGACCCATAAAACTATATACCATTGGAAAGGGTATGAATTTTACTTTTGTATTGACATATGCAAATTACAAAAAATCTGCATATAATTAACATTCATAATATGCAAATGAGCTCCAGCGACAGAAAAAATTACATTTTGTTGTTTTTCCTCTCATAAAACTGTTTCAAACAGATTTGTTTTTGCAAATTTCAGTCTAAATGAGTTTTACTATGTTGTTTAGTTATATTTTATGACAAATGTCAAAGTATAATTTGGGGGGGGGGCTTTGTTTTCAAAATTAAAACGGATATATGAATCCTAATGGAACTGTTTGTTCATGGTTGCCACCAAGGACGGGGTAGTTTACAACTGTCCAGTGATCTAAATCACCCCATTGATAGTCAGGACTTTGGGTCTGAGGGGGACTAAAATGCATTTTCTGGGTTCTGGATCCGACCCGATCATTTCTGCCAAGTACTCATCTTCTACGGCGATCTCACACTTTTCTACTACAAGCAAGACCATGCCCACTCGCAACCCCTATCCCTGAGGCAGAAGAGAGGGGGTTGAATATAAGGTGTCATCTGTTTCAGAGCAGTTTGAATCACTAAAGGACGATTCCGAAACAGACCCGTCTTCTAAGTAACCTTTTATACCGAAAAAATCAGTATAATCGCTATCAGAATCATTGGGCATTGATGAAATG
Source organism: Azorinus chamasolen (assembly GCA_963576725.1). Lineage (NCBI taxonomy): Eukaryota > Metazoa > Mollusca > Bivalvia > Cardiida > Solecurtidae > Azorinus > Azorinus chamasolen. The sequence continues at coordinate 87,814,065 of OY755236.1, read as the reverse complement.
ATTCACCGACCTTCCTCAGCAGAAAATGACACCCTTTGGGTCATTATTCGCCTTCAGAAAAACCCTCAAAAAGTAGATTTTTTGTTTCGTTTTTGATATGTTTGTTTACACAGACATTCAATTCCGCTTACACGGTGTCGTAGTACCAATTTGCTTGTTAAAATTGTCCGTTATGGTAATAGATCCAACGAACATATAGAAGCGCGCTTGAAAGCGCTTGAGAACGAAAAGGTTACTAGATCTTGACCATTGAGGACATTTATGAGGGATGTCAATTTCTTTTACTTACATCATTAACAAAAAGTTGCCATTTTAATTAATCCTGTTCTTTAATAAAGAAATCCTGCTTATGAAACTACAATAAAGAATGTGCTTGTAAGTTATTCTTTCACTTCTGAGAAAATCATTCATAAACTTTGAACTTCTCAAATGCATTTACATGTCAGCATTAATGCTGTATCTATTAATAGTAACAATATATTGTTTACTGATATGGGTGCTCACAACTTCAGATTTATCAATATATTTATCCTTTTCAGTCCTTTAACTCTTTCCTTGTTCTGTATTTAGGCCAAATTTCAATACCTACTGAATATTCATTAACACAATAGTTATAAAGAAATATGGAAGGTTGAAGGTGGCATTTTAGAAAGTAAAGAAACAGATCTATCAAATTTTATTAGCAAACAGAGCAGGCCCTGATCAGACGGCTCTTCTAGGAGCCATCTGATCTGGGTCTACTCTGTTTGCAAATGCGTGAAAACATGTCTATATGAGGGAAAGGGTTAAGCCAGAAAACACCAAATATCGAATCTTTGCAGCTTTGTTTTTAATTAATCCATATTTCTCGGCGTCCTTCAACATTGAAGTAAAGGGGAAGATTCACAGATATACATATTGTACCAGCTTTTTTGGATAGCAGTTATGGGGAGCAGGGGAATCATTACACACCTAATGTTGAAGTTAACAAGAATGGACTATAATAGGAAAACATTTCACTCCATGTGATTTTCCTTTTTCATTATTTCAGGGGTCCTATGACTTATGCGCTTCTACGAGGTGAATCTATCACATTAAAAAATGGCAAAACAGTAAGTGGTTTGAAAATCTTCATATTTTACAGTACAATTTTTTCTAAAGGTTTAGACTTAGATCAGCCGTTTTATTGCATGTGTTGTTCTACATTGTCACTGATATGTAACCTTCAACTATAGTAGTACCCCTCTAAACAGAAATTCTAGTAGAGAGAAATTTAGATACTTTTAGGCAGGTGGCTGCTTAATTCAGGGTGAAAGTCATACAGAAAGCTCCCAGAGGAGCTTTCTGCATGACTTTTAGCCTGCATTAGGCTGCCACCTGTATCCAAGGTGGATATTTATACTAAATTGAATGTCTGGTTTAGAGGGGTTTTACTGTAAATGGTATGGCATTTGTTGTAGGTTACCCCCAATGATGTTTCAAAGAAGTATCCTCGTATTTATGATACAGGCTCAATTGTAGGTAAGTACATGTATGAGGACCTTGATTAGCCTTTCACTCCATGAATATTCATGTGAGAAATAATGAAGTCATGAATATTAATTAGATTAATTGCTATAATAGCACATGGACACAGGACTTGTTTGGTCACGACAGAAACTGTAGAATCATATCTACATTATATCACAGGCCTTTTTTCGGTGTCAACACTGGTTCGTTAAAAGGACCCATTCCCAATGCAAAATAGGTAATATTTTTCCCAATTTTGGGGAAAAATCCCAATAGAGACCAAATTTTGATTAAAATGTTAAAACAATGGGACAAAAATATTTCCCAAATGATTGAGTTTCATGCATGAAAAAATTCCCAGTGAATAAAATGCATTTTCCCAAAATTACCAAAAAAAGGCCTGCTCTTTCAGAACTGAAGCTGATAACAATGTTGCAGGTGAAAATTACTTTAATAGTGTTGAAAGAGTTCATTACCTTGTATCAGCCAGGATGGCTAATTGTTTGTTCTAGTCCAGGGAGATGGATATTTCCATAAATACATGTACTCCTTCACAACAAAGGAGCATATTGTGGACACCTTTTGAATAAGGCCAGATTCTACAGTTTCTGCCATGGCCACAAATTCCTTTGTTCACTGGCCATAATAAGAAATCAGTTATCCTTTACTCCATATTTACACCTTTCTATGCCTTTGCAAACAGAGTAGAACTAGGTCAGACTGCTCCTGTTTGAACCGTCTGATCAGGATCTGCTCTGTTTTGTTATGAAATGATATAGATATGACTGTACAGTTTCTGCCATGGCCAACATTTCCTGTGTTTATTTCAAAAATGAATCTCATTAATATTCATGACATTGTTTTATTTTTACATAAATATTCATGGAGTGAATGGTTAACCCATTCCCTCATATTGACGACTTTTGGCGACTCTCTCTTGATATTTTGGGTTATTCAGCTTAACCCTTTCCTCCATAAATACACCTTTCTACGCCTCTTCAGTAGTCACTTCTTGAAACCATTGTGATAAATAGAGCATTTGCTCCTATAGGAGCAAATGCTCTATTTATCACAATGGTTTCAAACTGCAAAATTCTAAAAAAATTCTTTTCTCTAGTTAATGTTCCTTTTCGGTAGATTTATTCCAAGTGGTTGTATCTAAAAATAGCCTATGAGGGAATGGGTTAAAATGAATATTCACAGTGTCATGAATTCTGGTATAAATATTCATGACGTAAATTGTTAATGGTCTTGGGAAATCAGATCAGAGATAATTATAGCAGTTTGTTAAAGCTTTCAGTCTGTAATAAGGTCTGGAATTAAAAACCATATTGCAGACAAAGTTACTACAGATATAACTTGCATAATTTCAAGTTTCTAGGTATGTGATTGTTGTATTGGAAAAATAATTATCAAGAGAGTTTGAATTACATTGTAATTGAGAGTGTGCATTATATATTTCAGTGCTGGAATGCCCATCAGAGTGTTATATAGACTCACTCCTGTCTGCTCAGGAGTTTGTGGACCTCCCAACAGACCCTGAGTGGGCTCCAGATCTGATTGTTCATATGTCACCTGCAAACATATTGAAGGATAAACGATATAAGGACTTCATAAAAAGGTAGGTATACATGTATTTGAAATATCTGAAATATGTTAATATTTGGATACTGTAAGTATATGGCAAAATATTTTCAAATGACCGCTGGATGATTAAGTCTCAGTATGCAGGTGAATGCTTATTGCAGGGATACTAATAAATGCAAAAAGTTTCATTTGGAGCATTTTTCAATTGTTGACATATGAACAAATACATTTGTAGACATGACAGAAACTGTAGAATCATATCTATGTTATATTTATTTCGTAGCAAACAGAAAAGACCCTGACCAGAGGGCTCATATAAGAGCTTTGATCTGTGTCTACTCTGTTTGCAAAGGCATCTCTAATAGTTAACCCTTTCCTTCATAGAAATGCTTTTTATACGCCCACCTAATAAAGGTGGTCGTATATTGGCGTGACCCTGTCCGTCCGTCCATTCGTTCGTTCGTCCGTCAACATTCTGTTTGTCCGCAGTTTTATCAGAAAACTATCTGACAGATATTAATGAAACTTCACACAAATGTTTAATGCATCAAGATCTAAAACTGAGTTGATTCTGAGGTTCATTTGATTTTTCGTTTCAGAGTTATGGCCCTTGTCCTTAAAAAATAATGCAAATACATGCAAATAGTTTGTCCGCTGTTTTCTGGAAAAACTGTTTGAGAAATATTAATGAAACTTCACACAAATATTTAATGCATCAAGATCTGAAGCTGAATTGATTCTGAGGATCATTTGATTTTTCGTTTCAGAGTTATGGCCCTTGTCCTTAAAAAAATAATGCAAATAGTTTGTCCGCTGTTTTCTGGGAAATCTATTTTAGAGATATTTATGAAACTTCAAACAAATGTTTAATGCATCAAGATCTGAAGCTGAGTCGATTCTGAGGTTCATTTGATTTGTCGTTTCCGAGTTATTGCCCTTTTACTTAAAAAAAACAAACAAATATATGCAAATAGTTTGTCCGCTGTTTTCTTGGAAAACTATTTGACAGATATTAATGAAACTCCACACAAATGTTTAATGCATCAAGATCTGAAGCTGAGTTGATTCTGAGGTTCATTTGATTTGTTGTTTCAGAGTTATGGCCCTTGTCCTTAAAAAATAATGCAAATTCATGCAAATAGTTTGTCCGCTGTTTTCTGGGAAAACTATTTGAGAGATATTAATGAAACTTCACACAAATGTTAAATGCATCAAGATCTGAAGCTGAGTTGATTCTGAGGATCATTTGATTTTTCGTTTCAAAGTTATGGCCCTTTTACTTAAAAAATAATGCAAATATATGCATATAGATTGTAAGCTGTTTTCTGGGAAAACTGTTTGACAGATATTAATGAAACTTCACACACTTGTTTAATGCATTAAGACCTGAAGCTAAGTCAATTCTGAGGTTCATTTAATATGTCGCTTTGGAGTTATAGCCCTTGCACTTAAAAAAATAATGCAAATCTATGCAAATACGAGGATGGCCATAACTTTTTCATTTGAAATGATATTTACTTCAAAAAAATTTATATGGTTAAACCTTAATATGAATTTTCACATATATTGCCTCCTTAATGATAAGTCATTTTATTCTAAAGTTATGGTCCTTGAACTTTGTGTGTTTGTTGCTTTGTTTGTCTTTTAGTTTGTTGTTTTCTGGGAAAACTATTAAAATGATATAAATGAAACTTAACACAAATATTTCAAGCAACAAAATCTGAAGCTGAGTTTATTTTGAGGTTCATTCAGTTTGTCTTTACAGAGGTCTGGCCGTTGCACTTTACAAAAATCTGCAAATATGAGGATTAGCTGTAACTTTTTTATTTAATAAGATATTCACTTCAATTTTTTTAAAAAATAATATCACCTCAATATTTACAGATTAGAAAATGTCAGCACTTATAAGGCATGTTGAATCAGAGAAAGTTTGCAAGTATGTGGTACTCTTGTTCACACATGGCATAAAGAGTAGACCCAGATCACACAGCTCCTGTAGATGCTGTCTGATTAGGGTCTGGTCAGTTTGCTTATGAAATTATAATAGATCTGACTGTACAGCTTCTACCAATACCAAACAATCCTGTTTACATATGCTATTTGAACAATTTCAGCTTATAAATACATATATTCATGTTTTCATTTTGTTTTGCATGAATATGCAACAGGGAAAGGTTAAAGGGTATTAATTACCATAACAGATGGACAATGTGTCATCAGCTATGTGTATTTCTTATTTTTATATGCCCGTACATCAGGGTATACTCAGATTATTCAGATATACAGTAAACCTTCTCTAAACTGAAATTCTAGTAGAGAATAATTTAGATATTTTTAGGCAGGTGGCTGCTTAATGCAGGGTGATAGTCATGCATTTATCTCCTGTCTGTCTCAAAGGTCAACATGTATACTAAATTGATCATCTGGTTTAGATAGGCTTTACTGTAGTTGGAAGTATATCTTTTTCAGCTGTAGCTGAATTTTTTTTTGTTTAACAATCCACAGGTTTGGAAAGCACACAACCCACTATGTTCTGAATGAAAACTCGCCTGGTCGACGCTGTCCTGTGTACGAGACTTATCGCAAACATTTAACAGATTGGAACTCAGACTTGTTTCCGAGGCTAGGGAAAAATAAAATAACATTTTCTTTTCATAAACCAAAGCCGGGAATAATGTGTCAGGGATTTGTGGGACAGATATATATCTACAGGCAGAAGATGTGGTAAGATACCTGTTAAGTATTAACCCTTTCCTCTCTGAATATTCATGTAAGAAATAATGTCTTGAATATTAATTATATGTAAATTATTTTTAATAATAGCACATGGACACAGGACTTTTTGGGCATGGCAAAAACTGTAGAATCATAGAACTATGTTATATGATAAGCAAACAGAGTAGACCCTGATCAGATGGTTCCTATAGGAGCCATCTGATCTGTGTCTGCTCTGTTTGCAAAGGTGTAGAAAAGCGTATTTATGGAGTAAAATGTTAAGACAATTACATTTACACAGTGTCTGTCTGTAGGTCAGTTGGTCAGTTGGTCAGTCTGTAGATTGAATGGTTTCCAATCAATAACTGATAAACGGCTTGACGTAGAATCTTCAAACTTGCTCTGGCGTATGCTCATGACCCAAAAGATGACCCCTATTGTTTTTGAGGTCACTTGGTCAAAGGTTAAGATCACATAACCTTTACTAGTGAATTGGTTTCCGATCAATAACTACTCAATCGTTTGGCTTAAGAACTTCAAACTTGCTCTGATGGTTGGTCATGATCACTAGATGACCCCTATTGTTTTTGAGGTCACTAGGTCGAAAGTCAAGGTGACCATGACTTTAACTGGTGAAATATTTTCGGATCAATAACTGCTCAATCATTTGGCTTAGGATCTTCAAACTTGCTGTGGTGGTTGGTCATGACAACTAGATGACCTCTATCATTTTTTAGGTCATTAGGTCAAAGGTCAAGGTCACCATAACATTAACTGGTGAAATGGTTTCCGATCAATAACTGCTCATTTGTTTTGCTTAGGATCTTCAAACTTGCTGTGGTGGTTGCTCATGACCCCTATTGTTTTTGAGGTCACTAGGTCAAGGTCACCATGACCTTAACTGGTGAAATGTTTTCCTATCAATAACTGCTTAATGGTTTGGCTTAGGATCTTCAAATTTGCTGTGGTTATTAGTAATGACCACTAGATGATCCCTATTTTTTTTTTGAGGTCACTGGATTTTAAAGTCAGGGATCTGGGGGTATACATGTTTTACAAACATCTCTTGTTTTCTTCAGGGGTATAATTCCTCCAAAAGAAACAGGTATTCTAGTGCCTGTGAAGAAAAGGAAGTCAAATGCCGAGAGAAAACCGGGTAATGCCTTACTAAGTACATGTTCCTTTGTTAGCTGTTTGTATGCTAGTGATGAATTCATGGTTACCAGTGTAAACAGTCTAGATCTGAGTTAGTCAATGTCTCATCACGATCCATAAATACGTTAATACCTTTGCAAACAGAGAAGATCCAGATCAGATGGTCCTATAGGAGCGATCTGATCAGGCCCTGCTCTGTCTGCTTATGAAATAATAAAGATATGATTCTGCAGTTTCTGCCATGGCTGAAAAAATTAAGCTAATTATTAATAAATAAAACACGGAGTAAACGGAAAGAACGTATCTTTGAGAATTGTAGTGTGCAATGAGGTCAAGGTCATTCTTCAGGATCAAAGGTCAGGGAGCATAAGTGTTTCACAATCACACTCTTGTTCCTTCTGCATTTTTTCTCAGAATCAACAGATTTATTTCAACAGAATATCCTAAATCCTTGTATGTAGCATAGACACAATATGTGGATGTGCATATTGCCGGGGATTTTTCCTTCTGCAATTTTTCTAGGACTTATGTCGACATTTCTTGTTTTATTTTTGTACTAATGAACAGCCACTAATCTATTCTACTCATTGCATTAAGGAAATACAGCTAAATATACCACAAAAGCCGTTCAAACACCTTTTTTCATTATTACCATCGAGCTTTTCTCTGACATTACCAGTCATTCATTTACGAGGGAGGGCTTAATTGGGGCACCTAGGGGGAACTGATAATTAGAGCACACACATGATAAAACTATAGGCGGCTATTAAGCTGTATTTCCCTCTTGATAGCCTCAAACTATGTAGGTAAACGTGTCTAGATAAGCTTTCTAACGAGAGATTTATGGGTAACTGGCAATTAAATCAGCTTTTTATGCCCCTATTGACGATAGTCAGGGGGCATTATGTATTGCACATGTCCTTCTGTCTGTCTGTCTGTCTGTCTGTCTGTCTGTCAGTCCGTCTGTCCCTCTGTCCATGTGTCACGCTTTTAGGTGCAGTTGGATGTCACAGTTTTTCAAGTGTTGGAAACTTGGAAATTTTACGTGCAGTTGGTCGTCACATTTACATGCAGTGTTTTGTCACAGTTTTTTCATTGTCTTATATCTCCCTAACCACTATAGCTATTGCCATGGAATTGCATATACACATTAAACGCCATCCATTCTTTCATTGCACACCCAGCCTATGCTGCCCGCAAGCCCAAGGTCAAGGTCAAATGACTTAGGAATTTTACGTGCAGTTGATTGTCACAGTTTTTATACGCCCACCTAATAAAGATGGTCGTATATTGGCGTGGCCCCGTCCGTCCGTCCGTCCGTTCGTTCGTTCGTTCGTTCGTTCGTCCGTCAATATTTTGTTTGTCCGCAGTTTTCTCGGAAAACTGTTTGACAAATATTAATGAAACTTCACACAAATGTTTAATGTATCAAGATCTGAAGTTGAGTTGATTCTGAGGTTCATTTGATTTTTCGTTTCAGAGTTATGGCCCTTGTCTTTAAAAAATGCAAATAGTTTGTCCGCTGTTTTCTGGGAAAACTATATGAGAGATATTAATGAAACTTCACACAAATGTTTAATGCATCAAGATCTGAAGCTGAGTCGATTCTGAGGTTCATTTGATTTGTCGTTTCGGAGTTATGGCCCTTTTACTTAAAAAATAATGTAAATACATGCAAATAGTTTGTCCGCTGTTTTCTGGGAAAACTATTTGAGAAATATTAATGAAACTTCACACAAATGTTTAATGCATCAAGATCTGAAGCTGAGTTGTTTCTGAGGATCATTTGATTTTTCATTTCGGAGTTATGGCCCTTGTCCTTAAAAAATAATGCATATACATGCAAATAGTTTGTCCGCTGTTTTCTAGGGAAACTATTTGAGAGATATTAATGAAACTTCACACAAATGTTTAATGCATCGAGATCTGAAGCTGAGTCGATTTTGAGGTTCGTTTGATTTTTCGTTTCAGAGTTATGGCCCTTTTACTTAAAAAATAATGCAAATATATGCATATAGTTTGTCCGCTGTTTTCTGGGAAAACTGTTTGACAGATATTAATGAAACTTCACACACATGTTTAATGCATCAAGACCTGAAGCTAAGTCAATTCTGAGGTTCATTTGATTTGCCGTTTCGGAGTTATGGCCCTTGCACTTAAAAGAAATAATGCAAATCTTTGCAAACATATATGAGGATGGCCATAACTTTTTCATTTGAAATGATATTTACTTCATTTTTTTATATGGTTAAACCTTAATATGAATTTTCACATATATTGCGGGGTTTTTGGTAAGTCATTTTATTCTAAAATTATGGTCCTTGAACTTTGTGTGTTCGTTGCTTTGTTTGTCGGTCAGCTTTTAGTTTGTCTCTTGTTTTCTGGGAAAACTATTAAAATGATATAAATGAAACTTAAAAGAAATGTTTTAAGCAACAAAATCTGAAGCTGAGTTTATTTTGAGGTTCATTCAGTTTGTCTTTACAGAGTTATGGCCGTTGCACTTTTCAAAAATCTGCAAATATGAGGATATTTTTTATTTAACTTTTTTATTTAATAAGATATTCACTTCATTTTTTTAAAAAATAGTATCACCTTAATATGGAAATCAAGTTCTGAAGCACAGATTAGAAAATGTCAACACTTACAAGGCATGTTGAATCAGAGAAAGTTTGCAAGTGGGCGTATTATGTACCGTATGCGGTACTCTTGTTTCATAGTCTTATATCTCCCTAACCATGTAGCTATTTGCATGGAATTGCATATACATATTAAATACCATCCATACTTTCATTACGCACCCGACCCATGCTGCCCGCAAGCCCAAGGTCAAGGTCAAATGACTTAGGAATTTTACGTGCAGTTGGTTGTCACAGTTTTTTCATCATCTTATATCTCACTAGCCGCTAAAGCTATTAGCATGGAATTGCATATACACATTCAACACCATCCATACTTTCATTATGCACCTGGCCCATGCTGCCCGCAAGCCCAAGGTCAAGGTCAAATGACATAGGAATTTTACGTACAGCTAGGCAAGCACCCACACGGGGACATCACTGTGTCTTACAGACACAATTTTCTAGTTTTAAATTGATCAGATGGAAGAAAGGGGAGAAGCTTAGTGGAAAATGTCTCGCATATTATTAACTCTCCACTGGATATAAATGTGATCGAAAGCTTTAGATGATTATCATATTAGGGATGACAATATGGGTTCTTCAATTCTTTTTCATGTTTTTGACTGATGCAAATTTAAAGGAGTCGGTTTTTTCAAACAGGCATAACTTCTGTAATTTGTGTCCGAATTACATGTGGTTTATATCAAAAAGCATTGTCTCAGTGAGGGATCCCTGTCATATTATTTTTTCTTTCTAGCTTCGATCATCTAATATCAAAAGAAACATAGCGGGAGGCAGAATTTTAGGGGCCTTAAAACTAAAATATTGCATAACTCCTAAACGGGTTTTTTTTTTTATCAAAATTCTGTGACTAAGTTTCCTAGACATGTTAATGATATATATATTGACCAATTGTAATAACTTAAGTCCGAAAGAAGATCTTGTAATCGCTGTTTAAAAAAAATTCAAACCGGCACATTTAAAAGGACTTAAATGTCGATTTAAATAGGATTGTTGATGTTTTTAAAAAAATATTCAAATAAATTAGTATAACTAACCAACTAGGTTTTAATAGAAAAAATGACTTTTGGTAGTATTAAATACCATTTTCTGATAACTAGTGCTAATCATATCTCGCTACCGTAACCCATTACCTCATGAATATTCATGTAAGAAACAATGACTATGAATATAAATTAGCAGAACAAGGCATTATGAACAAGGGAAATTTTTACTATGGCAGAAATGGTAGAATCAGATATCTATTATTTCATAACAAACAGAGCAGAACCTGATCAGATAGCTCTTACAGGTGTCAAAAGGTGTCTCTATTGGATAGGGATAAAATACTTATGTACCAGAACTGTGAACATTGATAGAGCTCCATAGATGTGAGTCTTAACCCATTCCTGCATATTGAGACCATTTGACGCCTCTGTAAAAGTCACTTTTTGAAACCATTGCTCCATAGGAGCAAATGCTCTATTTATCACAATGATTTTAAAGCTACACAATTCTAAAATTTTCCTTTTCTCTTGTAAATGTTCTTTTTCGGTAGATTTATTCAAAGATGTTGGGTCTAAAAATAGCGTATGAGGGAATGGGTTGAAAAGCACACTGAAAGCAAAAATCGCCATGCCACTAAATAGGCGTAAATGGTTCTGGTTCCTTAGGACCGTGTCATGATGTCATTATTTCTTAACATGAATATTCATAAAGGGGCCGTCACACCATAACATTCTGGTCAACGTTCTCTGAACATTTCAATCGTTCAATTTTTATTGCTTTCGAAGAATGCAATATAGCGATCGGTCGTTTTTACGGCAAAGAGTTCACTATTTCTTGTGAACATGCGCAAGAGAAAATAGTTCTCTTCAATTCTAAACTAGTTTTGTTGTAAATTGTTCATTAATTTATTTACTTTTCTTGCATTTAATAACACTTCGCTTTGTCAGATAACTTCTAGTCTACACAAGATCAACCTTTTAAAAGCTTGAATTATTGAATATACTCCCCAAAAACGCGAAAGAATATCGGTATGACTAAACACCAGATCCGACCAGATATGAAGTTCATATCCGCGGATATGAGTTGCGCAAGATTGAAAATCAGCATTTATCATATACGCGTATATGAACCTCATTCCTGGTGTTTAGTTAAACATTGTTTTCGCAACACATTGGCGTTTCTACAGCAGCAATAGCTTGTCTGTAAATTATAAATTTCTTCTCCGCCGATAGCAAAGACTTCCCAACTAGAAAACCTGTTGTGTTTTTCATTGATCAATTACCTCTCCGCCGATAGGGAGGGAGAGGGATTTTTTTATATCGACACCGTGTACGTGATAAAACGCTAACCGCATTTCTATACATCCGTCTAACCTAGAGATCCGAGTAATCCGTATAGCGTTTATGAATCGCAGTGTCTGTACTTTCGCTTTCATACCAGCAGTACCACAACAATTTCTTTCTATTAGCATAATTTTACTGATGAAACAAGATAGAAATGCCAACTTATCTTGCAGTGTTAACAGGCTAGTATGCGTATTACTCTCTACAATGGATTTAATTAGTTTCTCCACAAACCGAGATGGAACTTTCCATTCATGCCATTGTCATCGCAAAAATGCGAGACATACATGTAGGCTTCTTCATTTACAAAAAATGCCGATGATATCTTTATCTACCAAAAGTCCGATCATATTTGTCTTGGTTAATGGAATAGTTGAGATTTACTGTGATTTCTGATTTATAATGGGTTTTTATGAAAACTCATTGATGACGTGTTTACAATTTTAGTAATAGCCAAGAGTTATGCAGTTGCAGACAAAACGCACAAGAAAAACACCATTAAATTATCAGAACTGCATGAAATGCTTTTAATTGAATTGTACTGTCACTTGATAGAGAAAATATGAACATGTTAAATGTTATGTTGATATTTTCTGACCTTTTCCCCATAAGCATTCATTTCACGCTTATTTTTCCCCTCCGGTAAGGCCATGCCCTTTCCCTAAAATCAAAGAAAAAACCCTGGGAGATGTCATAGCAAAGAACATTTGACAACAAATTTGATATGAAATAGCCAGAGATGATATCATTCTTGGCCATCAATATCCTGATCTGATGGAAATGAAGTTATATTTTAAAAAGGTGTAAAACAGTGTCTACCCTGATCATGTATATTTACAGGGGTTAGTCTCCGTTTGGCTATTTTGAATAGACCCAGTAATGATAGAACAATTATAGAATTCATTTGAAAATGATTTATCTGTAATCTTGAGTGTTAATAACAAAATGCTGTCAGTCTAAATTTCAAGAATAAATTGGAATATAAAAGTTGGGATTCATATAAGTTTATGATCAGTGGAATTCATGGTGGAGTTTTGATAGGATAAAACATCATATGGATTATTAGGAATTAACTGTACATTTGATATCATTATGAATCAACCAAGATTTTGGATTAATGTGTGTGTGTTTGCATACATGTATATAAACCCGAACAAAATTTAACTAAAATTTCATACTACATTGTCTAAACAGTAGTTAAAATTCTAGGATTCGTAATTAATAAGGAGGGTAGTGCTTTGAAATACACAACAGCATTTGATATTGCTTTGATATGAATTGAAAGATGGACACTGTCACTCAGCATTGCATTTCTGACTTGTTGAGGTCAAGGACTGTCTGAGTGTTACTAATAACCACTTTGCTTATGGTTTGACTGTTGCTACAGTCTGTCATATTTTTAGTATTACATTAAACAATTCCAAGACGTCAAAAATGGTGATTAACATGTACAGCAACTTCTTCCCTTACACTTAACATCCTTATCAAACTCGAAAGCAATTATGGCTGTTCAGACCTTTGATTTAGCGTTCTAGAGTGAGGATGACACATCTGGCACGTGATAAACGTGTACCTAATGCATGACTAGCGTGTGTCTTACGTGCGAGATGGGTGTAACAGCGACCAAGTAAGAAACCCCTGAAAACCATTAGCGTGTGCTGACGTGCCACTGGCGCACAACGAACGATTTGTGAACGTTAGACAAGCGTGTGAATAACGTATGAATAACGACAGAATAGCGTTTTGACGTTTGTTTGACTTTAGTCACAGGCTGCGTGCGCTAGGGGACCGTTCAGCGGTCGTTTACAGGTCGCCATTGAGTCGTTCAATGCAAAGATAACGATTAGTAACAACCACGTAACGCTAGAGTAACGACTGACTAACGATATCCGAACGCGTGCAACGCTCATCGAACATTAGTAAAACGTTCCATTAACGTTCTTGAACGTTCTTCAGCATTTAAAATTAAACGTTGAAGATCGCTGGTCTCAGTGAGAACTTTTGTGCATGTTCTAAAAACAAATTCCGGACCAGCTTTCTCCGCCGATTCACAAGCGTTCACACAACGCTCTTCTGGCGCTATCCAAGCGACCATGGGTGACTACCAACGTTTCCTCAAACGCCAGAGAACGCTGACCAGAAAGTCATGGTGTGACGGGCCCATTAGGGAATGGGTTAAACTAAAGGCACACAACTCCATAGCTTGCATCATGTATTTGGTCATGTATGATCATAGTTACTTTCATTACTTAGACAAATTGATTTAATGTAGATTTAAGCTCTCAGTTTTAGCTTGCCTATTCGAAGAATAGGGGAGCTTATGGAATCATCCCGGCGTCGGCGTCGGCTTTTGGTTAATGTTTTGAGGTAAGTGTTGAAATCCACTAATACTACATGAAATATTTGCTCTAGGAAGCTGATACTTGAAATGGAGGTTCCTGGTGTGTTGAACATTGATGTAGTGTAGTTAAAATTTAAAATAAAACTGAATTTTAGTCCAAATTTAACCTGTTTTGGACTTAGCTTTTTGGGCTGAGTTTTGGGGTAAGTGTTAAGATGCATTAATACAACATGAAATACTTGCCATAGGTAGCTGGTATTTGGAATAGAGTTTGCCAGTAGGTTTAACATTGATGTAGTTCAATTAAAATAGAAAAATATTTTGGACTTCATCTTTGTAGACAAGGTCTACAATAGGCAAGCTTTGCTGTCCAGCGACAGTCTAGTTAATTATCCCTTTACTTCTTGAATATTTATACAAAAATTAGTAACTTCATGTTTATTAATTAGATGAATTTTTAACACTTTGCTTGCTGAATTTTAAAAAACATTTCTCCTTCTTTACCCATGCACTGTTGTATAATTACATATATCTTCAATGTGTACAAGTATTTCGCTGTGAAATCACTGCTGTGGAGTGCATTGGTTGCACAATCAACTTGTAAATAGTACAGACCCTGATGAGACAGCTCCTGCAGGAGCTGTCTCATCTGGGTCTTCACTATTTACAGGTAGGTATATTGACGCGATTAGCAAGCGAAGGGTTAATATGTCAAATGAACAAAGGAATTCTTGGATGTGGCAGAAATTAGAATCAGATTGTAACCATTCCATAAACAAACAGAACAGACCGTGATCAGATGGCTCCTACAGGAGCCGTCTGATCTGGTTCTGCTCTGTTTGCAAAGATGTTAAAGGCATATGTGTGAGGAAAAGGGTAATAGAAGTACATGTAATTCTATTTTTCCTGTCTTTTTCTAGTCGATATGAATGAATTCCCAGAAGTAGTTTTTCTTGGTACTGCATCCAGCATGCCACAGCTTGTGCGGAATCCCACGGGTATTCTGGTGCAGATGAGGTAAACCCTTTTGCAGTAGGCAGAATTGTTGATAAAGTATCATCTGTATATCTCCCGAGTCCCGACCCTAACCTGTTAATGCTCAAAAGAATTCCCTCCTTGAGGCAATTGTGATATTGAAGTTGTGAGAAGATAGGCTTTGACTAATAGTTACAGATTGGGGTTGATCAGTACTGCTCTTATTTACAGCCTGATATTTAGGGAATTAGTTTACATTGATTATGCATAATAGAAGTTAATTACAATTTCAAGTGTCCCCCTTTACTTTATAGATATGCCTTTAATCCATTCCCTCATATTGACGACTTTGTGATAAATAGAGCATTTGCTCCTATAGGAGCAAATGCTCTATTTATCACAATGGTTTCAAACTACAAAATTCTAAAAGTTTTCTTTTCTCTAGTTAATGCTCCTTTTCGGTAGATTTATTCAGAGGTTGTTTCTAAAAATAGCCTATGAGGTAATGGGTTAAGCATTTCTTTCATATAAATGCCTGTTCACGCCTTTGTTAACAAAGTAGATCCAGATCAATCAGCTCCTGTGGGAGCCGTCTGATCAGGATCTGCTGTGTTTGATTATGAAACTGTAATAGATCTGGCTATACAGTTTCTGCCAATGCAAAAATATCCTATGTACATAAGCCATTATTGAAGTTCAGCTTATATACATGTATATAATTATATTCATGATGTCATTATTTCTGACATGATTATACAACAGGGTATATATGTCAAATCTACAATAAATACTAGTATACCAGTAAATTGTTGCAGCTTTACCAATTATCATTATAGTTGTTGTTGTTTTCTTTTATCTTTACCTGATAAGTATTTGTGTAAGAAATTATTTTAACCCTTTACTCCATAGATACGCCTTTTTACACCTTTACAAACAAAGAGCCGTCTGATCAGGGTCTGCTCTGTTTGCTTATGACATAATGTAGATCCAATTCTACACTGTCTTGGCTAAATATTTCTGTGTTGATAAAAATATGGCTAATTACCATTAATATGCATGATGTCATTACTTCTTACATTAATATTCATAGAGTAAAGGGTTAAGCATATTAATATGCTTATGTTTTATGATGGCATTATGAAACAGGAAATTTTGGCCTTGTCAGAAACAGTACAGTCAGATCTAGTTTATAACAGAAAGGAACCGAGCAGACCCTCTGCAGTCTGATCTAGGTCTAAGCTGTATGCCTTCAAATGTGTCTGTCTATATCAGCAAAAGGGTTAAACATTAATTGTTGATTCTGGGGAAAAAATCTTTCATTTCAGTGATTTATTTCATGGAATTCTGAGAACAAATCTGTTTAACATTTTCCCTGGTAGAAACACATTACCAAGAGAGTACTCAGAGCTAAAGCTCCTGTAAGAAGCCATCAGGGTCCATGCTTATAAAGCTTTTAGTTGAGTCTGAGTTTCGTTCTCAAGCTTTTGATTGGTCAGATTTGAGTTCTCAAGCTTTTGATTGGTCAGATTTGAGCCTTTGGCTCAAATCTGACCAATCAAAAACTTGAGAACGAACTCATACTCAACTAAACGTTTTATAAGCATGGACCCTGATCAGTCTGCTCTGTTTGCTTATGGAATGTTATAGATCTGATTCTGCAGTTTCTGCAATGAACAAACATTTGTGTATTCATATGTTATCATAAATATTCATACTTCCTTTTATTTCTTACACGAATATCCATTTGGTAAAGGGTTAAAACTATTCCTATGGACACAGCTGTGTGGTATGTGTTTGTGATTGCACTTGTATGATTCTTTCTATGGCTTATTTCAGGGAAAATGAGTATATAATGTTGGACTGTGGAGAAAATACCCTTAGACAAATGAACATGCTGTATGGAACGAAGACCCCAGACATCTTGCGCAATTTGAAGGCTATCTTTGTTTCCCATAAGCACTATGACCATTTAGGTGTAAGTACGGCAGCAAGAGACTGAGCTGAAGAGAAAAAAGAGGGAGAGTGTATGTTTGTGTATGAGAGAATTAACATTTACAGTAAAACCATTCCTATGGAGCAAATGCTCTATTTATCACAATTGTTTCCAACCGGTTTTTTTTACAGAGGCATCAAAAGGGGTCAATATGGGGGAATGGGTTAATTAGCAATGCTGACGTCAGTTTCGACACCAGGATAAGGATGGAAGTTTCCACCTGTTTTTTAAGACCAAACAGTTTAACCCATTACTCCATGAATACGCCTTTGCAAACAGTAGACCCAGATCAGACGGCTCCTATAGAAGCCGTCTGATCAAGGTCTGCTCTATATGCTTATGATATGATATAGATATGATTCTACCATTTCTGCCATGGCCAAATGTTCCTGTGTCCATGAGCCATTATAACAATTAATCAAATTAATATTTATGATGTCATTATTTTTTACATTAATATTCATGGAGTAAAGGGTTTATAGGGATACATCTGATGTAAGACAGATTGTTACACAGCTACAATTGCTGGTGTGTTTCAGGGAGTACCTGCTGTACTGGATGAATGGAAGAAGGTGACAGAAGGAATGGACCCAGAGCCATCCATCTACCTGCTGTGTCCCATAGAGATGAAGGAAATGCTCTTCACCTACAATACAATGTTGGGCGGCATCGGGGATAGGATGAAGTATGTAAAATAAAATAAAATATGTACCATAAGGGATCAGGGATATGCTGAAGTATGTAGCATGTAGGCTGGGTAGCATTGGGTATTGGATGAAGTATGTAGCCTTTGGGGCTGGGTGGCATCCAGGATAGGAGGAATGGTTGTAGCATTGGGTCTGGGCTGTATTAGGTGGTAGGATGATGTATGTAGCTTTTGAGCTGGATGAATTAGGGGAATATATAGATGTTTTCATTTTTGCTGAGACTAGTTTTAGCTCCACTTTTTAGCTCCACTTTTTCAAAAAGTGGGGCTATTGTCATGACTCGCGTCGGCGTCAGCGTTGGTTAACCTTTTTGTTAAGGTCCAAGATATTTGGTTCAAATTTGGTATGCATGTTAACTATTACAAGGGGGGCCAATTCCACAAGGGAAGGTAACCCTAAAATTAATTTTGCTATAGTTATCTGCCCTTTCTGACTTAGACTTTCACTACACTATCCAGCACTAAAGAAAGTGGAGCGCGCTGTCTGCGGACAGGTCTTGTTTTTATTGTCATGACCCTCTCATCGGCGTCGGCATTGGTTAACCTTTTTGTTAAGGTCCTTTTCTCAGAAACCATCAAAGATATTTGGTTCATATTTGGTATGTATGTTTACAATCACAAGGGAACCAATTTCACAAGGGTAGGTAACCCTGAAATTTATTTTGCCATAGTTATGCCCCTTTTTCGACTTAGAATTTTCATTGTTGGTTAAGTTTTATGTTCAGGTCCATGTCTCAGAAACTGTCCAAAATATTTGGTTCAACTTTGGTATACATGTTAACTATTACAAGGTGGACCCATTTCACAAGGGTTGGTAACCCTAAAATTAATTTTGATGTAGTTATCTCCCCTTTTTGACTTAGCCTTCCACTACACTACCGAAAGAAAGTGGAGCGCGCTGTATGCGGACAGCTCTTGTTATCAGAGTTATGGGACTTTGAAATTGTCTTCACTATATAAAATGATAGGGAAAAGTGCTTGATTTGGAGACAACATCGTTAGGGGGCATCTGTATCCTATGAGTACAATTTTCTAGGTATTAATGCATATTGACACATGAATGTTTCGTAGTGACAGAAGTATTAGATCTAAATTATTTTTGCACACTTTCTGCAAATTTGTGATACCTGTGCAGACAATTTGAATCCATGTAACTCTTTGTCTCATAGCGATCTAATCTGTTTGACAATTCAGTTTCATTTTTGAAAAGAAATTAAATAAATATTAACCCTTTCCCTCATATAAACACCTTTTCACACATTTGCAAACATAATAGACCCAGATCAGACAGCTCCTGTTGGAAACAGAATTATCAAATTCCATTAGCAAACAGAGCAAACCCTGATTAGACGGCTCCTACAGGAGCTGTCTGATCTGGTCTACTCTGTTTGCAAATGTATAAAAAGGTGTTTAAATGAGGGAAAGGGTTTATTGCATTCACGCCATTCAGTGATACTGTATTACAACCTCATGAATAAAAAATGCAAGAAGCTCCTTTTAAAAAATGTTACTCCCCAGATGCGTTTATTAGAGATACAATGTAATTTGGTAATTCTGTTTTTGCTAGACTTCTCCTGACTGTGCTAGTTATGTCTCCCCCAGTATACTGGTCCGGCCGTCCATCTTTAATTTGTCTGCGCGGTTTCTCCTAAAGCTGTGGTTGGATTGATCAGCACCATGCCTAATTTATGGGTTATGGGACTGTGAAATTTTTACATGGAAAATTTTGTCCTCTCCAAAACCTTTGTTCAGATTTTCATGAAACTTCATAGGATTGATCAGCACTGTTACTAGTTGTGTAGATCTTATTTCTGTTTCGGTTTGATGATTCTCTGCAGAGTAATTGGACTTTGAAAGTTTTACATGGAAAACTTTGTCTTCGCGGTTTCTCCGGAGTCTTAGTTTGGTCGCATTTTCATGATTTTCAGATTTTCATTAAACTTCATAGGATTGATCAGCACTATTACTAGTTGAGTAGATCTTATTTCTGTTCCAGGTCGATGATTATCTGCAGCGTTATGAGACTTTGAAATTTTTACATGGAATATTTGTCCACACAGGGGCAAGGGGGAGTGGGGGGGGGGGGGGGGGGGGGGGAGACATCAGTTTTTGTATCAAAAGCATTTCTAGTTTGTAAAACTTCCTAAGTCAATTTTGGAACTTTTTAGGTAGAGTAGCAAATAATGTTGACCCTGATCAAACTCCTTGAAGTGCAGTTTTTGTCTGGGTCTACACTACTTGACAAAAGGTTGTTTTTAGATTCTGTTTTCCAATTCATTCAGATAAATGTCAAGATTATTGTGTTCCAATATTTTTTTAAGGAGATTTTTTTTTATATATATCTAAACATTTTATATAGAAACATGCTTAGTTTTATTTGTTTATTACATTTGTTTGTTTATTACATTTATTACAGTTTTATTTGTTACATTTATTACAGAACTCTATTCCATAACCCGTTGTTTGCATGGAAATCGAGTAAACAGACAGTTCCAAATGAAATTGTAGAGAGAATGGAAGATTTCAAGAGGGAAATTGGTTTTGATGAGGTACCACTCTGTTACTGTTGTTTTCCTTAATTATTCTGCTTCAAAGACTCAGACAAACAGTGCTGACTCAGATCAAACTGATGGAGAAGTTTTAACAAAGCTTACATTATTAACCCGTTCTCTCATATTGACGACTTTTGACGACTCTGTAAAAGTCACTTTGTGAAACCATTGTGATAAATAGAGCATTTGCTCCTATATGAGGTAATGGGTTAAATTATCAAAAATGGTGGAGAATGGAATTGTTCTGTTTTACAAACTGGTGGAAATTGGAGATGGAGTGTCCGAACATTTAGGGAAAATACTGTAAACGAAAATATGTCCAAATCAGAAAGCTGGGCTTGTTTCCAACATGTACAAAGTGTGCACCTTTTTTATGGATATGCAAATTCTCAAAGTCTGATTCTAACTTTTGAATGCTGAAGTTTCAAAGTGGAATAGTCCATCATTGATTTGTTAGGGTCCATTCTGTATGCAAGGTTATGTTTGAATGACAAACAGTGCAGACTTAGATCAGAGGTCTCCTCTACACAGTTTGCAATGTCAGCACATTAATTTCCAGCATTCAGAGGGTGTATAGCATGAGATTAGTCAATGTGTTTAACCTTTACTGCATGATGATTCTAGTAAGAAATGAAACAGTCATGAATATTTATGAACTGTATAATGGCATATGAACACAGATTTTTTTGCCACTGAAGAAATGGTAGAATCATATCATAGGTAACCCCATAAGCAAACAGAGCAGATCCTGATGATCTGATCAGAAGGCTTCTACAGGAACCATCTAATCTGGGTCTACTCTTTTTGCAAAGGTGAGAAAAGGTGTCTCAAGAATAGGGTTAACGAGATCTGGACGAAAAGTTTATTTTGAGAAGTGATGTGGACAACGAAGTTTGCAGGAAAACATTAAATATTTACTCGATGTTAAAGAGTTTGAAATTTCATCCTTTACTTCATAGATACACCTCTTAACCCATTACCTCATAGGCTATTTTTAGATACAACCTCTTTGAAAAATTCTACCAAAAAGGAGCATCAACTAGAGAAAAGGGAAATTTTAGAATTTTGTAGTTTTAAATCATTGTGACAAATAGAGCATTTGCTCCTATCACAATGGTTTCACAAAGTGACTTTTACAGAGTCATCAAAGGTTGTCAATATGAGGGAATGGGTAAATGCCTTTGCAAACAGAGTAGAGTAGACCATGATTAGATTGTTGGTATAGGAACTGTCTGATCACTGTTTTACATTGTTTGCTGGTATAGGAACTGTCTGATCACTGTTTACTTTGTTTGCTGGTATAGGAACTGTCTGATCACTGTTTACTTTGTTTGCTGGTATAGGAACTGTCTGATCACTGTTTTACTTTGTTTGCTGGGATAGGAACTGTCTGATCACTGTTTACTTTGTTTGCTGGTATAGGAACTGTCTGATCACTGTTTACTTTGTTTGCTGGTATAGGAACTGTCTGATCACTACATGTATGCTGGTATAGGAACTGTCTGATCACTGTTTACTTTGTTTGCTGGTATAGAAACTGTCTGATCACTCTTTACTTTGTTTGCTGGTATAGGAACTGTCTGATCACTACATGTTTGCTTTGTTTGCTTATGGAATAGTATCAATATGATCCCACAGTTTCTGCCAGGGTTAAACTTTCTTGTGTTCATTTACTATTATGTCCGTCATCTGTCGTCAACAATTTGCTTGTGAACACTCTAGTGGTCACAATTTTAGTCCAATCTTCATGAAACTTGGTCAGAATGAATGTCTTGATAAAATCTCGGACGAGTTTGAAAGTGGGTCAAGTTGGGTTAAAAACTAGGTCACTAGATCAAATAGTAAAAAAAACCTTGTAAACTCTCTAGATGTCACATTTTTAGCCCAATTTTCATGAAACTTGGTCAGAATGATTGTCTTGATAAATAACGGAGGAATTTGAAAAGTGGGTTACGTGGGGTAAAAAACTAGGTCACTAGGTCAAACAGTAGAAAAACCTTGTGAACACTCTAGTAGTCACAATTTTAGTCCAGTCTTTATGAAACCTGGTCAGAATGAATTTCTTGACAAAATCTCGGACGAGTTTGAAAGCAGGTCAAGTGGGGTTAAAAACTAGGTCACTAGGTCAAACAGTAGAAAAACCTTGTGAACACTCTAGTGGTCACCATGAAACTTAGTCATTATGATTGTCTTGATAAAATCTCGATTGAGTTTGAAAGTGGGTTATGTGGTGTTAAAAACTAGGTCATTAGGTCAAATATAAGGAAAACCTTGTGAACACTGTAGGGGTCACATTTTTAGCCAAATCTTCATGAAAATTTGTCAGAATGATTGTCCTAACAAAATCTTGGACAAGTTTGAAAGTGGGTTACGTGTGGTCAAAAAGTAGGTCACTGGGTCATATCTTAGAAAAATCTTGTTTACACTCCAGCGGCCACATTTTTAGCCCAATCTTCCTCAAACTTGCTCAGAGTGTTTGTCTTGGTGATATGAAGGTTTAGTTTGATCATGAGTAGGGTGGGAATAAAAAGTATGTCACTAGGTCAATAGAAAAATTACACAAGAGGGCACATTTTTAGCCCAATCTTCATTGATCAGAATCATTGTCTTGATAAAATCAATATTCTAAATCTTTGAAAATCTTGTTCTGCAGAACCACTGCTCATGATCCACTATCAACATTGTTCAAATATTTCCCTTAGGTCAATCTTGGCCCTACCCATGGGCTACCCAGCAAAAATCTTAAATCTATGGTAATCAGGTGAGCGATTAAGGGCCATCTTGGCCCTCTTGTTTTTTATCTATTTTTTTATCATGATACCACAATGTTTTACTTAATATGATATTTATGGAGTGCCAAAGAAATAAAACCGTATAAAATGTATATGTAGTTTTGCAAGTTGCGTACTGTGTTGTAAGACATTGATGAGACATTACAGTAGATTTAACCCTTTATTCCATGAGTATTCATGTAAGGAATAATGACATCATTTTTTTATTATAGCAAATGAAAACGAGGAATTTTGTCCCTGGCAGAAACTAGAATCATATTTGTATCATTTCATATAAAGTAAACAGAGCAGACCCTGATCAGATTAATCCTACAGGAGCCATCTGATCTGTGTCTACTCTGTTTGTAAAGGCATAGAAAGATGTTCTCAAAACGAAAAGGGTTATTCTTTAACCTGCGTAACATAAAAGAAGCACTAGGATATTTTTAAACAGTTTACTCCCAGATGAGCTGCCTCATTGGATTATGGCATGTATCTGGGATCTACAATTTGGCATTCCGAGTATTTAACCCTTTACTCCATGAATATTCATGTAAGAAATAATGACATCATGAATATTAACCCTTTCCCTCATATAAATGTGTTTTCACGCATTTTCCAACAGAGTAGACCCAGATCAGATGGCTCCTAGAGGAGCAATCTGATCAGAGTCTGCTCTGTTTGCTAATAGAAATTGTAATATCTATTTCTTTGCTTTCTAAAATGTCTACAATGTACAACCTTCCATATTTCTTTATAACTATGTTGTTAATGAATATTCAATAGGTATTGAAATTTGAAATCAACATAGAACAGGGAAAGGGTTAAATAGATTAATTGTTTTAATAGCACATGGGTACAGGATCTGTTTGCCATGTCAGATACTGTAGAATCATATCTATTATGTCATAAAGCAAATAAAGCAGACCCTAATTAACCCTTCGCATGCTGAATTTTAAAATACATTTCGCCTTCTTTACCCCTGCCCTGTTGTATAATTACATATATGTTAAATGTGTACATGTATTTCACTGTGCAATCACTGCTGTGGAGTGCACTGGTTGCACAATCAACTTGTAAATAGTGCAGACCCTGATGAGACAGCTCCTGCAGGAGCTGTCTCATCTGGGTCTTCACTATTTACAGGTAGGTATATTGACGCGAATAGCAAGCGAAGGGTTAAATGACTCCTACAGGTCTTGGTCTACTCTCTTTGCAAGGGCATAGACAGGCGTATTTATGGAGTAAAGGAAATTTATTTATGGAGTAATATGAATTATTTATGCCTTATCTTATTTCAGTACCTAGCAGTTGCAGTGCCACATCACAGCTTTTACAGGTCATATGGTGTAGTAATAAAACACAAAGATGGATGGAAGCTGGTGTTTACTGGGGACACCACTCATAAATGTACAAACCTGATAGAGCTTGGTAAGTGATAGACATGGGGATTGTCACAAATTCGATTTGTGGTGCAGGATTCTTTTGGGTATCTCTGTAGGAAACACTTGCATAAACAACACAAACTAGTACTTTACACTTTACTTATCATAAAAGCTAATAATCCTTTCACTTGTTCTAAGATACACAATCACACAGTCTCTAAATATATATAGTCATGACCTTATACATGAGTCTACACTGCATATACACCTCATAGTACTATAAACTGTCGTCAGGCATAAGAGTATAACACTGTCACTACCTTTAAAGTTTATCTGAGTAGCTAAATGCCTGTATAAAGTCAATTCCACAAAGGATACGTTAATAAATTGGATCTACATTAATATATGGCCTGTCCACACAGGAATATCCACACTACGCCTATCTGTGCAACATTATTCAAATGTCTCTTGCTACCAGTTCCACCAAGGATACTATTAGATAGCGTACCTTTAATAACACGTACAGTAACGCCTAGTCAACTCGTTACCACTAACGATATAAATATCTAGAACTCGTAACCACTAAGGATACATAGGACTATTCCACTCAGGATACTCTAGCCATTCCACCCAGGACTCAAGCGCATTATCCACTTAGGACACTTGTTTAACTTAGGTACCAGATTCCACACAGGAAAGATTGACTCAGCCTTGGCATGGCATACACGCAGACAAAAGGAGCTCAGTGCCTCATGGTAATACTGCCTTTGGCTTGCCCGTCAATACAACATGGACTGCAAACAGTACAAAGTACCTTTTTACCACCGAGCCATTTCAAGCCAGACATTTATTACCGGTCAAATATAACCAATTCAACATTTCAGATAATTCACAGGTAACTGCAGTAAATAGTAAACATATAAGAATGCAGTAACTTACATAATTCCAGGCTTTCAAGCTTCCTTCAACCTTCTCTCATACCAGTTTAGCATTACATGCTTTCAAGCCGACAGCCGACTTAGGAATGACCACTGTCCAGCACTCACACACCCACTTCTATTTATAACAAACTACACGTGTACCTTGATAACTGGTTTAAACCCACAGGTAGCTGTATCGCATTACACAATACAGTATACATAAAATGGTCTGCAATTCATGGAAAATACCTTATTAAAACTATCTACTCTACCAACACGTAAGTTAAATCACCAGTATATGTCTATACTATAACAATAACAGATCAAAGTCGCAGGTAAATGTATCACTACATGTTGACCTGAACCTCAGGTAACTGTAGCACAAACGTAGACCACATATATAAACTCATTTTTGTGACAGGGATGAGCTATAGAAGTTTGATAGAGCTTTAATAATGATAATAATAATGACTTTATTTAACGAGACTACACATTTAGGTAAGCCCAATCTTCCATGTGGGCCTCAATACATTACATATATATATATACATAGATCTAGAAGAACAAAAGTTTAGAAATTATACATCATACACAGAATAGCATTCAAAAATAAGTTAACC
Source organism: Azorinus chamasolen (assembly GCA_963576725.1). Taxonomy (NCBI): domain Eukaryota; kingdom Metazoa; phylum Mollusca; class Bivalvia; order Cardiida; family Solecurtidae; genus Azorinus; species Azorinus chamasolen. Next base: position 87,787,885 of record OY755236.1, on the reverse strand, counting down.
CTTTCCTTCATATAATGCACTTTCACACATTTGCAAACAGACTATATCCAGATCAGTCGGCTCCTATAGGAGCCATCTGATTATGGTCTGCTCTGTTTGCTAATGGAATTTGAATTTCTTTACTTTCTTAAATGGCTACAATGTTCCACCTTCCATATTTCATTATAACTGTTTTTTCCATGAATATTCAGTGGATATTGAAATTTGGAATAAACATAGAACAGGGAAAGAGTTAACACAAATAATGAGGGAAAAAAACAAAAAAATTATACATATATACATCATAAACATTTAGGCATTACCAGAGAACTTCCACTGAAGGTATGATTTTTTAAAGGTACTCAAAGTGTCAGAGTTTCTTATCAGTAGTATTGGAAGGGTATTCCAAAGTTTTGGTCCAGAGTATGACAGAGACTTGCGAAAAAACTCTATATTAGGTTTGGGCACTTTCAGTTCCCTGTTTGTTGCTGATCTAAGATTTCTGCCATTGGACGAAAGCTGGAATTTTGTAAGAGATAGACTTGGAGATGAGCTGTATAAACCTGATTCAGCTTGGTAATAATGTCAGTTGACACATTTTAGCTGTCAGAACATTTTGATTAGATTTACACATTTACCCTGATATTATAATGTCAGTTGACACATTTAATCCCTTTCCCTCATATAAACGTGTTTTCACCCATTTGCAAACAGAGAAGACCCAGATCAGATGGCTCCTAGAGGAGCCATCTGATCAGGGTCTGCTCTGTTTGCTAATAGAATTTGATAGATCTGATTCATTGCTTCCTAAAATGTCTACAATGTTCCACCTTCCATAATTCTTTATAACTATTTTGTCCATGAATATTCAGTAGGTATTAAAATTTGGAATAAACATAGAACAGGTAAAGGGTTAACTGAAAATTTATGTTGAACCATTCCCCTATTCTATGTTTATTATACCCCCCTTTTGAAAAAATGGGGGTATATTGCTTTGCACATGTCGGTCGGTCGGTCGGTCGGTCGGTCGGTCTGTCGGTCGGTCGGTCGGTCGGTCGGTAGATCGATGGTTTCCGAATGATAACTAATAAACGACTTGGCCTAGAGTCTTCAAACTTGCTGTGGTGGTTGGTCATGACAAGTAGATGACCTCTATTGTTTTTGAGGTCACTAGGTCAAAGGTCAAGGTCACCATGACCTAAAATGGTGAAATACTTTCCGATCAATAACTGCTCAAGGGTTTGGCTTGGGATCTTCAAACTTGCTGTGGTGGTTGGTCATGACCACTAGATGACCCCTATTGATTTTGAGGTCACTAGATCAAAGGTCAAGGTCACCATGACCTTAAATGGTTAAATGGTTTCCGATCAATAACTGCTCAAGGGTTTAGCTTAGAATCTTCAAACTTGCTGTGGTAGTTGGTCATGACCACTGGATGACCCCTATTGATTTTGAGGTCACTATGTCAAAGGTCAAGGTCACCATGACCTTAACTGGTAAAATGGTTTCTGATCAATAACTGCTCAAGGGTTTGGCTTAGGATCTTCAAATTTGCTTAGGTGGTTGGTAAAGACAACTAGATGAGTGCTATTGTTTTTTAGGTCACTAGGTCAAAGGTCAAGGTCACCATGACCTTAAAGGGTGAAATAGTTTGCGATCAATAACTGCTCAAGGGTTTGGCCTAGGATCTTCAAATTTGCTGTGGTGGTTAGTAATGACCACTTGATGACCCCTATTTTGTTTTAGGTCACTAGGTCAAAGGTCAAGGTCACCATGCTCTTAACTGGTCAAATGGTTTCCGATCAATAACTGCTCAAGGGTTTGGCTTAGAATCTTCAAACTTGCTACGGTAGTTGATCATGACAACTGGATGACCGCTATTGTATTTGAGGTCACTAGGTCAAAGGTCAAGGTCACCATGACCTTAACTTGTAAAATGGTTTCTGATCAATAACTGCTCAAGGGTTTGTCTTAGGATCTTCAAATTTGCTTAGGTGGTTGGTCATGACAACTAGATGAGCCCTATTGTTTTTTAGGTCACTAGGTCAAAGGTCAAGGTCACCATGACCTTAACTGGTGAAATGGTTTGCGATCAATAACTGCTCAAGGGTTTGGCTTAGGATCTTCAAACTTGCTGTGGTGGTTGGTCATGACCAATAGATAACCCCTATTATTTTTGAGGTCACTAGGTCAAAGGTCAAGGTCACCATGACCTAAAAGGGTGAAATGGTTTGCGATCAATAACTGCTCAAGGGTTTGGCTTAGGATCTTCAAACTTGCTGTGGTGGTTGGTCATGACAACTAGATTACCCCTATTGATTTTGAGGTCACTAGGTCAAAGGTCAAGGTCATCATGACCTTAACTGATGAAATGGTTTCCAATTAATAACTGCTCAATGGTTTGGTTCGGGATCTTCAAACTTGCTGTGGTAGTTGGTCGTGACCACTAGATGACCCCTATAGTTGTTGAGGTCACTAGGTCAAAGGTCAAGGTCACCATTACCTTAATATGTGAAATGTTTTCAGATCAATAAATGATCAGTGGTTTGGCTTAGGATCTTCAAAGTTGCTGTGGTGATTAGTCATGACCGCTAGATGACCCTTATAGTTGAGGTCACTAGATCAAAGGTCAGGGGGTCTGGGGGGTATACATGTTTTACAAACATCTCTTGTTCCAGATACTTTACCTACTGAATGTTCATGGGCATAATAGTTATAACGAAATATCGAAGGTTGAACATCTAAAATCTAAAGAAACGGATCTATCAAATTCCATTATTAAACAGCAGACCCTGATCAGATGGCTCCTTTAGTGAACATTGTAGGAGCCATTTGATCTGGGCCTACTCTGTTTGCAAAAGCATGAAAAGGTGTTTATTTGAAGGGAAAGTGTAAATGTACACACTTTTCCTGACTTATATTGTCAGGTTACAAAGTTTAACCTTTTCCCATATATAAATGCCTTCTAACGCATTTGCAAACAGATAGACCCAGGGCGTGCTCTGTTTGCTAAAGGAATTTGACAGAGCTGTTTCTAAAATGGCTACAATATTCCATTTTCCATATTCATTATAACTATTTGTCCATGAATATTCAGTAGGTATTGAAAATTAGAACAGGGAAAGGGTTAAATGAACCATTATAATTCAATATAAACACTATTCTTGATTACGTTGTCCGGTTACACATTTTAGATGAACATTTATAATGAAAAGGACACATTTTCCCAATTGTTGTATTAGATTTTGTTATTGATTATGTTGTCTGGTTACACATTTTAACCCATTACCTCATTGGCTATTTTAGGTTCTACCTCTTTAAATAAATCTACCGAAAAGGAGCATTTACTAGTGAAAAGGATAATTTTAGAATTGTGTAGTTTTGAAACCATTGTGATAAATAGAGCATTTGCTCCATAGGATCAAATGCTCTATCACAATGGTTTCATAAAGTGACTTTTACAGAGGTGTAGAAAGACATGTTTATGGAGGAAAGGGTTAACAGAATACCGGTATTTATGATTAGATGTACACACTTTTCCTGATTTTGAATCAGTTATACATGTCAGTGAACATTTGTAATTAAATATACACATTGTTCTTGATTTAATTTTTAGGTAGAGACTGTGATATTTTGATCCATGATGCAACATTTCCTGACAACAGAGAAGACAGAGCCAAGTATACTGGTCACAGGTGAGCTCATTCTCCCACAGCTGTGTATTATGTATTGAAACTGTTCCCACTCCCACTGCTGTGTATTATGTATTGAAACTGTTTCCACTCCCACTGCTGTGTATTATGTATTGAAACTGTTCCCACTCCCACTGCTGTGTATTATGTATTGAAACTGTTCCCACTCTTACTGCTGTGTATTATGTATAGAAACTTCCCACTCCCACTGCTGTATATTATGTATAGAAACTGTTTCCACTCCCACTGCTGTGTATTATGTATTGAAACTGTTCCCACTCCCACTGCTGTGTATTATGTATTGAAACTGTTCCCACTCTTACTGCTGTGTATTATGTATTGAAACTGTTCCCACTCCCACTGCTGTGTATTATGTATTGAAACTGTTTCCACTCCCACTGCTGTGTATTATGTATTGAAACTATTCCCACTCTTACTGCTGTGTATTATGTATTGAAACTGTTCCCACTCTTACTGCTGTGTATTATGTATTGAAACTGTTCCCACTCCCACTGCTGTGTATTATGTATTGAAACTATTCCCACTCCCACTGCTGTGTATTATGTATTGAAACTATTCCCACTCTTACTGCTGTGTATTATGTATTGAAACTGTTCCCACTCCCACTGCTGTGTATTATGTATTGAAACTGTTTCCACTCCCACTGCTGTGTATTATGTATTGAAACTATTCCCACTCTTACTGCTGTGTATTATGTATTGAAACTATTCCCACTCTTACTGCTGTGTATTATGTATTGAAACTGTTCCCACTCTTACTGCTGTGTATTATGTATTGAAACTGTTTCCACTCCCAATGCTGTGTATTATGTATTGAAACTATTCCCACTCTTACTGCTGTGTATTATGTATTGAAACTGTTCCCACTCTTACTGCTGTGTATTATGTATTGAAACTGTTTCCAATCCCAATGCTGTGTATTATGTATTGAAACTATTCCCACTCTTACTGCTGTGTATTATGTATTGAAACTGTTCCCACTCTTACTGCTGTGTATTATGTATTGAAACTGTTTCCACTCCCACTGCTGTGTATTATGTATTGAAACTATTCCCACTCCCAATGCTGTGTATTAACTGTTCCTGCTCCAACAGCTGTGTATTATGTATTGAAACTGTTCCCACTCTTACTGCTGTGTATTATGTATTGAAACTATTCCCACTCCCACTGCTGTGTATTATGTATTGAAACTGTTCCCACTCCCACTGCTGTGTATTATGTATTGAAACTATTCCCACTCTTACTGCTGTGTATTATGTATTGAAACTGTTCCCACTCTTACTGCTGTGTATTATGTATTGAAACTGTTTCCACTCCCAATGCTGTGTATTATGTATTGAAACTATTCCCACTCTTACTGCTGTGTATTATGTATTGAAACTGTTCCCACTCTTACTGCTGTGTATTATGTATTGAAACTGTTTCCACTCCCAATGCTGTGTATTATGTATTGAAACTATTCCCACTCTTACTGCTGTGTATTATGTATTGAAACTGTTCCCACTCTTACTGCTGTGTATTATGTATTGAAACTGTTTCCACTCCCACTGCTGTGTATTATGTATTGAAACTATTCCCACTCCCAATGCTGTGTATTAACTGTTCCTGCTCCAACAGCTGTGTATTATGTATTGAAACTGTTTCCACTCTTACTCCTGTATATTATGTATTGAAACTGTTCCCACTCCCACTGCTGTGTATTGAAACTATTCCCACTCCCCCTGCTGTGTATTAACTGTTCCCGCTCCCACGGCTGTGTATTATGTATTGAATCTATTCCCATTCCCACTGCTGTATATTATGTATTGAAACTGTTCCCATTCCCAATGCTGTGTATTGAAACTATTCCCACTCCCAATGCTGTGTATTAACTGTTCCTGCTCATACGGCTGTGTATTATGTATTGAAACTGTTCCCACTCCCACTGCTGTGTATTATGTATAGAAACTGTTTGCACTACCGTGTATTGAAACTGTTCCCACTCCCACTCCTGTGTATTGAAACTGTTCCCACTCCCATGGCTGTGTATTATGTAGGGGTGAAACGATTAAAAAAAAATTCGATTCGATTTCAATTTTTTACAACACGATTCGATTATTTTCGATTCGATTCGATTTAAGATTGTAATAAAAAGAATGCACTATGTAGAATAAATCCTGTGTATTAACAGCTCTGAAAACAGAATGCTTGGACATATACAGTTGGAAAAATCATAATAGCCTAGTCACAGATAGATCTGACTTTAACAGCCAAACCTTTCTGCAGTTGTTTTTTTTTGAAGTTCTTTTTTATAAAAAAGAACTGGTCACTAAAACCAAGTAAAATGGTAACACTAACATAATCAGTCTTGGCTAATTGTCTAATTGACTAAACAGCCTAACTCTGTAGAAAATGTAGGTTTTTCTGAAAAAAGAATTGGAGCACTTGGAGGAGATGTCATGTCTCTCTTCAACTGATACAGATGGCTATCAGTTGAAGAGAGATATGACATCTCCCTGTCTCTGAGCGAAAAGCACTAGACATTCATAAATTTTAAGCATACACAAATTTGCAACCAAGTTTACTGGAACTTGGAAGAACACGAAACATAAATGCAATACTGTGTTTCCGTTTCATACAATTTGACAGATTTGTCATATTTCCTGTGTTGCAGAGAATATTTGTAAAACAATCTTACATGTTGGTTTATTTGTGTTGTTGCTCTCGCGAAATCTGAAATCCCCACATTTTGGAGCGATGGTTTTTTGGGGTAGCACGTAGATAAACAGCTTCAGCATCCGGCATTTTGAGAGAACACAACGACGCTTGAATAAAGCACCCAGACAATCAGACTAAGTGCAACGATTGCAACGTGTTATTTGATTGGCTAAAACAGTTGGCCTTCATCCAATCTGCTTGGGTCTATCAGAATTCGTTGAGTATGTTTGCTTTGACAGCTCTAATGTGGGAAAACAAGTATTTCAACTTTCATGGCGAATTTTCATAGGTTAGTTTCGTTTCGCTACCAATCATTAAGAAGCTAGCCTTTTATAATGAAAATCGAATCGAAAATGAGATCTGCTGAACCGAATTGAACTTAACCGAATCGAGGGCAAAAGATCGCGGTTCAATTCACATCGCGATTAATCGTTTCACCCTTAGTATTATGTATTGAAACTTCCCACTATCACTGCTGTGTATTATGTAATTGTATTGAAAATGTTCCCACTGCTGTGTATTAATTATTGAAACTGTTCCCACTCCCACTGCTGTTACTGGATCCAATATGTTTGTAGCTGTCAAGAATGATTGATCAATTGTTCCGGGCATTTACCTTTAGATGAGCTTTGACATCTGTTATCGGTGTTTTCTCATCTGTATCTCATAGCTCAATATTATAATTAACCCTTTCCTTCAGATTAACTTGTTTTCATGCATTGGCAAACATAGTAGACCCAGATCAGATGGCTCCTATAGGAGCCGTCTGATCAGAGTCTGCTCTGTCTGCTAATGGAATTTGAAAGACCTGTCAGACATGTCTGTCTGTTACAAAATCTTGTCCACTCTCATATTTTAAAAGTTCTCATCCAATCTTCACCAAACCTTCTTAAAATGTTTATAGCTATAATATCTAGGCCAAGTTCGATATTCAGCCAGATTGTTTCTGGAACTTTAGAGTTATGGCCCTTGATTTATCCCAAATTTGGTTCGCCTTGTCCGCTCTCTAAGTCAAAACTGTCTCATCCAATCTTCACCAAACCTTATTAACATGTTTATGGCTATAATATCTAGGCCAAGTTCAATATCCAGCAAGATTGTTTTAGGAACTTTAGAGTTATGGCCCTTGATTTATCCCAAATTTGGCCTTTTTAGCCTTGTCAGCTCTCTAAGTCAAAACTGTCTCATCCAATCTTCACCAAACCGTATAAACATGTTTATGGCTATAATATCTAGGCCAAGATCAATATCCAGCAAGATTGTTTCAGGAACTTTAGAGTTATGGCCCTTGATTTATTCAAATTTGGCCTTTTTAGCCTTGTCCGCTTGCTAAGTCAAAAATGCCTCATCGAAACTTCACTAAACCTTGTGAAAATGTTTATGGCTATAAAATCTAGGCCAAGTTCAATATCCAGCAACATTGTTCCAGGAACTTCAGGCTTATGACCCTTGATGTATCCAAATTTGGCCTCTTTAGCCTTGTCTGTTCTCTAAGTCATAAACATCTCATCCAATCTTTACCAAACCTTATAAAAATGTTTATGGCTATAATATCTAGGCCAGGTTCAATAACCAGCAAGATTGAACTAGGCACTTTAGAGTTATGGCCCTTGAATAATACAAAATTGCCCTTTTTAGCCTTGTCCACTCTCTAAGTCATAAAGTTCTCATCTAATCATCACCAAACCTTTAATGTTTATGGTTACAATATCTAGGCCAAGTTGAATAACTAGCAATTTTGGAACAGGTACTTCAGAGTTATGGCTATTGAATTGTTGAAAACTGAGCTTTGTTTTTTTAGCTTTGTCTGCTCTCTAAATAAAAAAGTCCAGTCTCCAACAAACTTCAAACAAGAGGGCCATGGTGGCTCTTAATCGCTCACCTGTTCCTAACAGATTTCAATGACAGATTGCATAACTTGAAAAATCTTGGTAGAAAACCATCAGATGATGCTACATACTAAATATAAAGAGTCTAGACCTTGCAGATTTGGACAAGGAGATATTTTAAAGATTTTCCTATGAAAAAATGTTAAGCCCCAGGGCGGGGTCAAATTTGATCCGGGGTTCATTATTTGAAAATCTTGGTAGAGGACTATTAGATAATGCAACATACCAAATATCTAAGGTCTATGCCTTACAAGTTCAGAGAAGACTTTTAAAGATTTTTAAGAGAAGATTTTTAAAAATTTACCTATAAAAAACTGATATGCCCCTGGGCAGGGAAGTTTTCAACCCAGGGGACCCAATTTGAACAATCTTGGTAGAAAACTATTAGATAGCGCTACATACCAAATATTAAAGGTCTCTGCCTTACAGTTTTGGAGAAAAAGATTCTTAAAGCTTTTCATATGAAAAACTGATAAGCCCCAGGGCAGGGCCATTTTTGACCCAGGGTTAATTTGAATAATCTTGGTAGAAAACCATTAGATGATGCTACATACCAAATATCAAGGGCCTAGACCTTGCAGTTCTGGAGGAGAAGATTTTTAAAGATTTTCCTATGAAAAACTGATAAACCCTTGGGCAGGGCCATTTTTGGTCCGGGGTCATATTTTGATTAATCTTAGTAGAGGACGATTAAATAATGCTACATACCAAATATCAAAGGTCTATATCTTATAATTTTAGAGAAGAATATATTTAATTATAATCCTATGAAAAACTGATAAGCCCCGGGGCGGGGCAATATTTGGCCCAGGGGTCATCTTAGTAGAGGACCATTAGATCATGCTACATACCAAATATCAAAGGTCTATGCCTTACAGTTTCAGAGAAGATGATTTCTTCAAGATTTTCCTATAAAAAACTGATAAGCCCTGGGACGGGCCATTTTTGTCCTGGGGTCATAATTTGAACAATCTTAGTACAGGACCATTAGATGATGCTACATACCAAATACCAAAGGTCTATTCCTTACATTTTCAGAGAAGAAGATTTTTAAAGGTTTTCCTATGAAAAACTGATAAGCCCCGGGTGGGGCCATTTTTGGCCCAGGGGTCATAATTTGAACAATCTTAGTAGAGGACCATTAGATGATGCTACATACCAAATATCAAAGGTCTATGCCTTACAGTTTCAGAGAAGAAGATTTTTAAAGATTTTCTTATGGAAAACTGATAAGCCCTGGGGCGGGGCCATTTTTGTCCTGGAGGTCATAATTTGAACAATCTTAGTAGAGGACCATTAGATGATGCTACATACCAAATACCAAAGGTATATGCCTTACATTTTCAGAGAAGAAGATTTTTAAAGATTTTCCTATGAAAAACCGATAAGCCCCGGGGCGGGGCCATTTTTGGCCCAGGGGTCATAATTTGAACAATCTTAGTAGAGGACCATTAGATGATGCTACATACCAAATATCAAAGGTCCATACCTTACAGTTTCAGAGAAGATGATTTTTAAAGATTTTCCTATGAAAAACTGATAAGCCCTGGGGCGGGGCCATTTTTGGCCCAGGGGTCATAATTTGAAAAATCTTAGTAGTGGACCATTAGATGATGCTACATACCAAATACCAAAGGTCTATGCCTGACAATTTCAGAGAAGAAGAATTTTAAAGATTTTCCTATGAAAAACTGATAAGCCCCGGGGCGGGGCCAATTTTGGCCCAGGGGTCATTATTTGAAGAAACTTAGTAGAGGACCATTAGATCATGCTACATACCAAATATCAAAGGTCTATGCCTTACAGTTTCAGAGAAGAAGATTTTTAAAGATTTTCCTATGAAAAACTGATAAGCCCTGGGGCGGGGCCATTTTTGGCGCGGGGGACATAATTTGAACAATCTTTGTAGAGGACCATTACATCATACTACATACCAAATATCAAAGCTCTTGGCTTTGTAGTTCCAGAGAAGAAGATGTTTAAGTAAATTGTTGACGCATACGCACATACGCACGACGCCGGACATAGGATCTTCCCAATAGCTCACCTTGGCACTTTGTGCCAGGTGAGCTAAAAAATGCATCCAATCATTTTTTGAGACAGGAACAGGTGGGAGACATATGTTTTTTCTTAAAAACAAGCTCTAGTTAATATTTGTTTTTCAGCACCTACAAACAGGCAATACAGAATGGGAAGAGTATGAGGGCAAAGTACACAATACTGACCCACTTCAGCGGTATATTTGATGGATCACAGTACAATGCTGACAAAGTTGGAGTCGCCTTTGATCTCATGAAGGTAGAATCAATTAACCCTTTACACCATTAATATTCATGTAAGAAATAATGACAGCATGAATATTTATTGGCTGAATTTGTGTAATGATATATCAACAGGATGTTTTGGCCATGGAAGAAACTGTAGTATCATATCTGTATTATTTCATAAGCAAACAGAGCAGACCTTGAATTATCCCCTTTCCATAATGACCATATCGAGGGCTTGGTGTAAAACTATTGTAACTCCTTCACTTTGTGAAGGAGTTAAATAGTTTTGCACCAAGCCCTCGATATATGCATAGCATTATCATTTCATTAATTTTCATTGGCTTAACTCTTTCCTTGTTCTTTGTTTTTTCCAAATTTTAATACCTACTGAATATTCATGGAAAAAATTCTTATAATGAAATATGGAAGGTGGAACATTGTACCCATTGTAGAAACTAAAGAAACAGATCCTATAGGAGCCTTTTGATCTGGGTCTACTCTGTTTGCAAATGCTTGAAAACACATTTATATGAAGGAAAGGGTTAATTATACCTGGTGCAACAAAGTGTCACAAGGCATATAGTTTTTAGCTCACCAGAGCACTTTTGTGCTCAGGTTGAGCTTTTGTGATCACTTGATGTCCGTCGTCCGTCGTCGTGCGTCGTCGGGCGTCAACAATTTGAACCTTTAAAAATCTTCTCCTCTGAATCTACAGGGTTCTCAGCTTTCATCTTTGGTACATAGCATCATCTTTAGGTCCTCTACAAAAGTTGTATAAATTTTGCCCCTGGGGTCAAAATTGGCCCCGCCCCAGGGGTGCCTTGTTTTCTATTGAAATATATAGTAAAACTTTGAAAATCTTCTTCTCTGAATCTACAGGGTTCTCAGCTTTCATATTTGGCACATAGCATCATGTTCTGATCCTCTACAAAAGTTATATAAATTATGCCCCTGGGGTCAAAATTGGCCCCGTCCCAGGGGTAGCCAGTTTTGAATAGAAATATATAGTGACAACTTTGAAAATCTTCTCCTCTGAATCTACAGGGTTCTCAGCTTTCATATTTGGCACATAGTATCATGTTCAGGTCCTCTACAAAAGTTATATAAATTATGGCCCTGGGGTCAAAATTGGCCCGCCCCAGGGGTAGCCAGATTTCATTAGAAACATATAGTGACAACTTTGAAAATCTTCTCCTCTGAATCTACAGGGTTCTCAGCTTTCATATTTGGCACATAGTATCATGTTCAGGTCCTCTACAAAAGTTATATAAATTATGCCCCAGGGGTCAAAATTGGCCCCGCCCCAGGGGTAGCCAGTTTAGCCAGTCCTCTACATTTCTTTTTATAAATTATGCCCCTGGGGTCAAAATTGGCCCTGCCCCAGGGGTAGCCAGTTTTCAATAGAAATATATGGTAAAACTTTGAATATATTCTTCTCTGAAACTGAACGGTTCTCAGCTTTCATATATGGCACAGAGCATCATGTTCAGGTCCTCTACAAAAGTTAAATACATTATGCCTCTGGGGTCAAAATTGACCCCGCCCCAGGGGTGGCCCGTTTTCAATAGAAACATATAGTGAAAACTTTGAAATCTTCTCCTCTAAATCTACAGGGTTCTTAGCTTTCATATTTGGCACATAGGATCATATTCAGGTTCTCTACAAAATTTATATAAATTATGCCCCAGGGGTCAAAATTGGCCCCGCCCCAGGGGTAGCCAGTTCGCAATAGAAACATATAGTGTCAAATTTGAAAATATTTTCCTCAGAAACTGGAAGGTTCTCAGCTTTCATATTTGGCACATAGCATCATGTTCAGGTTCTCTACAAAAGTTGTATAAATTATGCCCCTTGGATCAAAATTGGCCCGCCCCAGGGGTGGCTAGTTTTCTCTAGAAACATATAGTGAAAACTTTGAACATCTTCTACTCTGATTGCCTGGTGAGCGATGTCAGGGCCATTCTGGCCCTCTTGTTTACATGTCTGTCCATGCATCAGTCTGGCCGTGTATCATAATACATTGTTGCTCATCTAGCACTTTCATTTCTTGACCAATTTATTTCAAATTTGCTTTAAGAATTGTCATGAATAAAAGCTTGGATTAGTCCGATTTCCAGAGGAATCTGTCACGGGGAAAACACTTTTTTTCTCTGACAATGAGGTGGTGTGGGGTATGAGGGTTTGCTCACCAAAGTGCTTTTTTTTTGTGTTATATTTTCAAAGGAATTTTAGCGTAGACAAAAATTGTAGGATTGGATCTATATAATTCCATAAGCAAAAAGAGCAGACCCTTATCAGACAGCTCCTACAGGAACCATCTGATCTGGGTCTACTCTGTTTGCAAAGGCATAAAATGGGGTTATTATGAGGGAAGGGGTTAAACAATACAGACTGTACACTTTAACCCATTCCCTCATATTGACGACTTTTGATGACTCTGTAAAAGTCACTTTGTGAAACCATTATAATAAATAGAGCATTTTCTCCTATAGGAGCAAATGCAATATTTATCACAATGGTTTCAAACTACAAAATTCTAAAAAAAAATCCGTTTCTCTAGTTAATGCTCCTTTTTGGTAGATTCATTCAAAGAGGTTGTATCTAAAAATAGCCTATGAGGTAATGGGTTAAATGTTTCCAAATAATCAAGCTTTTCTTAGAGTCCTCATGTTTGATAGGGATGTGTCATGATGAGCCGATGACCCCTGTTGGTTTCAAGGTCAGTATGTCAAAGGTCAAGATCAATTGTGTACTTTAACAAAGTGGTCAGTATATTATTTTAGACACTATAATATAAGGTTTCTGTGGAAATTAGCCTCATATTTGTTCTGGGGTTTGTCGTCATGGCATTAGAATGGGAATTACTACCCATCCAGGACACTTTATACATGTCTTGTTATTATAGAATTTCTTATGTCTGTTATCCCAATACTCTATAGGTATTTGCTTTAACCATTTCATTGTTCTATGTTTGTTCCAAATTTCAATCTCTACTAAATAGTCATGGAAAAAATAGTTACAATGACATATGAGAGTTGGAATATTGTAACGGTTTTAGAAAGTAAAGAAACAGATCTTTCAAATTCCACTAGCAAACAGAGCAGAGTCTAAAGGAGTTGTCTCATCTGAGTCTACTCTGTTTTCAAATGTGTGAAAACATGTTTATATGAAGCAAATAGAGTAGACCTAGTCACCTAGATGAGATGGTCCCTGTAGGAGATCAGGGTCCATACTTATAAAACTTTTAGTTGAGTCTGGGTTCGTTCTCAAGTTTTTGATTGGTCAGATTTGAGCCTAAGGCTCAAATCTGGCCAATCAAAAGCTTGAGAACTCAAATCTGACCAATCAAAAGCTTGAGAACGAAACTCAGACTCAACTAAAAGTTTTATAAGCATGGACCCAGGCTTTGCTCTGTTTTTGAAATTATATAGATATGATTCTACAGTTTCTGCCAAGACAAAAATTCTCTTGTTCATTATGCAATTAGAAACAGTCAGCTAATTAATATTCGTTCATTCGTTATGTTTTCAGGAATATTCATGAAGAAAAAGTCTCTAGGCAATAGATGATTATCAGATTTCTTTATGTACTGTCTGTTTTTTTATGAATAATATTTTGTTAATGATTCATCTCTCTGTCCTACTAATAATTTCAAGTTAAGGTCCACATTCTGACTTTCACTTAACTTTTCTCTCCAGTTTCGACCCAGTCAAGGTCAAGAGCTATCAGAGATGGACCTGCCGTGCATAAACTTTGATGAGTATAATAATCCAGCTCCTGTTTTGATAAACACACAGAGGAGGGTATCTCCATTTAAACGTGTTAAAAAGGACTTGGCACAAACTCTCAAGATTAAGTCAGAGACCTGACACACGTCCTACAGGTGAGCTATGCAAACTTTTTGTATTCATCCTTTCCCTGTTCAATATTCATGAAAGAAATAATGACATCATGAATATTAATTAGATTATCTTTTATAATGAACGCAGGATATTTTTGCTGAGGCAGAAACTTCAGAATTAGATCTAGATTATACCACAAGCAAACAAAGCAGACCCTGATCAGCTGTCTGATTTGGGTCCACTCTGTTTGCATATGCGTGAAAAGACTTCTCTATGAAGGAAAGGGTCAACTCTTTACACACTAAGTAATTTTCCTCTGCTAAAAATTGTCGTCAGCCACAATTTTCATAGTTGAATTCTCTTCAAATAGTTTTACCAGAAGGTCAAACATTTTGGATCCTGATAAGACAACGAGTTACTCAGTGTCTCATCAGGATCCAAACTCTTTGCATAGGTAATCACAAATTCACTGCTAGTGTGCATAGAGTTAAAATCTGTTTTAACCCTTTCCTCCATGAATATTCATGTTAACAAATAATATCATCATGAATATAATTAGATTTATCTTTAAATTAGCATATTAACACATGAAATTTTTGCAAAAGCAGAAAATGTAAATTTAAAAACCAG
Organism: Azorinus chamasolen; assembly: GCA_963576725.1. Lineage (NCBI taxonomy): Eukaryota > Metazoa > Mollusca > Bivalvia > Cardiida > Solecurtidae > Azorinus > Azorinus chamasolen. The sequence continues at coordinate 87,772,869 of OY755236.1, read as the reverse complement.
GCCTTTATTATTCCATAAGCAAAAAGAGCAGGCCTTATCAGATGGTTCTTACAGGAGTAATCTGATCTGGGTCTACTCTGTTTGCAAAGGCATGAAATGGGGTTATTATGAGGGAAGGGATTAAACAATACAGACTGGACACTTTAACCCATTCCCTCATATTGAAGACTTTTGACGACTCTGTAAAATTCACTTTGTGAAACCATTCAAACTACAAAATTTAAAAAAATCCTTTTCTCTAGTTAATGCTCCTTTTTGGTAGATTTATTCAAAGAGGTTGTATCTAAAAATAGCCTATGAGGGAATGGGTTAGAAAGGTGTATTCATGGAGTAAAGGGTTAACACTACATAATTCAGTGTTATCTGCAAAATTTGTCATTTGCTACAGATTCATTGATCAGAGTGCCAAGCCGTTAGGCTATTTGTATGCTGATGTGATGACAGTGATGCTGAGTTACATGGCATATCCTCTGCCTCCAAACTGAACTTGGAATTTATTTTGTGGCCAGTTTTGAGATTGTGTGATTGCTATAGTTACCATAACTTTTGGTCTAGTAAGTGACTGACATTAAGATTCATTTTTTACACTCTAAACACTTGTTTCTACATACTCATAAAGTTCCATCGAAATCTGTCGGCTCTTCTCTATTTTACAACACTTTTCCGGGTATATTTTGAATACCCCTCATACATAAGCACATATCAGATTTATAAAAATTGATTGAAGGTACACAAATATTTACACAAGTGTGCCTTTCAATGCACATAAGACATTCTCTTCACTAGAATAACTGTAGAGTCAGCCTTTTACCAATATTGCTATTGTAACTGATGAACTGAAATTTCCTATATCCAAACATTTATAACGAAATTTCGTCGTATCGATATAACAAGGTTTGGATATAGCAAAATAAATATGAAGGTCCCCAGCATTTTGTTATAAGTGTGCTTCACTGTATTCATAGAGTCATAGGTTAAGGGTTACCACCTGTCTTAACCTGTTCCCCCATAGGCTATTTTAAGACCCAAGATCTTTGAATAAATCAACCCAAAAGGAGCATTTACTAGAGAAAAGTAAAACTTTAGAATATTGTAGGTTGAAACCATTGTGATAAAGAGAGCATTTGCTCCTATAGGAGCAAATGCTTTATTTATAACAATGGTTTCAAGAAGTGGTTATTACAGAGGAGTAGAAATGCATATTTATGGAGGAAAGGGTTAAAAACGCAGCATTAGAATCCTTCAGATAAAAGCTGCTTTAAACAGGTTTTACTTTACTTTCATTCTGTTTTATCGAAACCACATTGTCTAAAATGCATTAACTTACAATTGGACAACTTTTGAATGGCTGCTTATGAGAGCTGCTATACTCAAAACATTCATTCCGAACCGTTTGGTCCATTAATAGCTAGAGCAAGTCTATTTTAGTAATTATTCAAGTCTCATTCTCCTAATATTATTCACCCTAGAGTTGCTCAAATGTCAGTATCAATTAAGATATATTCATTTAACCCTTTCCTCCATAAATACCCCTTTCCACGCCTCTGTAAAAGTCCCTTTATGAAACCATTGTTATAAATAGAGCATTTGCTCCTATAGGAGCAAATGCTCTATTTATCACAATGGTTTCAAAACTACACATTTCTAAACTTTTCCTTTTCTCTAGTAAATGCTCCTTTTTGGTAGATTTATTCAAAGAGATTGGATCTAAAAATAGCCTATGGAGGAAAGTGTTTGAATGTGGACAATGAGTGTATCAACATTAGCAAACATTGTAGATGAGATTCTGCATTATTTGTCATTCAAACTCCTCACTCAAATTTTACTCTTTCATACGGGATGGACTCCTGTAATTAACACTTTACTACATAAATACATTTTTCTATGCCTTTGCAAACAAAGTAGTCACAGATCAGAGAGCTGCTGTAGGAGCCGTCTGATCAGGGCCTGCTCATGATATGATATACAGTAGATATGATTCTACAGTTTCTGACATTTGCCAAAAAATTCCCTTACCCATGTGCTGTTACAACAATTAATCTAATTATTATTCATGATGTCATTTCTTGCATGAATATTCATGGGTTAAACACTGATGGGCCATTCAACTTTGAATATTCAGCATTAGGAAGGATAAACCTTAACCTGATAAAAATGTCTTTGCAAACAGTGTAGACCCAGATTTCTAACATGAATTTATTATATAAATTAAAGGGTTAACTCTTTCCTTCATACAAACACTATTTCTTACCTTTGCAAACAGAGAAGACCCAGATCAGATGGCTCCTATAGGAGTCGCGTGATTAGGGTCTGCTCTGTTTGCTATGGTATAATATACATTTGATTCAATAGTTTCTGCTTGAGCCAAAATGCCATGTGTTCATCAGTCATGATACAAAATCAGCTAATAAATATAAATAATGTTATTTCTTACATGAATATTAAACAGGGAAAGGGTTAAGGCAATATTGTACACAAACCCAAACACTTCAGTGAATATTGTACGCAAACCCAAACACTACGGTGAATATTGTACAGTCTACAGTGTACAGTGAAACATTTCGTCCCTTTCCTCCATAAATACACCTTTCTACACCTTTGCAAACAGAGTAGACCCAGACCAGATGGCTCCTATTGGAGCCGTCTGATCAGGGTCTGCTCTGTTTGCTTATGATATAACAGATATGATTCTGTTGTTTCTGCCATGGTCAAAAATTCCTGTGCTCATGTGCTATTATTATATATTAATCAAATTAATATTCATGATGCCTTTATTTCTTACATGAATATTCATGGAATAAAGGGTTATACATTTACCTTTAACATGCTATTGGTATATCCGTGATCAAGATGAGATGGTAAACCATATGTGAAAACTAAGGGAGACAATTTTTTCTATAAACAAGGTTTTCCTTGACAGGTTATGCGGTGTCTATTGGTTATGCGATGGTCACACTTGACTACCAATCCAAAGGTCCGGGGTTCATCCCTCCCGGAAATTTCAGAGACGCTTTTCAGTGTCTCCCACCTGCATGAGGTTGTCTCCCAGGGGTTAAAATTGGTACCTGTGAGGGTCACTAGCCGTAATGTGGCTGCATGATTGCGCCATATGTTAGCAGTGTAATATTGTAGGTGAATGGCTCAATGACCAGGGGAGTAAATGTACAGTTAGCTAAGCGATCATTCTGACTGAAAGTAGACTGTAACTAGGTACTTTACTTTTTAGCTCGACTATTCGAAGAATAGTGGAGTTATCCTACCCGCCCCGGCATCCGCGTCCACGTCTGCGTCACACCTTGGTTAAGGTTTGTGTTAAAGTCCTTTTTTTGCCCTTAATCTTTGGAATAAAGCTTTGAAACTTGGAACACTCGTTCACCACCACAAGCTTCATCTGTAGGCAAGAGTACATAACTCCGTCAAGCATTTTGACAGAATTATGGCCCTTTTTAACTTAGAAATTTTACAATGAAGTAAATATTCCAAAATAGGGAATTAATATAATACATAAATACTTAAACTGCTCTGATCTAATATTTCGACCACTAAGGGCCTTTGATAATCTTTGCCCTTAGTGGTCGAAATATTAGATCAGAGCAGTTTAAGTATTTATGTAGAAATTTTAGTTAAGGTTTTTGGTCAAGTCCACTTATTTACATAACCCTTTGGGATAAAGCTTTGAAACTTAGAACACTTGTTAACCACCACAAGCTTCATCTGTAGGAAATAGTACATTACTCTGTCAAGCATGTTAACATAATTATTGCCCTTTTTAACTTTTTTCTTTTCATTAAAGATTTCAAAGAGATATCCTACATCTTGAATACTCTTAAAGATATTTTACTGATACTTTGAATACTTGCTTCTAGTATTATAGGACACCATTATAGTCCACTATCAAGCATATCGATGAACAAGAGAATTGTAAGCCATGGCAGAAACTGTAGAATTAGAAGTATATAATTCTATAAGCAAACAGAGTAGACCCTGATCAAATGGCTCCTACTGGAGCTATAAGATGTGGGTATGCTCTGTTTGCAAAATGGCGTATCTATGCAGTAAAGGATTAGTCCTTTCCTTCATATAACCACCTTGTCATGCATTTGCAAAAAGAGTAGACGCAGATCAGACAACTATAGGAGCCATCTGATCAGGGTCTGCTCTGTTTGCTAATTGATTTGATAGATCTGTTTCTTTACTTTCTAAAACAATGTTCCACCTCCCATATTTCATTATACCATTTTGTCGATGAATATTCAGTAGGTAATACAATTTGGAAAAATATTGAACAGGGAAAGTATTAAGTTGTTGGTTTGAATATGAATTAAATTTATGTTTGCCTATTTGTAGATGAAAGACCTGCAAATTGGATCAGACTTTGAAACGGCAGAAAAGATTCCACATGCTACACATCTGTCAAGATGAGTAGAAGTCAGGAAAGAGACAGTCTGCTTGCATCAGATATTTGTGCCTTTGCAACATTGAGCAGCATGTCATGCGTATTCATCTTGTCACCAAGGAGATTAGTGGTTACATCACCATGTAGATAGGATGCATCACCAAGGAGATAGGAGGTTGAAAAGGAAAAAATGGAACTTGGTCAATATGGCTATTACTATCAGTTGACCTGCTGACATTTTGTCAGGTGACTTTCTTCCCAATTTGTGCCAAATGGTCCTTAACCTGTTCTGTGTTCTATGTTTATTCCGAATTTCAATACCTTCTAAATATTCATGGACAAAATAGTTATAATGAAATATGGAAGGTGAAATATTCTAGCCATTTTAGAAAGTAAAGAAACAGATTTATCCAGTCACCAGGCTTCTCTAGTGACATAATAAAGGGGGTGCAAATAAACTTAGGTTTATTAGGTTACTTCCGGTAGTGGAAGGTTTATTAGGTTAGTAGATAGGCGTAATGATTCTATAACCATGGAACTATTTTAGTTTTCTGTAAATATTCATAAACATGTTGATGGAATAGATCTAACAGATCTATTTGGTCACCAGAAGAATTATTCAAATGAAAAAAAAAAAAAATTGGCTACAGCTGGATTCGAACCCGCGCCTGATCCTACAAAACCTAATTCTAATCTCTCTAGAGACGTCGCCCTTACCGATTACACCACTGAGGCCACATACAAAATGACGTTGATTTATCACTTTTATAAATTTAATCCACCGCTGGCAAACCCCGTTTTTGATAAAATCAAACCTGGAAGCAAAGATTGACAGATAAATAGTAAATGTTTTCTTTTCACTCTCATGATTATTTGATTGATAAACTCTTACAGGGGCGGTGATAGTCATAAACCTAGATATAGCCTGTTCAGTTCCATCGATTTCTGAGTGACGTTGAATAGAATCTAAAAATAGAAACCGAGACTACGTAAGTCGAATTTGACCAAAGAATATAGATCATGTCTGTTTGAAATAACTTATCGACCCTCGATTCAAATCATCTTATTTTTCAAATTCAACCACGTTTCTCGGAGAGAAAACAGTTGAGGCTCGGCAAGCCTCGCCTCAACGTTTTCTCCCCTCGTCGGATAAAGCGTCCCATCTACGGCACTAACCTATTATTCTCTATTTATCAAATTCCGTTAGCTAACAGAGCAGACCTTAATCAGACAGCTCCTGTAGGAGCATTTGATCTTGATTTACTCTGTTTGTAAATGTGTCAAAAGGAGTTTATATGAAAGGAAAGGTTAAAACTTTCATTGCAGGAAATGTCACTAATGTCATTTACAAGCAGTTACGACCCAGATGAGAAGGCTTCTAGTGGATTCATTGTCTGCACTTTTAGTCATGTTAACACCTTTCTTAAAAAAACTTGAATATTTACAGTAAGCTTGAGCAGTTCACTGAAGGATTAAAGTCTACTGTAAAAGTTGTTTATATCCTGGTCACTACACCTAGTGTTCAAAGTGAGGTGAGGGCGTCTGTCTATAGACAAATTCTTGTTCATGTTTAAACTATTTTTCGGTTATAAAACTGCAATTTGCTTAAATCTAATCTGTTGTATACTTTGATTTCTTGCAATCATTTCAAACTTGATCAAGGAAATGGCTGACTTAATGGCGAACAGCATGCTTATACATCGAGATAATCAGTGTCTCATCTGGAACAGCATGCATTCTGCTTAGACATCGAGTTTATCAGTGTCTCATCTAGAACAGCATGCATTCTGCTTAGACATCGAGTTTCTCAGTGTCTCATCTAGAACAGCATGCATTCTGCTTAGACATAGGGTTTCTCAGAGTCTCATCTAGAACAGCATGCATTCTGCTTAGACATAGGGTTTCTCAGAGTCTCATCTAGAACAGCATGCATTCTGCTTAGACATAGTCCTGCAGCGAAACTGGGTTTTTGGCCAGAAGCTTCGATTGCGGTGTATAGTTTTTTTTATTGTCGATATAAGTAAAGGAAAGGGTCCTGATTGAATATCTGCCGGGTGCCACCCTGGCACCCTTGAGGCTTTTGAGATATTACACTTTTACCCCACCCACCATATTTTACATTAGCGAAGTTCGGTAAAGCTATAGATATGTGTTTTTATCCGATTTATTACAGCTAACGTTGTTTATAGTTTTGAAATTAGTAGAAATGTAATTTGAAGTTATAGCAGAGACATATTCTAAGATATGTGCATGCTAATAAACTTGTCCATATACTTATGAATATTAATTAGAAGGTAAAAGGTAATTATAGAAAACTGGTTTCGTGCTAAACTCTAGGTGTTTATAACCGTTTATTATGTTGCCTTATTAACTCTTCCTTTTCATTCTTATGTATTTATAAACAATATAGACCTTCTTGAACAGTCTGTGAATGACAACATAGTTCATAAAACTATCCATTTAATGAGTAATGTAATAAATGTTTTGACCTTTCAATTTTACCCCACCCACCATATTTAACATTGGCGAAATTCGGTAAAGCTATAGATTTGTTGCGGTTTTATAATGACTACAGCTGAAGTGGTATTCTGTTTAAATAGTGGAAATATAAGTTATAGCAGAGGGCACATTCTAAGATATATGCATGCTAATAAGCTCATTTACATACTTATGAATATTAATTAGAAGGTAAAATGTCATAGTAGAAAATTGGTTTGGTGCTAAACGCTAGGGTTTTTAACCGTTTGTTGTGTTGCTTTTCTTTTATTCTTACATATTTATACTCTTGTATAAACAATGTATACCTACTTCAGTAAGCCCCCGATGACGACATAATTCATAAACATATCTATGTAACGAAGGAATTAATAATTCTGCTATACCAACTCTATCCTTTATATCATTTTTTATTTGGCTGCGTATCAATATTCAGCATGGACATAATAATAATGCAGCTGCCAGATCGGTTCTTCCATTAAAGGTTCCTTGTTAACATTCTGGAGGACAGGGTTAAGCCGTAATCAGAACAAATTAAAGCTGTATACATACCTTTGATAGATATGATACCCTTTTCTTACCAAACTATAATTATGACACATCTAACAAACGCACAAGACCTGAATTGCACATTAGCAAATAATTTTTTGTCGTGTTTTATATACATATGTGAACTTCAGCTGCATAAGGTGACGCAGATTGTGAAATTGAGAAATTTGAGACTTGGAGGTAAGTATTTGCTCATGAGCTCATTCTGATTGTAGAGATTGGTTTGATTAAGGTAATAAGTGACGTAAACATGTCGATAGACAGAAACTGTTCAACAAAGCGTCAGAGCAATGCCACTAATTGCAGAGGACCTACTACGATCTGTCATGCAAGAGCACTGTCAAGAGTCACTAGAATTATTAAAGCAAAACAGCAAAGCTATGGGTAGATGTGTTTCTAAAACCAGTGCTAATCATGATTGTTTATACCAGTGCTGAAAGAGAAGATGACTTGTCCATTCATATAGCAGCGTACAAACAAATGATGCCGTGCTTCTTTGCCGTATGCCACGTAAACTGCGCCATACATAGGCTATGTCCACCTGCCAGCAATGGAGTCACTCCCAGATCCAGTTTTCGGGTTTTCAAAGAGCTAGCGAGCATGTAATAGACAAGATAGGGATGTATGGAATGGAAAGGGATATGGGGTGACATGTTCATTGGAAGCACCTTTATGCGGTATGGGCATGTGCCCGGTGACATGCCCTGGACATCCATTAGTGTAGTCAAATTTAGGCTTGGATAAGATGTCCATTCACAGTATTGATCCAAACATTTCTGTAGTGAGACACAATGAAGAAGGGAAGTCTCAAATAGAAACTGATGCAAAAGACAGAGCAGGTATCCGCAATAAACTAAATAGCGGAATTGATACAGTCACAGCCAACATCATCAAACAATGTGATTAGTATTATAAACGAATAGGTCGCTTCAAATGACACAAATGTGCACGATGCTGTACAAATATGGAATGACCGAATGACAGAATTTCAACACATCCTGTGGCCTTTATTCAACGATACAAAAGAACATTATTACCATGAACGAGACTAGAACGCATATCAAAGTTGGACCAGCTAAATTATTCGAAGCATCTCTTATTTATTCAAGAGCTTTACATTCAATCCAGTGGTCGCAATATTGACATTAACCACGTTCTACGACACAAACTGACACACTTTGAACATCTTGTTTTGACACAGTTGGTGATGTAAGGATTGCAAAATCAAAGGTTTCTTTGAAGAACCAGCTACGGTTGCAGAGAACACTAAGTGCATTTGATGCACATATCACAGACAGGTCGGTGCTACTTTGGATAATACCATACCCTGAAGTCGGCTTAGTCAAACACTGCTTAAACAATGATAAATTGTACATAGCAGATACCTCTGACGTGCACTTGGTCATTTACAGATACTTTGACTACAGTTCGAAAAGTATAGGATGTACAAGAGCCACGGGAGCATTTCGACTGTACCAATTACGTACCGACACAAAGCTGTCTTCTATTAAACCTCTGCTCCCCATAACGGACAAGAATATACAGGTCATACAGCTGATTTATCAAAATGTTTGAAATATAACAAAAACATGTAATAACAGACTCAGATGACATATCAACAGAGATCAACAATAGAGTATTGTTTGCAAGGAACAACAGCATCGAAACCAGACATGAAGAGGCAGGTAACGTAATTATCAGCAAGTAGTAGATTGTGTCGAACTTGACCCCTGTGCAAAGATAACTTAATTGTTTGACGGCACTGGTGTGTTCTACTTTTGTCCTAGCATAAAACCGAAATGACAAATGTAATACTGATGGAGTCCATCATCAAGGGTCGAAACTGACACTGCAATTACTGTTGAAAAAACCCCAGTAGCATTATCGAAGAACTTTTGCCTGCTCGTTCACTGTCAGGACTTGACATTGCTGCAGGGTGTTACGGCATAGGCAGGGGAACTGTTTTCAAGACATTACATTCTAGTCTTTCTGTTTCGTCTTGTGTCTCTCATATCTCCCTTGCACTAATCATATCTCACGCAGCGATATTTATGTCGTTTTGCTATGGACACATCGATTGCAATGGGTCCGACATACACCGACACGTATGGGCATCAAGCTAGATATGGGCTCAATGTCACCCATTCTTTGAGACTTCCTCCTACGGGTGATGCCTTTTGCAGAAGAAAATGTCCAAGCCATCCAACGTTCAAGCAGCCGGATGGCGTTCCCTGCTAGACAACACCCCTCCTTACCTAGACCAAACAGACTTTAGCTGGAAGATGGAAGAAAGATCAAAACATCTACAGCCGGTGGCTTTGCCGGAAACTAACTGTACTTACGCTTTGGCCGCCATATTGGAAGCCATATTGGCGGATATGCTTGTTTTAACATTAGTAAACGTTATTTTTAACAAGTTTAGTTCAATTTAATTACTGTTAGCTCATAATTATGATTAAAAACATTAATATATGAATGAATTGAAATTTTTTCCTCCCCGCGGACGCCATTTTTGATGCCATCTTAAATTTCTCGAAACCCTCAAGGGTGCCATGGTGGTACCTGGCATATTTAAAGAATGCCAACAATCCCTGACCATAATCAATCGAGAAAAAATATACTTTTGATGAATCCATCGAAATAGATATCATTTCTCAAGTAAATAATACATGTTTTACATAGCCTTTGCCGTTATATTGGAAGTCATAATGGCGAATATGCTTGATATAACAGTAGTTTACATTATGTATTTTACAAGTTTAGTTGCCCATAAGTTTCAAAACATTACGAATGTATGAATTGTGTAACATATCTTTTATGATTTTGTCCTCACTCGCGGACGCCATCTTGATTTTCTCGAAACCCTCAAGAGTACCAAGGTGGCACCCGGCATATTTAAAGAGTGCCAACAATCCCTGATCATAATCAAAAAAGAAAAACTATACTTTTGATGAATCCATCGGAATGGTTATCATTTCTCAAGTAACTAATACATGTATTTTACTAACGTTTTGGCCGCCATTTTGGAAGCCATATTTGAAGTCACATTGGCGAATATGCTTGATTTAACAGTAGTAAACATTATTTTTAACAAGTTCCTTTCATTTAATTACTGTTTTTCCATAAGTTTCAAAACATTACGAATAAACGAATTGTAACATATTTTTTACGATTTTGTCCTAAGACGCCATTTTGGACGCCATCTTGAATTTCTCGAAACCCTCAAGGGTGCCAAGATGGCATCGGGCATATTCAAAGACTGCCAACAATCCATGACCATAATCAAACGAGAAAAAAACTATACTTTTGATGAATCCCCGTCGGAATAGTTATCATTTCTTAAGTAAATAATACATAGTTACATGTATGCTTTACATAGCTTTGGCCGCCATATTGGAAGCCATATCGGAAACAATATTGGCGAATATGCTTGATTTAACAGTAGTAAACATTATTTTTAACAAGTTTAGTTCAATTTAATTACTGTTAGCCAATAAGTTTCAAAACATTACGAATGTATTAATTGTAACATATCTTTTATGATTTTGTCCTCACTCGCGGACGCCATTTTGGACGCCATCTTGAATTTCTCGAAACCCTCAAGGGTGCCAAGGTGGCACCCGGCATATTTAAAGAGTGACAACAATCCCTGACCATAATCAAACGAGAAAAAAACTATACACCGCAATCGAAGGTTCATCTATACCGCTGCAGGACTAACATAGGGTTTCTCAGAGTCTCATCTAGAACAGCATGCATTCTGCTTAGACATAGGGTTTCTCAGAGTCTCATCTAGAACAGCATGCATTCTGCTTAGACATAGGGTTTCTCAGAGTCTCATCTAGAACAGCATGCATTCTGCTTAGACATAGGGTTTCTCAGAGTCTCATCTAGAACAGCATGCATTCTGCTTAGACATAGGGTTTCTCAGAGTCTCATCTAGAACAGCATGCATTCTGCTTAGACATAGGGTTTCTCAGAGTCTCATCTAGAACAGCATGCATTCTGCTTAGACATAGGGTTTCTCAGAGTCTCATCTAGAACAGCATGCATTCTGCTTAGACATAGGGTTTCTCAGAGTCTCATCTAGAACAGCATGCATTCTGCTTAGACATAGGGTTTCTCAGAGTCTCATCTAGAACAGCATGCATTCTGCTTAGACATAGGGTTTCTCAGAGTCTCATCTAGAACAGCATGCATTCTGCTTAGACATAGGGTTTCTCAGAGTCTCATCTAGAACAGCATGCATTCTGCTTAGACATAGGGTTTCTCAGAGTCTCATCTAGAACAGCATGCATTCTGCTTAGACATAGGGTTTCTCAGAGTCTCATCTAGAACAGCATCCATTCTGCTTAGACATTGAGTTTCTCAGAGTCTCATCTAGAACAGCATGCATTCTGCTTAGACATTGAGTTTATCAGCGTCTCATCTGGAACAGCATGCATTCTGCTTAGACATAGGGTTTCTCAGAGTCTCATCTAGAACAGCATGCATTCTGCTTATACATTGAGTTTATCAGTGTCTCATCTAGAACACCATGCATTCTGCTTATACATCGAGTTTATCAGTGTCTCATCTAGAACACCATGCATTCTGCTTAGACACCGAGTTTATCAGTGTCTCATCTGGATGAAAGCTGTTTACAAATGCCTCTCTGATCTTTTTCACCAGGAGAAGGGAAATTTTAAATCACAATTAAACAGTCTGTATGCTATTCTCAGGTGAATTTTCCCAGAGCTTTGCCATAGTAATATCTTGTTTACAAGTATTAAAGCAATCCTTATTTAACTCCATGAATATTCATGTAAGGGATAACTACATCATGAATATTAATTAGTTTAATAATTATAATGACATAGTAACACAGGAATGTTTGACCATGGTAGAAGCTGTGCAATCAAATTTACGTAATTTCAAAAACAAACAGAGTATACCCTGATCAGACGGCTCCTATAGGAGCCGTCTGATCTGGTTCTACTCTGTTTGCAAATGTGTAGAACGTCATATTTATGGAGTAACAGAGATGAGGATGAGATTGTTTTCCCATTTAGCATTAATGAGTTTGTCATAGTTACATGAACCCTTTACATGATAAACATGCATTTTATCGTACACATATTTGCAAACAGAGCTGACCCAGGCCAGACAGCTCATACAGGAACTGTCAGATCAGTGTTTACTGTTTGCTTCTTTATCTTTTAAAAAAGTGTCAAACAGTTTAGATCCTTTTGAGATGTTGAATTTTTTTTATGTCACAGCTTAATACAGAAACTTATGTAGTTTGAAACCATTGTGATAAATAGAGCATTTGCTCCTATATGAGCAAATGTTCTATTTATCACAATGGTTTCACAATGTGAATTTTATAGAGGGGCAAAAATGCGTCACTAGGGGATAATGTGTTAAAGGGTTAAAACCAGCATGAGACATCTTCTAAAGGATCATCTCACGAGGATCTGTACAGATGGATACTTTTTGACCAATTCCCTCATAGGCTATTTTTAGACCTGACCTCTGATAAATCTAACAAAAAGGAGCATTTACTATAGAAAAGGAAATCTTTAAAATTGTGTAGTTTTGAAACCATTGTAATAAATAGAGCATTTGCTCCTATGGAGCAAATGCTCTCTTTATCACAATGGTTTCAGAAAGTGGCTTTTACAGAGTCGTCAAAAGGTGTCAATATGAGGGAATGGGTTAAAAAGAGATGGATAAAAGGTACAGTTAGAAGTACACATAATTAGACTATTTGTTTGTTCAGACAATGAGGGCTGACTGTTTGTCAGTGTACTCTGTTAGACCTCAGTAAAATTGTCTTGGTCTCTGCAGAGGATATATTTCATACCGCATTGTCTCATTAACCCATTACCTCACAACCACTTTGAATAAATCTACCGAAAAGGAGCATTAACTAGAGAAAAGGAAAATTTTAGAATTTTCTAGTTTGAAACCATTGTGATAAATAGAGCATTTGCTCCTATAGGAGCAAATGCTCTTTTTATCACAATTGTTTCACAAAGTGACTTTTACAGAGTCGTCAAAAGTCGTCAATATGAGGGAATGGGTTAATCCTTTACTCTTGTTTATCTTGACAGAAACTGTAGAATCAGATCTATATTATTTCATAAGCAAACACAGCAGACCCTGATCAGATGGCTCCAATAGATTTTATCTGATCTGGGTCTACTCTGTTTGCAAAGGTATAAAAGGTGTATCTAGACTAAATGATTAGATGTTCTACACATGTTATGATTTGTATTTGAATATCTAACATCTGCTGAGGTATATGTAATGTTACGTTTAATAAACATGTGTGAAATATGTTTTGATTATATGAATGATTTTTAAACACCCATTTTTAGACAGTATATACAGTAAAACCCTGCTAATGTGACCACCTAAAAGAGGTATAATTCTGGGTGTTAGATGCAGGTGGTAGCTTAATGCAGGACAAAAGTAATGCAAAAAGCTCCTCTAGGAGCTTTTTGCATTACTTTTGTCCTGCATTAAGCAACCACCTACTTATAAAGGCAGCTATGGATATTCTTTAAGTGGTCGCATTAGAAGGGTTCTACTGTATTACGTTTTGACCCATGGTGGGCACATTTGTGTGGTGTCCTAGAAAGTTGTCTACTCTCTAACTTGTGTCACTTTCATCTAACATTTACCAAACTTAAAAGTAATGTCTTTTGGCATAATTATATTAATATTCTATAAACTCTTATATTTCCCTACTCACTGGAGTGATCGCCCACTGTCAGGTTTCCATCCATCATTCCATGCATCCGTCTGTCTGCCAATGACTGCTTTAAACAACTTCTCTGATGAAACCACAAGACAGTAACCAAACTTTACATTTATAATATTTTTGTCATGGTATACCAAAATTGCCAAAAGAATCTGGATCCATGTAGAACTGGTTGCCATGGCAACCAAAAGAAAAAAATCTGTTTCTCCAAAACCACTGGTCAGAATTGAATGAAGTTTCATAGGAATAGTCTTCTTGTGTCCCTCAAGGGGTGGTGCTAGATTTCCTTATATAAATCTTCTCCAAAATCAGTGGTTGAATTTGAATTGTATTTGGTAGGAGTAGTTTCCTGGTGACTCTTTATCAAAATTGCATAACTGAAGTTGATACCTCAAAAAACATGGCCACCAGGGGCTGGGTTAGATTTCCTTATATATATTTACAAAGGAAACCTTAAAAATTCTTCTCCAAAGTAGGTGGTCAAATTTGAATGGAATTTGAATAGTTGCCTGGGGACCCTTTATCAAAATTGCTAAAACCATGCTGATACATCTATCGAAAAAAAAACCCATTGCCACCAGGGGAAGAGCTAAAACTCCTTATATAAGGGAAAATTCCTCCAAATTAGGTAGTGGAATTTGAATGGTATTTGGTAAGACTTGTCTTCTAGTGACTCATTGCCACAGTTGCTAAAACCAAGTTGATATGCAAAAATACATGGTCCCCAGGGGCGGGGCTAAATTTCCTTGTATGTTTGTTTTGAAAATTCTTAAAATCTTCTCCAGAATGAATGGTCCAATTTGAATGGTGTTTGGTACGAATAGTCCCATGGCGATCCTTTATTTAATTTGCTAAAACCATGTTGTTATCTGAAAAAAACCCAGTCATTGCTACAAAGGGTGGGGGTAAATTTCTTTATATGACTATAGGGAAAACTTTAGAAGTCTTCCTATCCAAAATTCGTGGTCAAAATTGAATGTTTTTTTGGTAGAAATAAACCTCTGGTGACCATATTGAGAATGATTACCGTACATTTTGAACAAACTGAATCATGTTTAGTTGAAAAATTTAAAAATGCTATTTCCCTCTTATCTTCATTTTTGGGAGATGGTTGTAACTAGTTCATCTGTAGTGCTTTAATGCATAGATGAGCGATATAGGGCCATCATTGCCCTCTTGTTTCTGGTCTCTTACTTGAGAAGCTTTAGTCCAATGTTAAACAAACTTGAATTTAATGTCTTTTGGCCTATTATCTCTCATAAGTCTGATAACCAGTTATCCCTTTCCTTCATGCAAATGTGTTTTCACGCATTTGCAGAGTAGACCCAGATCTGACGGCTCCTAGAGGAGCCATCTGATCAGGGTCTACTCTGTTTGCTAATGAAATTTGATAGACCTGTGTCTTTAGTTTCTAAAATTGCTACAATGCTCCATCTCCCTTATTTCATTTTAACTGTTTTGTCCACAGCCGCTAATAGAGTAATTTGCCTACCTATTATATAGAATATACGAAATTTCAGCTTTGTCTCAAAACGCTCCAAACTTTATTTTTTCGGCTCCAAATGTTACAAAACGTCAATTTAGAGAGATTTTAACTTATTTTAGACATATTTCATGAGCCTAGCGCCTGTGATTTTTGTCCATGAATAATTAGTAGGTACTGAAATTTGAAATAAACATAGAACAGGGAAAGGGTTAAATGTATATCACTTCATTCTCTGTGGAGTTCTGGCAGTTTGTTTGAGAAGCTTTTCTTCAATCTTCTTTAAACTTGAAAACAATGTTCATGAGCATAATATCTACGTCAGGTCACATACACCATAGGGATTGGTTACAGATACATGTACTTAAAACATTAACAGGGGAAACAAACCTTTTTCATTTTCCAATTGGTTTTTCTGTGCTATCTAAGAGAGCTGAGGGCTGTCCCAAAATAGCATAGACAAAGACTATAACTCAGTCAGTTTTTCACAATGGATTCAGACAGATCTGGAATTCTGTAAATGGGTTGTGTGCGTGTCTGTGTGTACTATATTAACCCTTTACTCCACAAATACGCCTTAGCAAACAATAGACCCTGATCAGATGACTTAAAGGAGCCATCTGATCAGGGTCTGCTCTGTTTGCTTATGATGTAATATAGATATAATTCTACAGTTTCTGCTATAGCCAAAACTTTCTGTGTCCATGTGCTATTATAGCAAATTAATCTAATTAATATTCATGACGTCATTATTTCTTACATCAATATTTATGGAGGAAGGGGGTTAAGAATTGCTCAATTTATTGTAATTCAAATTAAGCTACCCATACATACGAGGCGCACACCAACGTCAACATCATGACGCATGTATCAAATGATTTATTTTTTTCTGAAATATCCTCCGTGGTGGTTGATGCCTTTACAGTGCACCCATCTAACACAATCTCTGGACTTGTTCAAGTTTTCATGCTTGTAACTCCCAGTCAATTTTTGATTACCCTATTTATGTAAAAAAAGTCATAAAATGTTAACAGGGCAGACAAGCAGTTTTTCTTCGGGTAGGCATGAGCTATTGCCATCAAAAATGTGTTAACTGTTGAATTTCAACAACTCTTAACCCATTCCCTCATAGGCTATTTTTAGATCCAACCTCTTTGAATATATCTACCTAAAAGGAGCATTCATTACCTAAAATCGTGTACTTTTGAAACGATTGTGATAAATAGAGTATTTGTTCCTATGGAGCAAATGCTCTATTTATCACAATGGTTTTAAAAAGTGACTTTTACAGAGGCGTCAAAAAGCGTCCATATGCGGGAATCGGTTAATTAACAGACTGTCTGTAACGGAATATAAAGGAAAACAAAACTTGGTGAATTGTTTTTAATTTTATGAAGATCATTTAAAGAAAAGATATTTCATCATTTAACAAGTTTTTCTTTGAAAATATGAACACTGTCAAGAATAACAAATGCAATGTATACTGAGCCATGTCATGGGAAAAGGTCATTCTGACATAGAAAACAGTGTATACACAGATCAGCTTCCATATTAGAAATGTAATATCTGATTAGGGTCTGCACTGTTTGTAGGGTAGTAGATCAGAGGTGCCCCAGTCTATCAACATTTCTCTTCCACACCCTATCAGTCTATCAACATTTCTCTTCCACACCCTATCTTGTTGGTACCATCTTAGAACCATCTTCAAGGAAAATTCTACTGAGTACCAACAAGACTGGGATTGGAAGAGAAAACATTTATAATTTTTATAGATTTCCCCTTGTCTACAGCCCTAATGAACATTACACTACTGTATATAACTAACCCTTTATGCCATGAAAGTTAATGAAAATAACATATGCATGAATATTACATCCCTAATAATCATGATGACATATGAACAAGAAACGTTTTCTTCCAGGTAAAAACTTTTGGTTCAGATTTATGAAAATCAATATGCAAACAGAACAGACCCTGATCAGACGACTCTTATAGGAGCCATCTGATCAGGGTCTACTCTGTTTGAAAAGGAATTAAAAGGCATCTTATTGGAGTCAAGGGTTAAGACAGATAATACGTGTAGCTTAAAGTTAAAGTTTATACAGACAATTCCCAAATGCAGCCACAAGGTTTTCAAAATTCCCATAATTATTTATTTACAGAGGATCTACTGTACTGGAAACATGATGGTTGGTCTGTGTCTCCATTGTTCACAACTATCAAAGTGTCCTTTTTCCCATGATATGGCTCTATTCATGTTTTAAAAAACAACACAAAATATAAGCAATGCTATAACATAAGACCAGACCCTTATGGAACAGACAGAAATGCACCAGTTGAAATGTTCATACACTGAGATGCTAAACTTGTTCTTAAAGTTACTTAATTAAAAGCAGCTGGGTTCCCCAATCTGAGGGAAAATGATAATAATAAAACAGCAGTGTTTATACAATCAGTAAAATATAAATTGTTAAAAGATATTAACAGCAAAATGGATTGTTAAAACGATCTAAACTAAAAAATTGTGAATGATTTTTTTTAAAAATCCAAAATCTAATATTTTCATAGCAAACATTTGGTTGTTTAAAGATCATATCGGTGAAAAAATTTGGGCATTTCCCAATGTTTTTGTAAAGATCCACACTTTAAATTCTGTTGTAAGAGACATAAATGTTCATATTGTGACATACATGTTTTACAAAATCAGTTATACATGTATTCTGATCAATCTATTTTAGTCACCTGTTCCGTAAGAGTCCGTTACTTCATGAGGACTACATGATAAACTATTGTATGACAAAAACTGTCTTAACACTGTACCTGATGAATATTTATGTAATATATAGTAACATCATCACTGTTAACCCTTCACTTGCTATTCAAGTCAATATACCTTCCTGTAAATAGTGAAGACCCAGATGAGACAGCTCCTGCAGGAGCTGTCTCATCAGGGTCTGCACTATTTATAAGTTGATTGTGCAACCAGTGCACTCCACAGCAGTGATTGCACAGCGAAATACTTGTACACAGTGAAGATATATGTAATTATACAACAGGGCATGGGTAAAGAAGGAGAAGTGTATTTTAAAATTCAGCAAGAGAAGGTATAACATCATCACTGTTAATTAGCTGAATTTCTATAATAGCATTATGAACAAGGGGAGTTTTGGCAGTCTATTATACTACTCTATAAGCAACCAGAGTAGACCCAGATCAAAGAACTACAGGGCTAATGCTTCCCTATCAGCTAAAGGGTTAAGCAACCACTGAACAATGCCTAATTATGACAGGTGATAGCTTAATGCAGCATGAAAGTAATGCAAAATCAAGCTCCCTTTGAGCTTTCTGCATTACTTTTGTTTTGCATAAAGCAGCATCCTGCTTTTTTATGACTCCTGTTTCTTCTGTAAGTGATAGAGACACCTTTGCAAACAGAGTTAACCCATTCCCTCATATTGACGGCTTTTGACAACTCTGTAAAAGTCACATTGTGAAACTATTGTGATAAATAGAGCATTTGCTCCTATAGGAGCAAATGCTCTATTTATCACATTGGTTTCAAACTACAAAATTCTAAAATTTTCCTTTTCTCTAGTTAATGCTCCTTTTCGGTAGATTTATTCAAAGAGGTTGTATCTAAAAATTAGCCTATGAGGTAATGGTTAACCAAGATCAAACAGGTCTTATAGTACTGTTTCATCAGGGTCTGCTCGCTTTGCTTAGAGGATATCTTAGATCTGACTTTATACTAGATTATATTTGTCACCACTGTTTCAACTTGTTTTGTGTTACAGTATAAGAAAATGAGTTAATTAATATTCATAATAGTTGGAGTCTGCTATGAATATTCATCAGGTATGGGTTAAAATGGGCGCTGCTCAAACACCCTTGTAAGTATTTTTTTAAAAAATAAGTAAACCCCCTGTAAACGGGAATTGTAGTAGAGTAGAATTGGATACTTTTAGGCTGGTGGCTGCTTAATGCAGGGGGGAAGTCATGCAGTAAGCTCCTAGAGGAGCTTTCTGTATGACTTTCACCCTGCATTAACTTGCAACCTATCCCCAAGACCGATATTTATACTAAATTGAACTTCCTGTTTACAGGGATTGATCCATACTGTTTGCAACATCACCCACAGACAGTTTTACAACAGTTTTGCACAAAACCCTCAATTCATTTTGTAGAAAAACAAACAATAGCACTTTAATAACATACGGATATCTCTGTACATACGCAAACATACATGTATATATAGCACTTATTTATAAATCTATCATTATCAACAATAACAATCAAATTATCACTGGTTCTTTTATCAAGTATAAGCATTGTGTCAATCTGTTATAAAATATATTTGAGCTGCATCTCCAGATAAAAATACCTGCAGAGTTTTATACTTAATGCTTACAATGCTGAATTTTCAAATGGATTATTCCAAATACAAACAGGTCAAGCTTATGCGGAGTATTTAGGGATTTTTCTAAAGAAAGATGCAACATGACAAACAGTGCAGACCTTGATGAAAGGGTTCCTCTAGGAACCCTCTCATAGTGGTCTACCTTGTTTGCAAAGGACATTAGTGACTCGTGTCCCACACGGTAAGGCTTAACCTTTAGCATGTTACAGGAAATTGTAATAAACATTGCAAACAGTTTGGATCCAGTCAAAATGCCAAGCAACTCTGAATCTCGTTGGGATCCAAACTGTTTGACATCCTGGCCATGCAAGATAAATCAAATGTTAATACAGTAAAACCTCTCTATAACGGCCACTTAATTACATCAAGTATTTTGTGTTAAAGGCAGGTGGCTGCTTAAAGCAAGGTGAAAGTAAAACAGAACGCTTCTATAGGAGCGTTCTGTTTTACTTTCACCTTGCTTTAAGCAACCACCTGCCCTTAATACCAACTAATTAACATAATTCAGTGGCCCTTATAGAGAGGTTTTACTGTATTGCGATAGGAGACATCTTCTACCAACAACATAAGGCTGAGCAGGCCAGGGGTTAACCCTTTGTATTTTAAAAGTGGAATGGTCCATCATTGTTTAATGACAGACTCCATTCAGTATGAAAGTATTTGTGAGATTTTGAAAGACAAACAGTGCAGACCCTGATCAGAGGGCTCCTCTAGGAGCCCTCTCATTTGGATCTACACTGTTTGCAAAGGACAGTGAGCATGTGTCCCACATTCAAAGGATTAAGGTCCAGGTTTGACACCTAACCAATTCTGAAAGAGTTTAATCATGTTAATCCTGAACATAAAACCTGTTATACATCTGAACAGATCTAGAACCATGACACAGCCACAGGTCTGAGTCAATACAGTCCGCAAAACTCAGAAGGTACTTGCCCTAGTGAATCAGCTCAGTATTTTATTTTCTAGGATTGGACATATAGACATTTAACTCTATGTGGGGTAGCAGTAAAGTCATGATAACCTTTGCAAACAGTTTGGATCCAGACCAGATGTCAAGTAACTTGACGTCTCATCAGGTTGCAAACTGTTTGACAGTCAGACTTTAGATTTAAAGAGAAGTGAGAGTAGAAATAACAGATTTTCAGAGGAATGCAGCAAACATTTTCTTTTGCAGAAGAGATACAGTTGTGCAAAGAGTCAACCCTTTACTCCATGAATATGCATACAGTAAAACCTCTCTATAATGGCCACTAAATTACATCAAGTATTTTGTGTTAAAGGCAGGTGGCTGCTTAAAGCAAGGTGAGAGTAAAACAGAACGCTCCTATCGGAGCGTTCTGTTTTACTTTCACCTTGCTTTAAGCAGCCACCTGCCCTAAATACCAACTAATTAACAAAATTTAGTGGCCATTATAGAGAGGTTTTACTGTATAAGTAATAATGATCTATGGATATGAATTAGCTGATGTTTATAATGGCAAATGAACACAGGCAATTTAACCCTGGCAGAAGCTGTAGAATTAACTCTATAAAAAATAATTGTGAAATAGAGCAGACTGTGATCCGACAACTCCTTCAGGAGTTAATCTGATCTGGGTCGACTGTATTTCCAAAGGTGTTGCAGACAATGTTTAACCCGATCTATCCTATTTTAAGCAAACAGCTCCTACAGGGTCTGTCTGATCAGTCTGCTAGGTGCAAAGGTGTAACAGGGGTGGTATTATCAAGTACAGTAAAACTCCTCTTAGCCAGACATTAAATTTAGTATAAATATCGGTCTTGGGGACAGGTGGCTGCTTAATGCAAGGTGAAAGTCACCAAGAAAGCTCATAGAGAAGCTTTCTGTGTGACTTTCACCATGCATTAAGCAGCAACCTGCCTACTAGTATCTAAATTCTTTTCTACTAGAATTCCAGTTTAGAGAGGTTTTACTACACAAGGTTAATCAAATGGCAGGTAGCTTGTAAATGGAGTTACTTTTCTTTGTATAAGCTACCACTGTTTAACACTAGCTGAGACTATTTAACCTTTTACCATATCCAGGGCTTGGTGCAAAACTATTCTAACTCCTTCACAAAGTGAAGGAGTTAGAATAGTTTTGCACCAAGCCCTCGAATTATGTAAACGAGTTTTAACACATTTGCAGAATAGACCCAGATAAGCTCGGAATTATATAGATCTGATTTAACAGTTTCTGCCATGGCCAAAAAACCTTGTGTTCATATAAAATTACAAAAAATCAGCTAATAAATATTCATGATGTCATTTCTTACATGAATATTCATGAGGTAAAAGGTTAGGATGCTGTTAATTAAAACGTTTAAAGGGGTAACTGTACCGTGTAAAATTGTTTCCTGTTGTCTCGGAGCAAAAAAAATCATTTAGTTACCAGACAGTGCCTGTCAAACTGTCATTTTCATTTAGTGAAGTAATCACTTTCTCCTTTACCCAACTGAATCCTGATTTGTTAAAATTTAACAGAAAATAAAAGACCCAGATCGAGAAACAAGCACAAAATGGATTCTGTGTGTTCTGTAACTAGGATATCATTATAGAAGTAACTTGGCAGAAATCTAAGACAAAAAACAGGAAAAGCTGCATTCAACATTTTTTGAATGGAAGACACTTGGCAAACTAAAAGGTCTATCAGCTTGCATCTTTACCCTTTTCTCAATGTTTATTAAGAATTATTGTGTAAGACATGTCTTGAACAATGGAGTCTTTTGTTACTAAAAACATTCTGCTTTAGTTCCAGGAAAAACAATTGATTTTTTTGTTATTTTTTTGTCTTATAATGACTGAATTGTGAGAAAAAATGGTATACCCTTAAATACCAGTGCAAAAACACGGCTAAACTTCCATCAAAATGCAAACTTTATCCCCTCTTGCAAAAAAGTTGTATAAAAAAAATTCACTGACTTATTTCAGATTTTTTTTGAGTAAAAAGTGAACCACACACATACTAACAAAATAGCAAACAAGAAATACACATGAGTCAAAATCATGAGAAAAGTTGCCTGTAAGGATTAATCTCCAATAATCAAAAAAGTGTAACATGACAAACAGTGCAGACCCTGATGAGAAGGCTCCTCTAGGAGCCCTCTCTTCTGCGTCTCCACTGTTTGCAAAGGACATTAGTTATAAATACCGTAGTATCTCTTATAAACACAGCCAGGGCATTACTTTTTTTAAAGGAGCTTCTTGCACTTTGTACACAGATGGCTGCTTAATGCAGAATTGAAAGCAATGCAAGGAAAGCTCAATTTCTAAGGGAGCTTTCTGCATTGTTTTCAGTCTGCAATAAGCTACCACCTGTATTTTGAAAAACCTGTATTTTTTTATTCCATGATTATTATACAGGGGTTTTGTTGTTTTTATTGACTGTTAGTTTCCCCTAGAAGTAAGGGGTTGTTTATCCCTTTCCCTGTTCTGTGTTTATTCCAAATTTCGATACCTACTGAATATTCATGGACAAAATGGTTATAATGAAATATGGAAGGTGAAATATTAAAGCCATTTTAGGTAGTATAGAAACAGATCTTTCAAATCCTTTAGAAAACAGAGCAGACCCTGATCAGACGGCTCCTCTAGGAGCCATCTGATCTGGGTCTACTCAGTTTGCAAATGCGTGAAATCACGTTTATATGAGGGAAAGGGTTATTAGAGTGGGGAGAAAAGTTAAGAATGTCCAACATTCTGGATCCCCATGAGATGTTGACTGACTCAGAATCTCATCTGGTTCCAATCTGGTCGCAATGGTTTAATACAAATTCCAACAAGTGTGCAAAGAATTCATTTTGCAAAACTTTACTATTATGCAGGTACCCTTTTCACAGTGTTGACCTGATGGTGTGTCTAAAACTCTACTAGTCTAGCACTACACTGTTACCTAGACCCAAACAGGCACATTTCTCCTGGCATGACTCAAATAAAAATGGAACACAGCAGAACACAGTACATGTAAACAGTATGAAGGTCCTGAGGTTATAAAACATTTTGCTTGAGTCTGATATCATTCTCAAGCATCTGATTGGTCAGATTCTGAGCTTGAGAATGATATCAGACTCAGAAGTTTTATAACCTTAAACCTAGGTCTCAGAAATAGACCACGATTACAACTTATTATCACAAAGAGAAACAGCATGGGTTACCAAAAAACTTTATTTGACAAGAACCCTTACTCCGTGGATATTCACATAAGAAATATTGACCATATGAATATCAATTAAGTAAAAATTTATAATGGCATCATAAAAAATGGAATTTTTTAGAAGGGCAGAATTTGTAGAAATATATCTACATTTGTATGTTATTCCAAAGCAAGCAGAGCAGAGCAGATCCTAATCAGTCTTGGTCCATTCTGTTTGCAAAGGTGCCAAAAGGTAGACGTCTCTTTGGAGTCGAATGTTAATCCTTTACCCGATAGAGACCCATTTTTGCAAACAAAGCAGACCCAGATCAAACGGCTGGTGTAGGAGCTGTTTGATCAGGGTCTCCTCTGGTTGCTCATAAAAAAATATACCAGTGCATTTGTGTCTGCAATTTCTGCTTTGATAAAAAAAAATTCCTTGTTCATAATGCAATTATAAAAGTTCAGTTAATTAATATTCATGAGATCATCATTTCTGATATAAATATTCATCAAGTAAAGTGTTAAATGCTGTGAGCAAATATATGTTGATATTAACCCTTTACTTTCTATGCCTTTGCAAGCAGAGTAGACCCAGATCAGATGGCTCCTATAGGAGCCATCTGATCTGGGTCTGCTCTGTTTGCTTATGATATAATCTAAGTAATAGTCATGCCGTCATTATATCTAACATGAATATTCATGGAGGAAAGGGTTAACAATAGCTTGGATCCAAATAAGATGTCCTGTAAATTGGCATCTCATTTTTGTGAAATTAGAGAAGAAAATAAAAACAAATTACAGTTGGGTAAATGAAGTCTTGCTTATCCCTTTACTCCATGAATATTCATATCAGAAATATGTATGAATAATAATTAGCTGGCTCTATATAATGCCATCATGAACAAGAGATTTTTTAGCATGGCAGAAAAAGCAGAAATAGATCAAGGTTATTTCATAAGCAAACAGAGCAGACCCTGATCAGATGATTCATACAGGAGCCATCTGATCTGGTTCTACTCTTTTTGTAAAGGTGCTAAATGGCATCTCAATGGAGTAAAGGGTTAAAAATACTATTACTATAGCGTCGGGCATATATAGCAAACAGCCACTAAATTACATCATGTAGTTTGTGTTAAAGGCAGGTGGCTGCTTAAAGCAAGCTGAGTGTTCTGTTTTACTTTCACCTTGCTTTAAGCTGCCACCTGTCCTAAATACCATCTAATACACAAATTTAGTGGCCGTTATAGAGAGGTTTTTACTGTATTTACCCTTTACCTGATGAATATTCGTGCAAGATAATAACAACATTATGAATATTTATATGCTGATTTTTTATAATGGCATATTAACAGGGCTTATTGGCCTTGGTAGAAACTATAGAATTAGATCTATATAATTCCATAACCCTTTCCTTAATATAAATGTGTTTTTACACATCTGCAAACAGAGTACATCCAGATCAGACTACTCCTATAGGAGTCAATTGATCTGGGTCTGCTCTGTTTGCTAATTGAATTTGAAAGACCTGTTTCTTTACTTTCTAAAATAGCTGCAATGTTCTACCTTCCATATTTCATTAAACTTTTTTGCCCATGAATAGTCAGTAGGTATTGAAATTTGGGATAATATGGAACAAGGAAAGGGATTAGTAAACAGCAGATCCTGATCAGACAGCTCCTACAGGAGCCATCTGATATGCATCTACTCCATTGCATGCAACGGCATGTAAAAAAGTCATCTCTATCAGGTAAAGGGTTACATATTTCTATAAGAAGTGACTTGCGTAATTTGACGCTAAACAGGGTTAGGTGAGAATTAGCACATATCCGGCATACAGTAAGGCACTTTGTACACGGCTGACACAGTGCAGGCACACTATACCTCTCATTACATGGCACAGGTACCACAGGCAATCGGAGAGACATTAAAAGAAAAATGCTGCAACCCTTATGAACCACATGACAACATTGGTGAACAATGTAGACCCTGAGGACCCTGTGACTATATAAACAGGAACGTCGCTCATGGAAATACATAACAATTAAACAATGTTAGGATTATATTGAAAATAAATACAGTAGAACCCCGCTAATGCGACCACTTAATAAACAGCCACTGATGTCGTCTAAAGCAGGTGGTTGCTTAGAGGAGCTTTCTGCATAACTTTCGTCCTGCATTAAGCTACCACCTGCCTCTGCCACCTAGAATTATGCCCCTTTTTGGTGGTCGCATTAGCGGGGTTTTACTGTACATTCCAAAAAGGGAATTAGATATCTTGATAAAAAGTCATTCAATTCTAATAGTTCAACTTTTCTAGGCTTTTTTCAAAGATTTATACAGATAAAAAACTTCTCTACATTCAGTCTGTTAGTTTGGCATCCATGTGAGAATGAAGAGATGTTTTTATTTGTATAATTCTTTGCAATGAAAAAGTCAAGACGGGTCAAAATATTAGATGAGCATAACTTTTTATCAATGTTATGATTATCTTTCATAATTCCAAGGCCGAATTTGGTGATAACTTTTGCAAACAGTTATGATTCAGAGAAGACAGTAACCTGGTATCTCATCAGAAGACGCATATCAGCGGCAAATTCAAAGGAAATTTTAATTATTTTGGATACAAATGAGATGCAAGGTACCTTTATCTTATCATGACCAGAACTGTTTGACTTAAATGTAATATGTTGGAAAGAAATATAAGTAAAATCAACTTCGAAAATTGAAGCAGACAACATATTTTTCATAGATTACAGTTACAGTAAAACCTCTCTATAACGGCCAATAAATTACATAAAGTATTTTGTGTTAAAGGCAGGTGGCTGCTTAAAGCAAGGTGAAAGTAAAACAGAATGCTCCTATAGGAGCGTTCTGTTTTACTTTCACCTTGCTTTAAGCTGCCACCTGCCCTAATTATACCAACTAATTAACACAATTCAGTGGCCATTATAGAGAGGTTTTACAGTTATATGTTTTAGAATACGAAGAGTTCATTTGGCACCTTAAGGGTTACAAAGCACATAGTCGAGACAGAATAAGACATGGAATTCTTGTTGAAGCAGTCATAATGTGATCACAATCTCCAATCAATGTTAGCACTTATAATCTTATGTCCAATGATGACTTACTCAATGCATCCAGGTGCATGTGATATGATACATCCAAAAATGTAAAACGCTAATTTACAAAACAATAGCATACACTGAATTTACAGCACAAGTGAATCATTCCAGATGAACTACAGTGGTAAACAAGGACTTTATGTTTAACTCTTTACTCCATAAATATGCCTTTCTACAGAGAAAAAAACAGAGAAGACCCGGATCAGACGGCTCCTGTAGGAGCCGTCTGATCAGGGTCTGCTCTGTTTGATTATGATATAATATAGACATTCGGCAGAATCTGCCATGGCCAAGAAATCCTGTGTCCATGTGCTGTTACAACACTTAATCTAATAAATATTTGTGATGTCATTATTTCTTACATGAATATTCATGGAGTAAAGTGTTAACGATTCTATGTAACCCTCTTAATGCTGAATTTTGGAATCATTGTACACAGCTTGTCCAGTAATGTGTCACTCTTTACCTGATTAATATTCATGCAAGAAATAATGATATGAATATTTATTAGCTGAATTTTTATAAAGTTATATGAACACATAATTTTCTGATGATCTGTAGAATCAGACCTTATACCATAAGCAAGCAGACCGGCCCTGATCAGAAGACTCCAGTAGGAGCATCTGATCTGGGTCTACTCTGTTTGCAAATGTCTATCAGGTGAAAGGTTAAATGGTACACTATGCTTACAATAATTTGAAAAGACAAACTGTGTTGACCCTGATGAAATGGCTCTTTTCTTCATTAGAGCCATCGGACCAAGATTTGCACAGCTTGTCAATGTGACACCATTTCCCACAGAAGACTTCTGATTAGGGTATGCACTGCCTGTAAATGCAACTTCATTTCCCTCGGAGGCTTTCTGATCAGGGTTTGCAGTGCTTGTAAATGTGACTTCCCTCAGGAACCCCCTAATCAGGACTTTTAACCCTCCCTTTCCTTCATATAAAAACCATTTCACGCATTTGCAAACAGAGTAGATCCAGGTCAGAAGGCTCCAACAAGAACTGTCTGATCAGGGTATGTGGTTTGCTTATGGTATAAATCTGATTCTACAGTTTCTGAACGAGTCAAAATATCCTGTGTACATATGTCATCATAAAAATTCAGCTAATAAATATTCATAATGTCATTAATCATTTCCTCACATGAATGTTATACAGGGAAATGATTAAGTATGACTTTAACAGTTTATAGCATTCAAAGGGTTAATGTCAAATGTATGGCGATTGTTCCATTGCACATTTAGGATATCATTACACCCGGCTCAAATTTAATGTGTCCAATTGTAGGCTGATAAGATCCTGCCAAGTAGTACACATCATCATTATAATCCAATGAAATCACATCTTTTCTGCGTCTGTAATCTGCGTAGGGAATGACTTCACACTTGTGTGAGATAGTTTGGCAGTCATTTTCATCTTCATGGTCAGATCGGAATAGTGCGCCCTGAAAATAAACAAAATTGAATATCAATAAATGCCATGTTCAAAGAATTTGAGGAAAAGACAATGATGTGAAAATTACATGAAATACATTTTTCTTTTACTTAAATCAACATTTTAACCATTTACTCCATAAATATGCCTTCCTACCCGTTTGTAAACAGAATAGATCCAGATCAGATGGCTCCTGTCTGATCAGGGTCTGCTCTGTTGGCATATGATATAATATAATTCCTGTGTCCATGTGCTATTACAACATCTAATCTAAGTACAGTTGAACTTCGATAACTCGAACTTCAAGGGACCATACAAATTAGTTCGAGATAACAGAAGTTCGAGTTATCCGATTTCTAATCGGAACAATTTCTCAAGGCCACAGCTTAATACAGGTCTAAAGTAATGCTGAAAGCTCCTGTAGGAGCTTTCAGCATTACTTTAGACCTGTATTAAGCTGTCACATGTGTTTCTAGATATCTGTAGAGATACATTATTGGAGCAATTCTGTATTGTAAGTTTTGGAAGGACTGAACTTTTTGTTCGAGTTATCCAGAAGTTCGAGTTATCCGAGTTCGAGATATCGAAGTTCAACTGTAATAGTATTGATGTCATCATTTCTTACATAAATATTCATGGAGTAACGGGTTAAAGCAACATGCTAACAATGTGTTCAAATTCAAAGGTATAAATACACAAAGATGTTTTGTCAATCTGCCTAAATGATTTTAACAAACTGTAAAATAAACTACAATTAACCCTTTCCTTGTTCTGTGTTTATTATAAATTTCAATATCTACTGAATATTCATTGACAGAATAGTTGAAATATGGAAGGTGGAACATTATAAACATTTTAAAAAGTACGGAAACAGATCTTTCAAATTCCATAGGCAAAAAGAGCAGACCTTAATCAGACCGCTCCTATAGGAGCCATCTGATCAGGGTCTACATTGTTTCAAATGTGTGAAAAGGTGTTTATATGAGGGAGATTCGTTCAAGCTTTTTGGGAAACTACTGACTGAGTGTCAAACAGCTTGGATCCTGATGAGATGCCAAGTTATTTGGTGTCTCATCTAGATCTAATCTGTTTGCGAATGACAACCAGGTCGGTCACAATCGACTAAATAGGGGTGAACACTTTGCCCACAAAGTAATTGCTCTCTGTAAAAAAAATTGTAAAATTGTCAAATTTGGTTTCTTTACAAAAGAAGGTTGTTTTTTTTTTATTATTTCTCTTAAAAATATGCAATCAGAGTGACAAACAATCTGATCTGATGCTGTTCCCATAGGTAATTATGTACAAATTCACTACCAGCATGAAGAGTTAATCATTCATTACTATGCCAACTGTTTTGTAATGAGTCATTTTTTCTCCAGCATACTTTGAAGCATTAAAATACCATAATACATGTAACACTATTTGGCCTAGCAATTTTAGGTAAGTAGTGCATAGCTGATGTTAAGATAGGATGCATAAATTAAAACATTTCCAAGAATAACTTCTTTATTTCACCACCAAACTCTATGTTGTGACCACTCTTTAGAATTGTCTCGAAGAGACAATTCTAAAGAGTGGTCACAACATGGGGTTTAGTGGAGAAATGACAATTTTAGTATTTGAGCATGCACTTTGTTGTGACCACTCTTTAGAATCGTCTCAAAGAGATGAGTGGCCACAACATGGGGTTTGGTGGAGAAATGACAATTTAAGTATTTGAGCATGCACTTTTATCCGTTGCTCTGGCACAGAGCCA
Organism: Azorinus chamasolen; assembly: GCA_963576725.1. Lineage (NCBI taxonomy): Eukaryota > Metazoa > Mollusca > Bivalvia > Cardiida > Solecurtidae > Azorinus > Azorinus chamasolen. Next base: position 87,742,331 of record OY755236.1, on the reverse strand, counting down.
GGTCAAACTGCTCCATCAGAAGCCATTTTATTAGGGTCTGAACTATTTGCAGAACAGTACCAAAATGTTGTATTCAACTTTACAAACCGGTAGAAAAAGAAGAAATTGGGTGTACTAAAACTAAACCTTTACCTCAAGGCTCATGAACAGCGTAGTCAGAAATAATGGCAGTATGAATATACAGTAAAACCCCTCTAAACCAGATATTAAATTTAGTATAAATAATGGCCTTGGAGACAGGGCTGGTGGCAGCTTAATGCAGGATGAAAGTCATGCAGAAAGCTCACACCTGCCTAAAAGTATCTTAATTCTTCTCTACTAGAATTCCTGTTTAGAGGGGGTTTAATGTAGATTGGCTCTGACAGTTTTAATGTAGATTGGCTAATTTATAATGTAGATTAGATCAGTTTTAATGTATATAAGCTCAGTTTGAATGTAGATTGGCTCTGTTTTTATAATGGCATTATGTACAATGGAACTTCTGCTATCATGGCAGAAACTGCAGAATCAGATCTACTAGTATATATTCCATAAGCAGACAGCGCAAACCCTGATCAGATGACTCCAACATGAGCCATCTGATCTAGGTCTAATGTGTTTGCAAAGACATTGAAAAGTGTGCGTCTACAAGATAAAGCATTATTTGACAGGTATAACATTGGTAACAATTACCTTCATGTTTTGTAGGCGTTTGCCACCTTTTGTCTCCTCCGGGTGGTAGAACCACTTCACCTTGACAACCATCTGTCCTCCCCAGGCCTCCCAGAAACTCTCAATACGACCAACGTACGGCAAATTTGGCCGCCCGGTAGAGAGAAACACGGCGCACTCCCCCACCTATATAAGCAATACCAATAGTGAGAACACCTCAATCTGTCATAAATATCAGTTGCCTCTATACTATAGTACCAGCATAAAAAGTTTTCCTGAGGACAGAATCTCTGTATCTCTTAATTCCATGTCCTTCAACAGAATAACATAAACAGTCGGACCTTTTTATAAACCGTTATTGAAATGCATTAACCCTTTTCCTCATATAAACACCTTTTCAAGCATTTGCAAACAGAGTAGACCCAGATCAGACCTCTCCTACATGAGCCATCTGATCAGGATCTGCTTTGTTTGCTTATGACATGTTATAGATTTGATTCTACAGTTTTTTCAAAGTAAATGATTCCCTTGAAAAATTTTACATTAAAAAAAATCAGCAAATAAATATTCATGATGTTTTTATGTTTTATTTCTTACATGAACATTGAACCGGTAATAGATTAAACACACTTGTAAGGCATGGATATAAATGTGAACTATAAATATTTTATGAATACATAAAACCACTCTAAACTGGAATTTTAGTACAGAATAATTTAGATACATTTAGGCAGGTGGCTGCTTAATGCAGTGTAAAAGTCATGCAGAAAGCTCCCAGAGGAGCTTTCTGCATGACTTTCACCCTGCATTAAGCTGCCACATGTCTCCAAGACCAAACTTTATACAATTTGGATGTCCAGTTAAGAGTGGTTTAACTGTATACTCATATGAAAACAATGATAAACTTAACAATGACAACATGTAACACAGGAGACAATGACAATATGGATGACAATGAAGTATGAAGCAAATGAAAGGGACACATATACATGTAAATGAGTATGACACAAGCCGACAAGCATAGAAGTTATGATGTAAATGCATGTACAACGATGGAATGCTGTTATTACCGCACACATTAATTATGCTATATTCATGAATACTTAAATTACCCTGAATATTTGGACAGACAGACCTAGGCCAATAATTTTATATCACATGTCCTTAAGCAGAAGTTTGATCAGGGTCTACACTATTTTCTATTATATGGCTCTAATTTAAAACTTCAACAAAATGGTGCTAAATTAAATTATTCAGCTTTATAAACTGATGAAAAAGGAAGATTGAGTGTCCAAATAAATAGGACAAATATATTTTGCTGATTTGAAAGTCACTGTGCAAATTCATTTCCAGATCATGAAATTTATGGTGGAGAGTTACACATGTGACATTTACACAATTAATTTGTAGCATATCGCTGGAGCTATTATACTTTCATTACTCCTTGCTGTATTTCTAAATAATGATGGGGAGGGGTATGAACATGACAAACCCATTAACCCATTACCTCATAGGCTATTTTTAGACTTATCCTCTTTGAATAAATCTACCGAAAAGGAGCATTTTCTAGAAGAAAGGGAAATTTTAGAATTGTGTAGTTTTGAAATCATTGTGATAAATAGAGCAAATGCTCTATTTATTATAATGGTTTCAAAAGGTGACTTTTACAGAGGCGTCAAAATGAGGGAATGGGTTAACTCATATTGACGACTTTTGACGAATCTGTAAAAGTCACTTTGTGAAACCATTGTGATAAATAGAGCATTTGCTCCTATAGGAGCAAATGCTCTGTTTACCACAATGGTTTCAAACTACAAAATTCTAAAAGTTTCCTTTTCTCTAGTTAATGCTCCTTTTCGGTAGATTTATTCAAAGTGGTTGTATCTAAAAATAGCATATGAGGTAATGGGTTTAGACAAAGAGACAATTTTCAATGGCTCCTGTAGAAGACATCTGGTCAGGGTCTTCTCTGTTTGCTCATGCAATAATATAGATCTGATTCTATAGTTTCTGCCATGGCACAACTGTCACGTGCTAATATGCAATTTTAAAAATGCATCTAGTTAATATTCGTGATGTCATAATCATTAATTCTAACATAGATAGTCATGGAGTAAAGGATGAAACTAATTGCTGTTAATACTTCACACACTTTAACGGTAATAATTTCATACCGGTTTTGATAACTGAAGAAATTCAGCAATGATTTTTCATTTTTATATGGCATATAAACTAAAATTGTTTGTTAGGAAAATCACATAAAATCAAGAATTAGTTTACATTAGCCGATGATATCTACTTACAAGCAACACTTATGTACATGTTTTGTTAAGTGACATGGACAATACAAATGATGTTTTAGTGAAGATTACAGAGCTACAGATAAATGTACATACAGTAAAAACCCTCTAAACCGGAATTCTAGCAGAGAAGAATTTAGATACTTTTAGGCAGGTGGCTGCTTCATGCAGGGGGAAAGTCATGCAGAAAGCTCCTAGAAGAGCTTTCTGCATGACTTTCACCCTGCATGAAGCTGTCACCTGTCGCCAAGACCGATATTTATACCAAATTCAACGTCCGGTTTAGAGGGGTTTTACTGTACTCAAACACAAAAATTGTCATTTCACCACTAAACCCTATGTTGTGATCTCTTTGGAATCGTCTAAAGAGTTGTCACAACATAGGGTTTGGTGGAGAAATAAAGGAGATTTTCTTGAAAATGTTTTAATTTACGCATCTTATCTGGACCTCTGATATTGGAAGTGCAATGAACCTCTCTTATGACATGGATGTGACATGAAGGTTACATGACGAGTGACATCTGATGTTACTGCAGCTAACCCATACATACCGAGAGCATTTCGCTACCACGGACAACAGTTTTGTAATATTCTTTCTTTGCTTTGCCCTTAAGACCTGGGCGTTTTGTGGAGTTACCGGACCAAGTCCACAGTTCACGTAAGACCATCTGTCCTGCTGGAATGAAGGTTTACATAAATAGCCTACTTTCTAAGGTTTTTCATAAATTTCCTACTTTCTAAGGTTTTTTCATAAATATCCTTCAAATTATTTTGGCATCAAAGGTTTCTTTATTAAAGTACTGGACTGAATTCTAGTACATGTTTATTTGATAAGGCCCAATATAAACCTAGTGTCATTTTTATGAATAATTCATTTGATAATCTTGCCTCTTAACACCTTTGCAAACAGAGTAAACCTACATCAGATAGTTCTGTTGAACCTGTCTGACCAGGATCTGCTCAGTTCACTTAATTCATTTGATCTAATTCTATATTATATAAGTCATGAATTCTTATATGAAAAATCATCAAACACAAGGCCAGTCAGTGTGAGTGAGAGAGAATTTCACTTTTCAGTAAAAAAACCCCAACAACAAATGAATTTTTATAAAAAGCCCTTTGAACAACATGTAAAAGAAATTAAAAAGAAAAACATGTAGAATTAGCATCACATGAAATAAACTAAAATCCATCTTCGAAGCAATTCAATAGAGCAAGGCAAACTATAAGTGCATTCAACACACATATATATTCAAGTTAATCCTTTACTCCATAAATACACATTTCTACATCTTTGCAAACAGTGTAGACTCAATTCAGATGGCTAATGTAGGAGCCGTCTGATCAGATTCTGCTCTGTTTGCTTATGGAATAATATAGATATGATTCTACAGCTTCTACTGTGGCCAAACATTCCTGTGTCTATGTGCTTTTATAACAATTAATCCATTCCCTGTTCTATGTTTATTACAAATTTCAATACCTACTGAATATTCATGGATAAATTAGTTACAATGAAATATGGAAGTTGTAACATCGTAGTCATTTTCGAAAGTAAAGAAGCAGATCTTTTAAATTCTGTTAGCAAACAGAGTAGACCCTGATCAGACGGCTCCTACAGGAGCCGTCTGATCTGGATCTACTCTGTTTGCAAATGCGTGAAAACACGATTACATGAGGGAAAGGGTTAGAATCTAATCAAAACTCATGATGTCATTAATTCTTACACAAATATTCATGGGGTAAAGGGTTAATTCTTTCATTGCCAATGGCTAAACTGTAACGAATTATTATGATTATGTTTAAGATTATGTTTTTGAAACAAAGTGGGAAGAAAATTCAATATACATGTACATGTAAATGAAAATTGAAGCAGACAACATATTCTGAAGACAATTCATTGTTTGGCAGAGAGAAAATTAAAAATGTAGAGTAAAACAAACAACTCTTGTTTATATTTTACATAGATTGTAACACGGTACTTTAACAAATAATTTAATCAGTTTTGCAAGAAGAAATCTTCAAATTAAATTTTAATGTTTCATATAAATTTATAAAACAGATAGTAAACAAGATCTGATTGTAATGGAATCGGTTAGAGAATGTCCCCCAAATGAAACAGACAACAGGTATTGAAGAGTAAAAAATCTTAATTTTCACCAGTCACAGACCATCACTGACAACATTTATTTAGAAACATAGAATCACCAGAAACTCTAAAAATAATATGTTAAGATAAAACTTCATACATGTATATATATACAAAGTGTAATAACTTAACCCTTTCCTTGTTTAGCATTTATTCAAGGTTTTATCACCTCATTAATATCCATGGACAGAATCAATAAAATGGAACATGGAAAAGGAATTGTTTTCAACCTGGTGGTCACTGTAAAGTCAGATCTATATTATTTCAAAAGCAAACAGAGTAGACCCTGATCAGACAGCTCCTATAGGAGCCGTCTGATTTGAGTCTGTTCTGTTTGCAAATGCATGAAAAGACGTATTTATGGAGGAAAGGGTTCAACATGGTGATGAATCATTTTTTATAGCTTTAATAGCTTTAATAGCTATAACCTTATATTAATTGTCATTCCTGCTTTCCCTTTACTTGACAGAGACACCTTTTGATGTCTTTTATATACCAAAGGTAGACCCAGATCGAATTGTTCCTATAGAAACCACCTGATCTGAGTCTTCTCTGTTTGTTTATGGAATGAAAAAAGATCTGTTTCTGCAGTTTCTGTACAAGCCAATCTGTATTTTTATTTTCCCACCAATTGTATCTAATTTTAAACTAAGTGACTACATTGAACTGTTATTCTCCTTAATGTCTGTGGTTATAAAACCAAAATGTATTTGGATGAAATTAAAGTATCAAAGATATACTTGCTATATATGTATGTATCAACTCTGGTGAAAGACACAAAATAAGAATTTCTGACCATTATGGTTAAGAAAGCTGTGTAGAACATAAATGACTTACCTGAGTTGTCCCGTTTTTGTCCTTGGCCAGAGTTTGGTTGGTCACTTGAAGATTTGTTTGACTTGGATTCTTCTTGCTTGTCCTTCTTTGACTCGGGCTTTTCTTTTTTATTTTCAATGAACACATCTTCATCCCCAACTGAAACATTGGACAGCATTCTTTCTGTTTTGGGTGGTCTTCCTGGTCCACGTTTTATCTTGCCCTCTTTTGCTGGGGATGGTTCTGAGTGAGATTTTCTGGGCTCACTGGATTCAGACACTGACACTGTGCGTCGGCGTTTGGTCAATAATAGCAAGGGATTAGGGTCATATTCTGAAATATTAAATAAAATTGTAATATCCATACCAATCTCCTGAAAAATATAGCAAACAGTACCGACTACCCCATATAGTCCTATACAAATAAAGGCAATGGTTAATTAGTTTATTTATAATAATGGCACATGAACACAGGAAGTTTTGGCCATGGCAGAAACTGTACAATCAGAGACAGTATTACTTTATAAGCAAACTAAGTAGACCTTGAGCAAACTTAGGAGCTCTCAAATCTGGTTCTACTCTGTCTGAAAATCTGTAGAAAGGCGTGTACATGGTGTACATGTAAATGGATAGTGATCTTCATGCACTCTGCAATGCAGAGTCTGCATCATCATATCAGTCGAGGACTTACGGCAAAACTAGGGAAACTACAATGTATAGGGCGCAATATTGATGACCTTAACAAACAATTTTGATCCAGATGAAATGCCCAGTTACTCGTCATCTCATCAGGATCTAAACTGTTTGACAATCTGATTATTAAAATCAGAAAGAAATACATGTAGAAGAAAGAAAGCAATGTTTTCAGAATAAAAGACGACAATTTGCAAATGCTTATAGATATTACAGAATGTAGTTACAATTGTTGTGTACTCTCGACTGCTGTAGATATGAGGAGTAATGTAGGAGTAATGTAGTTACAATAATTTTCAGCTTTCGACTGCTGTAGATAAGAGAAGTAATGTAGGAGTAATGTAGTTACAATAATTTTCAGCTCTTGACTGCTGTAGATAAGAGGAGTAATGTAGTTACAATAATGTTCAGCTCTCGACTGCTGTAGATAAGAGGAGTAATGTAGGAGTAATGTAGTTACAATAATGTTCAGCTCTCGACTGCTGTAGATAAGAGAAGTAATGTAGGAGTAATGTAGTTACAATAATTTTCAGCTCTCGACTGCTGTAGATAAGAGGAGTAATGTGGGAGTAATGTAGTTACAATAATGTTCAGCTCTCGACTGCTGTAGATAAGAGGAGTAATGTGGGAGTAATGTAGTTACAATAATGTTCAGCTCTCAACTGCTGTAGATAAGAGGAGTAATGTAGTTACAATAATTTTCAGCTCTTGACTGCTGTAGATAAGAGGAGTAATGTAGTTACAATAATTTTTCAGCTCTCGACTGCTGTAGATAAGAGGAGTAATGTAGGAGTAATGTAGTTACAATAATTTTCAGCTTTCGACTGCTGTAGATAAGAGGAGTAATGCAGGAGTAATGTACATTGTAGTTACAATAATGTTCAGCTCTTGACTGCTGTAGATAAGAGGAGTAATGTAGTTACAATAGCTGTGTGCCTTCAATTGCCGAAGATAAGAAGAGTACTTGTCTACCAACAGCTTTCATTTCTCAGCCAAACTATTAGAGAGTACTAACAAGATAGGGTTGGTGGAGATTTTTTTAAAAAGTTACTAAACCTTATCAGTGCAGGAAACAAGTCACTATCACTAATGTCCTTTGCAAGAAGTGCAGACTCAGATGAGAGGGCTCCTAGAGGAGTCCTTTCATCCAGGTCTGCACTGTTTGTCATGTTACATTTTTCTTTTAAAAAACCCTTTTAGCCATGGCAGACACTGTAGAATCAGATCTATATTACATTGTATTTCATAAACAAACAGGCTCCTACATTCCATAAGCAAACAGGCTCCTACAGGAGGCATCTGATCTGGGTCTACTCAGGTTTTGCAGAAAAGCGAAATGGCATCTCTTTGGAGCAAAGTTCCATAATGTCTTTTTCTACTGTGTGTCTTAGAAACTCAACAATATGTAGACTTTAGACAGTACTTATATCATGCAAATCTTATTTACCGACTAATGGAAAATCCTGTGGGATAATTCGTATGTGGTCCAGAGGAATCTTTCCTGTATCCCCATCATCAAATTCAACATTGAACAAATTACTGTCTGTGCTGGGATTCGGGCTTCCTGTTTTAAATTCAAATGACATCTAATAAAGTCCTGAAGGTCTTATAGCATTCTTCAAAATATTGCATTATTTTCTTCAATTAACTTTTAAATTAAATTCTTAACCCTTTAAATTGTAACCTATGTCTGTAAAAAATAGCATCTGCTATAATTTCAAAGTATATTTTACTTCCATTACTAATGTCAAATAGTTTGGATTATGATGTGATGAGTTATTTGGCATCTTATCTGGATCCAAACTATTTGCAAAGGTCATCACAAATAAGTTTATAGTGTTGAAAAAGATAAAATAACAAACAATACCATTAGAATACAGTAAAACCTCTCTATAATAACCACTTAATTACATCAAGTATTTTGTGTTAAAGGCAGGTGGATGCTTAAAGCAAGGTGAAAGTGAAACAGAACGCTCCTATAGGAGCGTTCTGTTTTACTTTCACCTTGCTTTAAGCAACCACCTGCCCTAAATACCAACTAATTAACCCAATTTAGTGGTCGTTATAGGAAGGTTTTACTCTACATAACAATATAAAAAATCCATTGTTTAACCATTTCCTTCATATAGATGCTTGTTCATGCCTTTGCAAACCGAGTAGACTCAGATCAGATGACTATTGTAGGAGCCATCTGATCAGGGTCTGCTCTGTTTGCTCATGACATGATATAAATTTGATTGTGCAATTTTTTATCCAAGCCAAATATTCCCTTGAACAGTTTAAATGATAAAACTTCAGCTAAAACATATTCATGATGTCATTATTTCTTAGGTGAATATTCAACAGGTAAAGGGTTAACCTATTTATCTGATGATTATATATGCATGACTATGTCCATTATGAATATAAACCCTTTACTCCATGAATATGCATCTAAGAAATAATGACATCATGAATATTAATTAGACTAACTGTTATAATAGCACATGGACACAGGAAGGCTTGGCCATGGCAGAAACAGTAGAATCATATCTATATTATATCACAGGTTAACAGAACAGACCCTGGTCAGATGATTCTTACAGGAGCCATCTGATATGTGTCTACTCTGTTTGCAAAGGTGTAGAAAGGCATATTTATGGAATAAAGGATTCAATAAATCAATTATTTCATTGAACATATAAAACACGGAAATTTATTCGCATGGCAAACATTCAGATTACATAGACAGACCTTTTAGTTTGATACATTAGTATTAATTATATCTTTAACTGATAAATGTATACATGTAAACTGATAAATATATACATGTAAGAAATAATTACTTTATGAACATTAATAAGATGAGGTTCTATAATAGCATATGAACCATTGGATTTTTTCTATGGAAGAAACTGTAGAATCAGATCTAAATTATTCTACAGACAAACAGAGCAGATCCTGATCAGACAGCTCTTACAAGAGCTGTCTGACCTGGGTCTTCTCTGTTTGCAAAAGCATAAATATTTGTCTCTATTAAAGAACTGACCCCTAGATATAGTTCCTGGGTAGAGGCAGCTGAACTGCTGACTCCAGTATGCACATATACGCGTCCCTTCCTTCAGTTGCCCAGGGCAGGTTGCCTGAACATCCATAATCTGAATAGTAAAATAAAACAGATTGAATTTCAAATTCAAATCAAATAAAGTCTGAACATATTTTTCAGCTCTTAACCCTTTACTCCCTTACAACGCTGAATTTTTAAATGGACTATTCCAAAATTCAAACTGGTCAAACTTATGGTGAATATTAACCCTTTCCCTCATATATACGTGTTTTCACACATCTGCAAACAGAGTAGACCCAGATCAGACAGCTCCTAGAGGAACCGTCTGACCAGGGTCTACTCTGATAACTAATAGAATTTCAAAGATCTGTGTCTCTACTTTCTAAAACGACTACAGTGCTCCGCATTCCATATTTCATTATAACCTTTTTTTGGCCATGAATATTCAGTAGGTATTGAAATTTGTAATAAACACAGAACAAGGAAAGGGTTAAGGGATTTTTCTAAAGAAAAGAGTAACATGACAAATAGTGCAGACCCAGATGAGAGGGCTCCTCTAGGATCCCTCTCATCTGGGTCTACACTGTTTGCAAAGGACATTAGTGACTCATCTCCCAAACTGTAAGGGTTAAAAACCTTTGCATATTGTTTTGCAAACAAATCAGACTGCTCCTACTTTGTATTTTGAAAAATAAATCTCCACATAGAATTTAACAATTAACAGTTATTTTAACCTTTACCTGATGTACATGTACAGTAAAACCCCGCTAATGCGACCACCTAAAAGAGGTATGATTCTGGGTGCTAGATGCAGGTGGTAGCTTAATGTAGGACAAAAGTAATGCAGAAAGCTCCTCTAGGAGCTTTCTGCATTACTTTTGTCCTGCATTAAGCAACCACCTGCTTATAAAGACACCAATGTTTATTAATTAAGTGGTCGCATTAGAGGGGTTCTACTGTATATTCATGGAAAACTCCATCCATTACGAATATTGAGTAACTATTGAGTAATTTTTTACATTGTTATATCAAACTAGAGAATATATTATTATAGCAAATAGTATATACATGTAATCAGATTCAGGTTTTCTTTAAGCAAACTGAGTAGACCATGATCAGAAGACTTCTACAGGAGCCATCTGATCTGGGTCAACTCTGTTTACAAAGGCCTCAAAAGGCATCTCTATTAAGTAAAGGACTTAAAGGTTAGTGATTAACCCTTTCCTTGTTCTATATTTATTCTAATTTTCAATACCTATTGAAATTTCATAGAAAAATTGGCATAATGAAATATGGAAGGTGGAACACTGTAGCCATTTTCGAAATGAAAGAAATCGATCTATCAAACTCCATAGCCAAACAGAGCAGCCCTGATCAGATGGCTTCTATCAGAGCTGTCTGATCTGGGTCTACTCTGTTTGCAAACACATGAAAATGCATTTATACGAGGGAAAGAGTTAAGCTGTGATGTGATTATATATAGGTTTGTCCAGTAAAAAATCTATATCAACCCTTTACTGCATGAAATTCATGCAAGAAATAATGATGTCATGAATATTAACTACACAAATATTTATACTGGCATATGAAGACAGGAATAACAGTAGAATCAGATTTATACTATTCCATAAGTAAACAGAGCAGACCCTGATCAGACGGCTCTTAAAGGAGCTGTCTGGTCTTGGTCTACTCTGTTTGCATGGGGATTAAAAAGGCATATTCAAAGGGAATTAAATTTAGTATCTAGTTACCGCATCTTTGAGTATCTCCTCCTGTGAGAAGTAGTGAGGTCTGGTTTTCCTCTCATTGTCTAGTATGGCACCATACACATCTGGTGGTCGTATGGCCTTGAGTTCCCCTTCGTGGAACAGACCATCCATGAATACTAATATCCTTGTACCATCACACAGGCTGTCCTTCTCCAGAGCACACTTAGGCGGATCTGCATTTACACAATAAGACATATTTTATCACAGCACTGCAGTGCTATAATATATAACATCAATTATTTGAAATCTGTTTTGTTTACCATTCTTTATCATGTTGTTTATCATCAACATTCATCACAATTACTAATTATGCTATACATGTATGTAAAAACTCAATATGGAACAAGAATAACATGACAAACAAATATTTGGACTAAACAGAATCACTCCTTCAAGAGCAGATTGATCTGGGTCTACACTATTTGACTAAGATTGTCTGGCCAAATATTTAGACTTATGACTGTGAAAAATTACACAAGTTTGAAACATAACAATCACCTGGAGTTTTTGGTCTTGGCTTGAGTGCACTAAGAGGAATATCGTCATTGTCACTGTCGGAGGGTAATTTCTTCTTAACAGACATCTGTTTCTTCTTGTTCTCCTGTCGTTTCATTGTCAATCGATCACGTGATGCCTGCAAAACAGAATATTGCTCTTCTGTACTGATATACAGACTGTGTACATGTATCAGCTTTAGTAAACAATTTCATCATTATTAACCCATTACCTCATAGGCTATTTTTAGATCCAACCTCTTTGAATAAATCTACCGAAAAGGAGCATAAACTAGAGAAAAGGAAAATTTAAAAATTGTGTAGTTCTAGAACCATTGTGATAAATAGAGCATTTGCTCCTTAGGAGCAAATGCTCTATTTATCACAATGGTTTCAAAAAGTGACTTATACAGAGGTGTAGAAAGGCGTATTTATGGAGGAAAGGGTTAAACTATTTACATGTTCATCAAAAGCAGAAAGTACTTGTTTTGAAATAAACAAAGAAGGAACAAAGAATTGCATAGAAATTTAACTTAGTACATGTGATTACAGTTTTAAATTTTAACCCTTCACTCCATAAATATGCCTTTTTATGCATTTGCAAACAGAGTAGACCAAGATCAGACAGCTCCTATAGGAGCCATCTGATCAGGGTCTGCTCTGTTTACTTAGATCTCATTCAACAGTTTCTGTCATGGCCAAAATTTCCTGTGTTAATTTGCCATGATAAAAAAATTATCTAATTAATATTCATGATGTCATTATTTCTTACATAAATATTCATGGAGTAAACGGTTAAAACCTGCTTAACAAAAAACCTCTATCATAAACCTGCTGTACAAATTCTCATTGGCTCAAAATGTCAGTTACAGTCAACCCCCACTAAACTCGAATTTTAACCATTCGCTTGCTATTCGCGTCAATATACCTACCTGTAAATAGTGAAGATAGTCTGCACTATTTACAAGTTGATTGTGCAACCAATGCACTCCACAGCTGTGATTGCACAGCGATATACTTGTACACAGTGAAGATATATGTAATTATACAACAGGGTAAAGAAGGAGAAATGTATTTTACAATTCAGCAAGCGAAGGGTTAATAAAGAAGACTTTAGGTCTTTGAAGGCAGGTGACTTTTGGAGCTTTCTGCATAACTTTCACCCTGCATTAAGCTGCACCTGTCTTAAAGACCAACATTTATATTAATTTGAACATCAAGTTCAGAGGATTTTTAATGTATATCAAATACAAAATCATTAAAAGGTTGAAAAATTTACCGGCCGGGTATAAAACAATTTGGATCTTGATGAGAAGCTGAGCTTCTCGGCATCTCATCTGCATCCAAAATGATTCAAAGGTTATCACATTATGGTATTTTTCCACACCATGCGAATGGTTAAGAATTTTTCCAAGTGAAAGAGAAAACAGTAAAAATCTAGAAGAGAAAAGTTAAGATACTTTTAGGCAGGTGGCTGCTTAATGCAGGGTGAAAGTCATGCAGAAAGCTCCTAGAGGAGCTTTCTGCATGACTTTCACCCTGCATCACGCTGCCACCTGTCTCCAAGACCGATATTTACACTAAATTGAATGTCTGGTTTAGAGGGGTTTTACAGTAGTTAATTTTCTCTCTTGATTTACTGCGTATTATTATTACTTTGAGTAGTTCTGTAGTCTTCTCTCTTGCTTTCTGTTGACTAAATCCATTACAGTATTTCTTTTTCACTTTCTGGGACAAGTCTATTGATCTGGATTTCTTCTGTTTTTCTATCTTGTTCTTGCTCTCTGTGGTAGTATCTTTCTCTGCTGCTCGATTCTTGTCTTCTGATTTGACCTTCATCCCCGGGGACACAGCATTTGGGCTAGTTTGGGGACTAGGGTCACTCAGAAATATTCGCTCACTGCGTCTAACATTCCATTCATCGAGGTAAAGAGGCTTAAGTGGTGTCTTGCCTTCCAGCTAAATAACAAGAATGAAAGATATGAAAGTGTTAGAATCTGTTAGGAACAATTATGGCAAAAGTACAGTCAAACTTCCATTTCACGAACTCAGATAACTCGAGCTTTGGGATAACTCAGAGTAAATGTTCGGTCCTTGCAAAATTTTCAATACAGAATTGTTCTAAAATGCATCACATCACATATCTAAACACACATGTGACCACTTAATGCAGTTTAAAAGTAATGCTGAAAGCTCCTACAATAAGCTGGCTGCTGTTCACATTAGAAATCAGATGACACAAAGCTCTGTTATTGAAGTTATTTTTATTGTCCCTTGAAGTTCCAGGTATCTAAATTCAACTGTATTTGTAAAGCAGTAATAGCAGTGGCGAATTTGTGATTACTTATGCAGAAAGTATGGATCTAGATGAAATACCCAGTAATTTGACATTAGCATCCAAACTATTTGACACTCGGACTGTATTTTTGACAAGAAATGAAGGAAATGTTAACTTTGAGAAATGTGGCAGACGATAAATGTTGCAGACAATAATTACTTAGCATGCAGTATTTGAGATTCTCCAAACAAAAGGGATCCATGCAGGTTTTGGCATATCCAAACCAGTGTATACTGCATTCTTCCTACTAATTGTCCCCCCTCTAATAAATGACCAAATACTTCGGGAGAGAGGGGGCTAATGATGTATAAAAACAACTAAACCCTACCTAAAAACAATTAAATAAAGAAATATAGGTTTTTCATAATACAGACGGTAGCTTAACCCTTTCCCTGTTCTGTATTTAGGCCAAATTACAATACATACTGAATATTCATTAACAAAATAGGTATAACGAAATATTGAAGGTCGAACATTGTAGACATTTTAGGAAGTAAAGAAACATATCTATCAAATTCTATTAGCAAACAGAGCAGACCCTGATCAGACGGCTCCTCTAGGAGCCGTCTGATCTGGGTCTACTCTGTTTGCAAATGCGTGAAAACACGTTTATATGAGGGAAAGGGTTAATGATAGTTATAGATAATGCCCATGGCTCTAAATAAATATTACAGACTAGTACAGGAATAGAACCAGTCATGACTGTTTGGCACTATAGAGCTTGGTAACAGATAGGAAGAAACCATGGTCAAAGGTAACCACAGTATAACGTACATGTATGTGTATTGAGGGACACAACTATAGTCAAACCCCTCTTAACCAGAATTCAAGTAGACAGAAAATTAGACACTTTAACCCTTTCCCTGTTCTATATTTAGGCCAATTTTCAATACCTACTGAATATTCATTAACAAAATAGTTATAAAGAATTCTTGAAGGTGGAACATTGTAGACATTTTAGAAAGCAAAGAAACAGATGTATCAAATTCTAATAGCAAACAGAGAAGACCCTGATCAGACGGCTCCTCTAGGAGCCGTCTGATCTGGGTCTACTCTGTTTGCAAATGCGTGAAAACACGCTTGTATGAGGGAAAGGGTTAAGGCAGGTGGCTGCTTAATGCAGGGTGAAAGTCATGACTTTCACCCTGCATTAATCTGGCACCTGTCTCCAAGACCGATATTTATACTAATTGAATACTCAGTTTAGAGGGGTTTTACTGTACATGTACTTACTGAAATTTTCCTCTCTTTCTTTGGCTCCTCTGTCTGCAGGCGGAAGTAGTCAATATGTTTGGATTGTTTAGCAACAATTGTTTCTGAAAAATATATTAAACCTTTACTTCATGAAATGTTTTGCAAGAAATAATGACATTATCAATTCTTATTAGATTCTTTTTTATAATTGTAAATGTTCAACACTTGCATCTTTGGCCATAGCAGAAACTGTTGAATCTGATCTATATTAACCCTTTCTCTCATATAAACGTGTTTTCAAACATTTGCAAACAGAGTAGACCCAGATCAGACGGCTCCTAGAGGAGCCGTCTGATCAGGGTCTACTCTGTTTGCTAATAGAATTTGATAGATCTGTTTATTTGCTTTCTAAAATGTCTACAATGTTCTACCTTTCATATTTCTTTATAACTATTTTGTTAATGAATATTCAGCAGGTATTGAAATTTGGCCTAAATACAGAACAGGGAAAGGATTAAGCAAACAAAGCAGACCCTGATCAGATGGATCCTACGGCATGATAACACATGTCTCTAACTTGGCTTGCTAAATGATGAACATGTGACACAATACATTAAATGATGTCTTACCTCTGTGGTACAGATGCTCTAACCCTTTACCATATAAATATTTATACAAGAATTTATGATTTCTTGAATATTCATTAACTGAGTTTATATAACTGTCAATGAGCAAAAGAATATTTGGTCATTGCCAAAGCTGCAGAATCAGATCTTTAAGCCCTGCTCAGGTGGCTCTTAGAGAAGCTGTTTGATCTTCGTCTACTCTGTTTGCAAAGGTTTTGAAAGAAGATATATTTGTTTTAAAGAGAAAGCAAAATAAAACAATAAAATCTCCCTATATTGAAAATGTTAGTTTTGTAGAAAATTCAAGGTTCCAAGGTGATTATCAAAAATACTCTACTCAACCAGACTGCTGATATTTGAGATAATAGTTATCTCCCTTTGACCCTCCACCAGATATATTCTATATTGATCAATGAAAAGCCCTTGGCTCATTTATTGCAACTGAACAACTGGGACAAGAAAATAATCTCTCATCAATATTCAAATGAGCAGGAATAAATAAATCAATACTAATTAGCTGAATATTTTTGATGATGGCAGAAGCTGTAGAACCAGCTGGCAGGCCTATAAATTTTCCACAAACAAACACAGGGGACCCAGATCTGTTTGCAAAGGTGCCAAAAATCATCTTTATGAAGAAAAGGATCAATCCATGACCAAGTACTTGCAGGTATTTAACCCTTCTCACTCTATCAAAAACATGATGCAAGCTAAAAACTTTCTTGTACAGTAAAACCCCTCTAAACCAGATGTTAAATTTAGTATAATTATCGGTCTTAGAACAGGTGGCAGCTTAATGACGGTGAAAGTCATGCAGAAAGCTCCTCTAGGAGCTTTCTGCGTGACTTTCACTCTGCATTAAGCAGCCACCTGTCTAAAAGTATCTAAATTCTTCTCTACTAGAATTCTGGTTTACAGGGTTTTTACTGAAATCATTTTTACAAACTATCAAGTTGGCTTAATTTTGGAGAAACTATTGGCTGAGTGACAAACATCTTCAATCCTGATGAGATGCTAAGTTACTTGATATCTCATCTGCATCTAAGTCATATTATGCAAAGCATGAGAAATAAATAAATAAATATAAAGTTAATAGAAGGACCCTTGATATTGCTCTTAACAATTTACCTTTCATCAGCAAAGTAACAGAAAACAACACATAAACATGGACAATTTAAAATTGCATTTCTGTTAGACTACATAATATGCTCTCATGTATTTATATTACTGCCATAAAAATACCAACCTGTGACACCTGGCCGTACAGTGTCACATTTCTTTGGCCTTCCAGGCTTTCGCTTCTTGTTTGGAGAATCTGGAGAGGAGCTTCCTGGTGCTGAAATTGACAAGAACAAATGGCTATTTCCTAATATAACTTAGCAGAAAATTAAACTTCCTTTACATAACAGAAAAAATTTATCATAAAAAGTGACTCCATTATTCTTAATAGTGATTTTTTGATGTAACAGAACACTCTGCTACATATTTGTAACATGTTCTTGATACTTAACCATTTAGTT
Source organism: Azorinus chamasolen (assembly GCA_963576725.1). Classification (NCBI taxonomy): domain Eukaryota; kingdom Metazoa; phylum Mollusca; class Bivalvia; order Cardiida; family Solecurtidae; genus Azorinus; species Azorinus chamasolen. The sequence continues at coordinate 87,724,736 of OY755236.1, read as the reverse complement.
CATGAATATTCATGCAAACTAATCACCTTATAACTATAAATTAGATTTTTTTTTATAATTGCACACTGGAAGTGATGGTCTTGGCAGACACTTTAGGATCTGAGCTATATCATTTTATAAGCAAACAGAGCAAACCCTGGGCAGCCATCTAATCTGGGTCTACTCTGTGTGCAAAGGCTTATCTGTAGAGTAAAGGGTTAACTCCCTGAAAATGAGAAGGCAATTGTGATAACCTTACGAACAGCTTGAGTCCAGATGAGACAGAGGAAATCATCCTTTTTACAGGAAACAAACCATTTCACACAATGATAAAATGCTTTGAAATAATGGAAGAAATCATGTCCCTTGCCAATTTTGGCAGATAAATTATGTAGAATGTTAAGAGACAAACTTTCTTGTGTCTGCATGCTACGTTCTATATCCCATTGCTAGAATTACCTTTTACTCCATAGATATGCCATTTAATGCCTTAGCAAACACAGTATAGCCAAATCAGCCGACTCCTGTAGCAGGTGTCTAATCTGGATCTGTTTGCTTATGGAATTTCCAGTATATAAATCTGGGTCCATGCTTATAAAGCTTTTAGTTGAGTCTGAGTTTCGTTCTCAAGCTTTTGATTGGTCAGATTTGAGTTCTCAAGCTTTTGATTGGTCAGATTTGAGCCAAAGGCTCAAATCTGACCAATCAAAAGCTTGAGAACGTACTCAGACTCAACTAAAAGTTTTATAAGCATGGACCCTGATTCTGCAGTTTCAGTCTGGGCCAAAAATTTCTAGGTTTTCTGATTTCATATACAATTATAAAAATTCACCTAATTAATATTAATGTTGTCATTAACTCTTTCATGAATATTCATGAGGTAAAGGGTTAAATCAGCATGACTTACTGTCCTCTGCTTTCCTCTTCTGCTTTTCAATGTCATCTCTGGATTTTGTAGCATACTCTGCTAGCAGTCCTAGGCCATTTTCAACTGAAAAATCTGAAGAAGAATAAAAACAGAATTAACTTAGAATTTTCAAATGGCATTAAGCAGCCACCTGCCTTAAAGTATCTGAATTCTTCTCTACTAGAATTTCCAGTTTAAAGGGGTTTTACTGTAATATTGTGACCAAGTTTGATTGAGATTGCTTCTGAAATGTGCATGTTAAGGTGCAAGAAAACTGATTGTGGGCAGCCAGATGACTGTCATCCAACAATGTTACAAGCTCACCTTGAGTATTTCATATTGATGTGTCATTTGTAAATTCTATTCAGATTCATGATCATAACAAAGACATGTTAAATATTACCTTTCGGTTTCTTCTTTTTCTTGATCTTCAGACTAGATGAACCAAATGACAGGTGCTTCTTCTTTTCTTCCTTCTTGTGCCAGAAACCTAATATAAAACAACAGTGCATGCTATAATATGTCTACACAATAGAAGTCGAAATGAAATCACAAAAAAAGAGAATCAATAATGGCCCTAAATCAGTTACCTGATGCACAGGAGACCAGGGTCAACAGACCATATAAATAACGTAAACAAGACATTTTTAAAATGTTCACTTTCCTGCAGAATGTCATACATTGAGCACTAGCCCCTCCCCTGGCAGCCACATTTCTTATAGAACGAACATTTGCAATTAAAGAACTTTAGTGAGCAAGCTCACATTCCCCATGCCACCACTTAGTCAAAGAAAAAAGTGGTTCTGAAAATTGAACTCATCCAAGCTTCTATTCATGACAATTCATAAAGCAAATTTGAGAAAAACTGGTCAATGAATGAAAGTGCTAAATGAGCAACAATGTATTAGGATACACAGATGGACTGACTGACAGATGGACTGACTGACTGACTGCAAATATGACAGACAGATGGATGAGTAAAACTCTATATATCCTGTGCAACTTCTTTGCGTGGGGTATCATTAAAAGAATTTGTCGATGATTAACTAAATAACTTTACTCTAAAAATATTTTGAATTCAGACAGTAGTTTTTAATGAGAAGATTTTGCAAGTTTCACTATACAGTCATTTATTGAAGACTAACCATGACCCTGGCAGTCATGTTTTTTACTATATACAAATGTTGTTTTCATATTGACGACTTTTGACGACTCTGTAAAAGTCACTTTGTGAAACTATTGTGATAAATAGAGCATTTGCTCCTATAGGAGCAAATGCTCTATTTATCAAAATGGTTTCAACCTACAAAATTCTAAAATTTTCCTTTTATCTAGTTAATGCTCCTTTTCGGTAGATTTATCTAAAATTATCCTAGTCTCGGGGGATCACCTCCTTTCAGAATTTATTAAAACAATACGCATAAAATCGTTTTTGAAATTTTACCAGTAGTTTCTGAAAACAAGATTTTTAAGGTTTTACCAAGTTTCCAAGACAACCACAATCTTGCAATGCATGAACTATATTTGAAAAAATCTTAATGAATGTGTCTCAACTTCACTCAAGGCTTCAAGGCTTTTTGAGGTTTCAGTGCAATAACAGAAATTTTATATGTAATAAAAACTTAAGTCACCCACAGTTTGGTTATGGCAATGCTTTCTAATTAAAGCCCGTTTCTATGGCAAACTCTCAAATCAGTGCCTAATTACAGTCAAGTCTCTCTAAATCAGCCACTTATTGAAAAAACACAGATGTCTTTAAAACAGATGATCGCTTAACCCTTTACCTTGAAAACACTTATACAAGAAATAATTACTTTATGAATATAAATCAACTGAATAATTAGAGTGGCATATGAATTTTTGGCCAAGGAAAAATCTGGAGCACGAGGTCTATAGTTTTCCATAAGCAAAAAGAGCACACCCTGATCTAACGTGGGTCTACTCTGTTAGCAAAGGCATTTAATTTCTACTGAATTTAAAGTCCAGTTTAGAGATGTTTTACTGCAAAGGGTAAATTGTCAATCTTGGACCTGAAAACTTTCCTAGTCTACTCAGTAGCATTTGCAGCATGGGCCAGTTATATTTACTTTTCTCACAGTAAAACTTCTCTGTAATTGCCACTAAAAATAATCAAATATTCTTTGTCTTTAACTCGTTACTTCATGAATATTCTTGTAACTAATAATAGAAATATCAGTCTTGGAGACAGGTGGCAGCTTAATGTAGCTCTGGTTTAGAGGGGTTTTACTGTACTCCAAATATATATATATATAAATATATGCCTTTCTACGCCTTTACAGATCAGACCCAGATCTGTATTTCTATGTTTGCTTATGGAATGATTTAGATCTGATTCTACAGTTTCAGCTTTGGTAAAAATCACATGCGCTAATACCTGTATTCTATTTTAAATATTAAGTCTAATTAATATTCATGATGTCATCATTTTTAACATGAATTTTCATGGAGTATAGGGTTAAAACCTTGATGACCTAATAACATTTGCAGCCAAAACAATCTGAGACCAACGTAATGTGTGAGGACATGCAATCTGAGACATATGAAGTCATTTTAGCAAGGCAGATGCCAATATTTGTTTTTATTTGAGCAGAGGGAATTCTGAGAAATGTCAGGATAAATATTTATCACGCCACAAGCAAATTAACTAGCAAATGTATAAAAAAAGTGGGATCTGAGGCTGACGTTGAATGTCCCATTGTTTCTAATGCAATAACACTACAAAACAAGGTAAAGCTCCCAGACTTGGCTTAACCTTAAACCCTTTGCTCCATGAATATTTATGAGAGAAATAATGACATCATGAATATCAATTACACTAATTGTTATAATAGCAAATGGACAAAGAAATTTTGGCCTTGACAGAAACTGTAGAATCATATATATATTATACCATAATAAAACAGAGCAGACCCTGATCAGACGGCTCCAACAGGAGCCGTCTGTTCTGGGTTTACTCTGTTTGCAAAGGTGTAGAAAGGTGTATTCATGGAGTAAAGGGTTAACATGCTGTGGAGGAACCCTTGATTGCCTGGTGGCAAACAGTATGGATCCAGATAGGATGCCAAGCATTTTGGCGTATCATCAGTATTAATTTATCCTATTTGACACTGATCATTTCCTTTAACCCTTACTTATGCTGAATTTTCAAATGGACTACAGTAAAACCTCTTTATAACGGCCACTAAATTACATCAAGTAGTTTGTGTTAAAGGCAGGTGGCTGCTTAAAGCAAGGTGAAAGTAAAACAGAACGCTCCTAGAGGAGCGTTCTGTTTTACTTTCACCTTGCTTCAAGCTGCCACATGCCCTGAATACCAATAATTAACACAATTTAATGGCCATTATAGAGAGGTTTTACTGTACTAGTATTCAAAAAAATTCAAGCAGGTCAAGCTTATGGTGAATATTTAGGGAGTTTTTCTAAAGAAATGTGTAACAAAACAAACAGTGCTGACCCTGATGAGAGCGTTCCCCTAGGATAGTTCTCATCTTGGTCTACATTGTTTGTAAATGACAATGCCCCACCCTGTATGGGTTAAAAGAAAAGAAAGAATCTGAATTGAAAAGCTATTTGCTCAAAAAGATGATGGTCAAATACAATCAAGAACATACAACTACCTAAGTTTACCATATCACTACATAAGCACAATTGTAGTTTTTCCCAATAAATATCATTTACAACAAGAGTGCAATGATGATTCTAAATAGCTGATATGCAAAATTGTAGCACTAGATAGATATCAATATGATTTTGGAAATTTTAATAAAGGGCCACAAGGTGACTATTCCTAAATGTTCCATTCTAGTTGGGCCACCTGTTTCTGAGAAGTAGATTGTTAAAGGTTTTCTATATATATAGTTATATACAGAAGTCTGTCTCTGTCCCTGGTGGCCATTTTTTATACCAGCATGGTTTTAGAAAATGTGATAAAGGGTCATTAGAAGACTATTCCTACCAAAATCCATTCAAATTAGATCACTGGTTTGGAGAAGATTTTTTAAGGTTTTCTGTATATAGTTATATAAGGAATCTAGCCCCGCCCCTGGTGGCCATGTCTTTTTGGATATCGAAATGATTTTAGCAATTTTGGTAGTGGGTCACAAAATCACTATTTCTATCAAATATCATTAAATTCTGACCACTGGTTTTAGAGAAGATTTTTTAAGGTTATCTATATAGTTATATAAGGAAATCTAGCCCGGTACCTGGTGGCCATGTTTCTTGACATACCAAAATGATTTTCGCATTTTTGGTAGAGAGTCATAAGAAGACTATTCCTATCAAATATCACTAAATTCTTGACAACTGCTTTTGGAGAAGAAGATTTTTAAAGGTTTTCTGTATAGTTGTATAAGGAAATCAAGCCCTGTCCCCGGCAGCCATGTTTCTTGGGAAATCATTTTGATTTTAGCAAATTTGAATTAGGGTCCAAAATAGACTATAACTATCAAATATCATTCAATTCTAATCATTGATTTCAGAGAAGATGTTTAAATATTTGTTTCTTTTAACTGCCATGGCAACCAGGGTTCTACATGGATCCATATTCTTATCACAGTTTTGATAGAGCATGACACCAAGATCATTTTTGTAAAGTTACATTCCCCCTTGTGGTTTAACCCATTACCTCATAGGCTATTTTTAGATACAACCTCTTCGAATAAATCTACCGAAAAGGAGCATTAACTAGAGAAATGGAAAATTTTAGAATTTTGTAGTTTGAAACCATTGTGATAAATAGAGCATTTGCTCCTATAGGAGCAAATGCTCTATTTATCACAATGGTTTCACAAAGTAACTTTTACAGAGTCGTCAAAAGTCGTCAATATGAGGGAAAGGGTTAAGACGGACAGACAGACACAAGATGGTGGGCGATCACACTGGGACGCTCACCTGTTCATACTCAGGTGAACTAAACAGTAATTAACCCTTAACTTAATAATTTATTTTTTCCTGAGGGAATAGTTTGATCAGGGTCTGCACTATTTGCTAATCCACAAGTTTCAATTAAACTCTAACAAATTTTCACCCATTTGCAAACAGAGTAGACCCAGATCAGATAGCTCCTATAGGAGCCGTCTGATCAGGGGCTGCTCAGTTTGCTAACGGAAATTGAAAGATAAGTTTCTTAACTTTCAGAAATGACTACAATATTCCATCTTTTATTAGAACTGTTTTTACCATGAATATTCAGTAGGTATTGGAATTTGGAAGAAGTTATCAAAATGGTGGCATATTGAATAATATAGGTTTACATACTGGTGGAAGGCGGAGAGATTGGGTGTCAAAATACTTGGGATAAATATGACACCTAATTCTTTTGTACATAGCATAATTACACATCAGGTATAAAAGGAAAATAGAATTGAACAGCTGTTTGATATCTGGCCTGGAAGTAGGAAATGATCTCATTGGTTGCATATTGCTGATTGTCACTAACTAGCCTAATATTGACACTGGCTGTGTGTCAGTGTAATAAGTTATTGTAATTACCATAGTGTTACGACAGACACACCTAGGCAAATAGTGCAGACCCAGATCAAACGGCTTCTGAAAGAGCGGTTTGATTAAATATACACTATTTCCTATTATATCGGTCTAATTTGAAATGATTAAAATGGTACCAAAGTTAAGTATTCAGCTTTACAACCAAGTTTACAGGGAGAATGGGGGTCTGAATATTTATGTTAAATACCGTACAACAAATTAAAGGTTGAGTGGCATACTGGCAAAAAAATCTCTCAAGCAATTTACCTCCATCGAAGCTACGGTCCTTGCCATTCAGCTGGGAAAGCCGAGAGCGCTTTATCAGCTTACCAAAATCTAGCGACTTGTTTTGACGAACTGCAAAATATTGATAAACATTCAGCCATCAGTGGATTATCCCTTATCACTGCATAAAACGTTTCTGCTGATAACACCCATCGTCTGTTTGATTTCCAAAGCTGATCTGATTCCCCAGCTGTTTTAGAGAAGCTACGGATCACCAGTCAGATAACTTGGATGCAGATCAGACGCCAAGTAACTTTGCATCTGATCTGGATACAACTTGTTTTCAGTGTCAATATTACAGCCAGTTAACAAGTTAAAGGGTCATGTGCACTAAGGGATATAGTGTCAAGATGAAACAAAAACATATCAAATATTTTATTCATTAAAATAATTAATGCCACACACTTTTAAAATATTAAACCTTATGGGAATGTAAGTGGAATAATATTAAACAACCACTTATAATAATTAAGGGGTTCAATAAAATCGCTCTCTTTCAAATCTAGTATTAAACTTTAGCATAGTGAATAAACTGTAACAAGCAAAAACAATCTGCTACAAGAATATGATCAGAAGCTGTGCAAGCCATCATATCACAGGGATCTAAACTGTTTGTGAACGTAATGAAAGCATTTTTATTCTATAAATATATAACACATCAAAGAAACTAGTATGGGACATTACTAATGAGGCTGCGATTCAATTAGTCTTGCAATGGGATGAAAATGCATGGCTGTTTAGTGTGCTTTAATTATTACCTTGTTCATTTCTCTCACAACTCGTAGAGATCCCGGGCAGTTCTATCCGCGCTGGGGCTATTAGACTAACCTTCTTACTCAAAGGAATCTAAACAAATTAAAAAAAAGTAATCACATTTAGCGACTGAACGGTGTGTAATGGAATATAATTATTAGTCCATTCCGTAATCAGAGCGTCATTGATAGATGCCACATTGATAGATAACCATTTACTCCATGAATATTCATGTAAGAAATAATGATGTCAACGTATATTAATTAGCTGAAATTTCATAATATATGAAACACAGGAATATTTCGCCATGACGGAAGCTGTAGAGTAAGATCTATATTACATGTATTTCAAAAGCAAACAGAGCAGAACCTGACCTTACAGTTCCTACAGGAGTCATCAGGCCTGGGTCTACCCTGTTTGCAAAGTTAGAGCCATAAATAACAAGAGCCGCATGCGGCGCCAACACTCGTCTGAGTTGGTGCTTGTACAGCGAAATTAAAAAAAAAACATGAAAAAAATAACTCAAAAAATTTGAAATCAAGAGTAATGTTTCTTACTAACCTATGAAGTTTCATGTTGATACCTCTTATACTTTTTGAGTAATGAGCAACATTGAAGTTTTTGCACGCCACCGATGACGACAACGACGACAACGCCTACGACCCAGTGATCACAATAGCTCGACTTTTCTTCGAAACAGACGAGCTAAAAAGGGCGTATTCAATTCACCATTTCTCCATTAGTCTTTTATTGTAACCACAAAGAGTGGTCACAGCATCGATTTTTGTGGATAAATATGAGAGATGTTCTGAACTATGTCGCTGCCGAGTAACTCGGCGTCTCATCAGGACCCAAACTGTTTGTTACCGTGACTGTTTTTGAAATAAGAATTGAAGAAAAATACATAACTGAAATTTGTAGCAGACGACAAAGTTTGCAGGCGACAAAATCTGGCAGCGAAAGGGTAAGAAAAGGTTTACTTTATGCATAATATCGATTTGTCTATGGGAAACACATTTAAAAGCAATTTTTCTTTAAAGATGTATTCTAACGTTACTCATATTTTCGTAATATTCTCGTAGCAAAATTTCTCTCGAGTCGGATTCTGTGTGACTTGAAACTGCTGTAGCGCATGGTTAGAAAACAGTTGTTTGTATAATATTATAAATGAGAACATTGGATTGCTACGGAAACCAACGGAAACGCGTCCGTCATTTACCAGATTCACTTTCTTCTTTTCTTCGATTATTGTAGCCACTCTCTTTCGCGATAGTCTCACTTTTGACTAATTCGTGCCAGTCATCGCTTTGAAACGCCTAATTAACATTTACAGAGTTGTTTTGAAATAAATTCATAGTCAATCAGAGTTGGGTCAAACATGTCCGCTGACTTCCGTGCAATTCTATGCAGTGTCCCGTCTGTAAAGAATTAAAATATCGTTCATATTTAGTTATATAGATATATATTGCGAGACAATGAGATATTATATATGATTTATGTGAAACTTGCGAAGAGTATGACTGTATAAATGGGACATGTAAAGCTGTCCGATATTCGGGGAACATTGACCGCCAGTAGATTCTGTATTTAAGGTGCTACACCTGTCCACTAAATGTTCAACAGCAGCATAGCTCGGACAATTTGACCTAAAAAAAACCCTGGCCCATATGCAGAATACATAATGAGAGATATGACGCTGTATAAATAAAACTCCGTCAGAAAATCGTGGTCTATTTTCGCTGAAATAACCCGTGCATGCATATGTGAACCATACATTCACGAGTGTGTTCATAGTTGCTTATCGGAACACGTGCCGAGGATACATGTAAACTCGTACAATACCGATGATAAAAAACAGAAATGCTACGAATTTTGATTTATGCAAATTAAATAGATTAGGGTCCAGGTCAAAATTTCCGAGCTATAAAACTGACAACAACTACATGCTCATAAATGGTTTAACCTTATACCTTGAATGAGCTTCCGGTTTTTCTGAAGACACGGTCCACAATCATTTCGGCCATTTTCTTTTTCTTCGTGGGACCGGACGGTCCGCTATTACCATTGGAGGAGGAAGCGTTAGCTGAATGTTTGTCTTTCCATTCCTTCTTGAAAGTTTTGGATTTCGGTGAACTGTGCTCTCTGTGAGTAATAACAGTGAATACTTTTTACAAACTCAGTTTGGCAATGCAGAATATGTGCAGTGCGACTATAATTATGTTGCTTTGGTTGATCTATTTGTTAATCACCATTGCTCGTGATAACAGGACCATGTGCACAGTTATAAACATGACTTTCTATTTTGTATTGAGTGTGTACAGTAGAACCCCACTATTTTGGCCACTTCATGGATAGACTCCATTCCCTGTTGAATATCCATATAAGAAACATTTAATAGCTGATTTTTTATAAGGCGTATGTGCACCGTTTTATTCATACAGTATAAACTCTCTGTAACGGCCACTAAATTACATCAAGTATTTTGTGTTAAAGGCAGGTGGTTGCTTAAAGCAAGGTGAAAGTAAAACAGAACGATCCTATAGGAGCGTTCTGTTTTACTTTCACCTTGCTTTAAGCATCCACCTGCCCTAAATACCAACAAATTAACACAATTTAGTGGCCGTCATAGCGAGGTTTTGCTGTATTAGAAACTGTAGTCAAATCTATTATAATTTCATAAACAAACAGAACAGACCGTCATCAGATGCAGTTCCTACAGGAGCCTACTGATATTGGTCTATTCTGTTGCTAAGCGTGAAACACTTTTTTACACGATCGGGGGGAAGGGTTAAAAGAATGTGATTGGCTAACATGTTCCTTCATATAAACGTGTTTTCATGAGTTTGCAAACACAGTGACCAATATCAGACGGCTCCTATATGAGCCGTCTGATCAGGATCTGTTCTGTTTGCTAATGGAATTTGAAATATCTGTTTCTTTGCTTTCTAAAATGACTACACTGTTCTACCTTCCATTGTAACTATTTTGTCCATGAATATTCAGTAAGTATTGGAACTTGGAATAAACGTAGAACAGGGAACGGGTTTTAAAAAAGGCAGATGATAGTAATGAGCTTTTTGCACAACTTTCGTCTGGCATTAAGCTACCACCTTCTTTTAGTTGGTCGCTTTAGAGAGGTTTTACTGTATCTCAGTTTAATGGCTGTATTATAAACTTCAAATTCGACTCGAGAAATTTGTGTTCGCTGTGAGCCTGTGATAGACATTTGCGAAAAAGTGACACTCCGGCTCGCAGTTTATGCCAATAGGACCAGCATTACCATTAGTAACCAAGGATTAGCAGATACATTTGATGAATTATTCTGACAATTTATCGCCAAATGTGCAAATTTCAACAAATTATTATTTCCATTAATCAAAGAAATGTCTTGCGACCACAAGTCTTGTACCTGCACTGGGTTTTCGTTTTACTGGTGCCCAAATAATAAAAAAAAGATAGCACAATGTTTGAAAAAGGACGTTTCAAAAGATATAATACTTTTAATTTCAACATAGTAAATTATGACTGAATTAACATTGTTTATTCCCTGTTAATTTCCCCGATTCCCTGTTAATTTCCCTATTCACCATTTCCTCGTTCAATGATAATTTTATTCACTTAATTTTTCATAATAGCATTTGTACACAGGATGTTTTGGTATTAGTAGAAATGGTAGAGCCAGATCTTATTTCATTTCAGATCTTCCTAAATTGTCTAAATGAGGGCTCTCCTGCTTATATGGCTCGAAAACGGTCGAATGTCTTCATTCAAAATCCCACTTCTGACACCATGTTGTATGTTCTTTACTCTACATGTCACGACATCATAGTCAAGGGTCGAAGGTCATTATTCCTACTGCCCTAGGTACCGTAGCACAATAATATATACTCGTAACACTCATCGTGTTGAAACAACTCTGGCCTGTTGCGTTTTTACTTACTCCTGGTTCGTACTTGTAAGCGTTTTAGAAACTGTTGGCCGAGCTTCAAACAGGTTGAATCCTGATGAGACGTCGAGTTACTCGGCGTCTCATCTGGATCCAAGGTGTTTGCAAATGCAGATCAGTCCACGGTAAGCGGGAGAAGGGTTAAGATGAAATTTTATAAAGGCAGGCACAAACTGTAGAATCAGAACTTTATTATCCCATAAGAAAACATAGTATACCCTGGTCAGGTGGTTCCTACAGGAGTGTCAGGTGGTTCCTGCAGGAGTCGTCTGATCAGAGTGACAGAGTCTACACCGAAAAACCGTTAGAAGGCGTTTCTTTGAGATAAAGGGCTATTTTCCCTGATTTATTACAATCTAAACTTATTGTATGCTAGACCTAAAATTTCAGATCGGCAGGAAAGGGACGGCCTTTGTATTGAACCCAATATTTTCAATTCAGACGGTGAAGGTTTATTCAATTATAACGTTGACTTTAAACATTTGTCATTTGTGTCACTTGTCAGCGACAATTGGAGAAAGTTATTGATGATTTTCTGCACACAGCGCAGCTGAAATTGCATACACACTGATGGCTGATAACTCAAGGTCAGTGATTTCGATTAACCACACAAATAAACATAGATCTTTGACCTAGATGTCAAGTGACATACTAGCCTAGATTGCGCCATCTCGTAAGCTAACAATACAGTTTCTTTTCAGACCGTTCATTGTAATATATATGCCAATTATTGTGTGTCAGGCATTTAACGAGCCAGACGTCTGGCAGAACATGGAAACAAAACACACATCACGTGGGCTGTTATATGCTTTGTGTAGACGCAACAGATGAGGAAAAAAGTGTCATTTTTTTGTGAGCTGAAAGGCTTTAGTCAAGCGTGATGATTGGAATAATAAATCTGCGCACTCTCCACGGACTCCCATTTTATTGCAGTTTTTCAAAGGTAAAGAAACACAAGCCCTGGAATGCAATAGTGGGATAAGGCAGTTTCTGTTCTTGAGTTTTAAGACTGAATTTAATGGCCGTGACAGATCTGGTTGCCAAGAAGGCATGTAACGATTTATCAAGTTTTTTCCCTCCAAACACCAGCGATCATATTCTACGGTGTTCTGTTGTACATTGACTAACAGTACTCCTGTTTTCGGCTTTTCATTTAGAGAAAACAAAATATAGATCTAGGTCCATGCTTATAAAGCTTTTAGTTGAGTCTGAGTTTCGTTCTCAGGCTTTTGATTGGTCAGATTTGAGTTCTCAAGCTTTTGATTGGTCAGATTTGAGCCAAAGGCTCAAATCTGACCAATTAAAAGCTTGAGAACGATCTCAGACTCAACTAAAAGCTTTATAAGCATGGACCCTGGTTAGGTTCCCTGATCAATATTCATATTAGAAATGCATGTTATGATATAAGCCGAACTTTTGTAATAGTAACTTTTTCAAGGGAATATATTTTTTGCTGTGAAAGAAAACCCCCTGTCAAATCCGATCTATACTATGTCACAAGCAAATGGAGCAGACCCTGATCAGACGACTCTTATATTATAAGAGCCATCTGGTCTGGGTCTACTCTGTTTGCAAATCCGTGAAAATGTGTTTATATGCGGGAAAGGGTTAATACTGTGTTTGTCCGAGTAATCTATTGTATATTTACTAAGCATTATCAGGATAAGCACGATTTGACTGGCATTTGAAAACAGCCTGAACCAAGATAAAGTGCCGAGTAATTCGGCATCCCATCAGGACCCAGGCTGATTGGCACTCGGTCAAAAGTTTCTGAAATCTTTTAGCGAATCATAATTACGTAAGTAAACATACCAGGCTTTTAGCAGACATTTTTATGAGCATGTACGTGGACTGACCAGTAGGCTAAAACCCCATTCCCTGATATTGACGACTTTTGACGACTCTGTAAAAGTAACTTTGTGAAACTATTGTGATAAATAGAGCATTTGCTCACATATGAGCAAATACTCTATTTATCACAATGGTTTCAAGCTAAAAAACTCTAAAATTTTCCTTTTCTTTAGTTAATGCTCCTTTTTGGTAGATTTATTCAAAGAGGTCGTATGGAAAAAAGGCTTCAGACAGATGGCAACTTAATGCATGACGGAGGTAATGTGAAACACTCCAATATGAGCTTTCTGTATTACTTCCGTTTGGCATTAACATTTTCCTTCATATATACTATGTTCACGCATTTGCAAACAGGGTAGGTCAGATGGCTCCTATAGGAACCATCCTGATCAGGGTCTGCTCTGTTTGATTTTGGCATGGCTCCTATAGGAGCCATCCTGATCAGGGTCTGCTCTGTTTGATTTTGGCATGATATAGATCTGATTCTGCAGTTTTTGTCAAAGCAAAAACTTCCATTGAAACGATTAACATTATAGAAATTCAGCCAATACATATTCATGATGTCATTATTTCTTCCATGAATATTGAACAGGGAAAGGGTGATACTTATTTTTAAATACTATCTGTCTGTGGCTAAACGCTTTATCAAACTTTGACATGATATATAATACATGTATCTGTAGGTCAATAATACCATTATATTATAAATTCATGATTCATAAAGTAGTTCTATAGACAGAATATTGAGTTTTCTAAAATATACGAGAGAAGCGTGTCGTTATACATCATAACATCGATAAAACCTTTACTTGATGAATATTTATGCAGGAAATAATAACTGTATTGTACTTGAACTGTAGTTAAGATGCGTACTGATATTTCAAACCCTCAGCCAAACCCTGTCCAAGGTGAATTTAACCCTTATCCTATCGATCGCGACCAAGCAATAATTTTCATACCGCTTGGGTCCAGATGAGACTCCGTGTAACTACACGTCCCATCTGGATCCAAACTGTTTGGCTCGGTCAGTAGTTTATCAAAAGCTTGAACGAATAGCAAGTAAGTAAATCTCGCTTCACATCAGAGTTTGGGCAGATATTTTTTGTCGGCAGCATAAGGGATAGTAAGTAGCTGCAGAGATGGAGAAATATAAATAAAATATTTTACTTGGATTTCTTAAACACTAGAACTTGTCTTAAGCGGCCATCAAAAGGGGTCTAATTATGGGTCTGTAAGGCATGTGGTAGCTTAATACAGTCAACAGTAATACAGAAAGCTCCTTTATGAACTTTCTGCACTACCCCTGTCCTGCATTAAGCAACCACCGGCTTTTCAGGTCTCCTATGTTCAATAAATGAATGGCCGCTTACGACAGATTGTACTATACGCATAAAACCTAGAGCATTGCTTATACAGTAGTTTTACTGACTCACCCATTCTTCTCTACGCTAGACTCATCCATTCTTCTCTACGCTAGAGCATTGCTTATACAGTAGTTTTACTGACTCATCCATTCTTCTCTACGCTAGAGCATTGCTTATACAGTAGTTTTACTGACTCACCCATTCTTCTCTACGCTAGACTCACCCATTCTTCTCTACGCTAGAGCATTGCTTATGCAGTAGTTTTACTGACTCACCCATTCTTCTCTACGCTAGAGCATTGCTTATACAGTAGTTTTACTGACTCACCCATTCTTCTCTACGCTAGAGCATTACTTATACATTAGTTTTACTGACTCACCCATTCTTCTCTACGCTAGAGCATTGCTTATACATTAGTTTTACTGACTCACCCATTCTTCTCTACGCTAGAGCATTGCTTATACATTAGTTTTACTGACTCACCCATTCTTCTCTACGCTAGAGCATTGCTTATACATTAGTTTTACTGACTCACCCATTCTTCTCTACGCTAGACTCATCCATTCTTCTCTACGCTAGAGCATTGCTTATAGTTTTACTGACTCACCCATTCTTCTCTACGCTAGAGCATTGCTTATAGTTTTACTGACTCACCCATTCTTCTCTACGCTAGAGCATTGCTTATGCAGTAGTTTTACTGACTCACCCATTCTTCTCTACGCTAGACTCATCCATTCTTCTCTACGCTAGATTATTGCTTATACAGTAGTTTTACTGACTCACCCATTCTTCTCTACGCTAGAGCATTGCTTATACAGTAGTTTTACTGACTCACCCATTCTTCTCTACGCTAGAGCATTGCTTATACAGTAGTTTTACTGACTCACCCATTCTTCTCTACGCTAGAGCATTGCTTATGCAGTAGTTTTACTGACTCACCCATTCTTCTCTACGCTAGACTCACCCATTCTTCTCTACGCTAGAGCATTGCTTATAGTTTTACTGACTCACCCATTCTTCTCTACGCTAGAGCATTGCTTATACAGTAGTTTTACTGACTCACCCATTCTTCTCTACGCTAGAGCATTGCTTATACAGTAGTTTTACTGACTCACCCATTCTTCTCTACGCTAGAGCATTGCTTATAGTTTTACTGACTCACCCATTCTTCTCTACGCTAGACTCACCCATTCTTCTCTACGCTAGAGCATTGCTTATACAGTAGTTTTACTGACTCACCCATTCTTCTCTACGCTAGAGCATTGCTTATACAGTAGTTTTACTGACTCACCCATTCTTCTCTACGCTAGAGCATTGCTTATACAGTAGTTTTACTGACTCACCCATTCTTCTCTACGCTAGAGCGTTGCTTATACATTAGTTTTACTGACTCACCCATTCTTCTCTACGCTAGAGCATTGCTTATACATTAGTTTTACTGACTCACCCATTCTTCTCTACGCTAGAGCATTGCTTATACAGTAGTTTTACTGACTCACCCATTCTTCTCTACGCTAGAGCGTTGCTTATACAGTAGTTTTACTGACTCACCCATTCTTCTCTACGCTAGAGCATTGCTTATACAGTAGTTTTACTGACTCACCCATTCTTCTCTACGCTAGAGCGTTGCTTATACATTAGTTTTACTGACTCACCCATTCTTCTCTACGCTAGAGCATTGCTTATACATTAGTTTTACTGACTCACCCATTCTTCTCTACGCTAGAGCATTGCTTATACAGTAGTTTTACTGACTCACCCATTCTTCTCTACGCTAGAGCGTTGCTTATACAGTAGTTTTACTGACTCACCCATTCTTCTCTACGCTAGAGCATTGCTTATACAGTAGTTTTACTGACTCACCCATTCTTCTCTACGCTAGAGCATTGCTTATAGTTTTACTGACTCACCCATTCTTCTCTACGCTAGAGCATTGCTTATGCAGTAGTTTTACTGACTCACCCATTCTTCTCTACGCTAGAGCATTGCTTATGCAGTAGTTTTACTGACTCACCCATTCTTCTCTACGCTAGAGCATTGCTTATGCAGTAGTTTTACTGACTCACCCATTCTTCTCTACGCTAGAGCATTGCTTATACATTAGTTTTACTGACTCACCCATTCTTCTCTACGCTAGAGCATTGCTTATACATTAGTTTTACTGACTCACCCATTCTTCTCTACGCTAGAGCATTGCTTATACAGTAGTTTTACTGACTCACCCATTCTTCTCTACGCTAGAGCATTGCTTATACAGTAGTTTTACTGACTCACCCATTCTTCTCTACGCTAGAGCATTGCTTATACAGTAGTTTTACTGACTCACCCATTCTTCTCTACGCTTGTAGCTGATTCCGACGGCCTTTTCTTTGGTCTCCCTGGTCCTCTCTTTGGATCACCGGACTTTTCGCAACTATCAATAACGAAGCTGATTTGTGAAAATGATGATCACATGTTCTATTCTAAAAAAACATTTTTTTTTTATTCTTAAACGTTTGAGGGATGAACTGGTCAGTAATCCTGGACCAATATTTAGTCCATGCACGCAGTGAAGATTTAGATCAGTTTTTAAAACTTTAAATCAGGTTTTGCACTGTCTGCATCATACATATAGTTTTTGTATAAGAGTATTTATCAACCCTTTCCCTGCTGAATATTCATGTAAGAAATCATGAATAATTATCATTTGATTTTTTCTAATGGCATAAACACAGGAAAGTTTTGGTATCTGTAGAAAACCATCTTGTATAATTTTATAAGCAAAGAGAGGAGATCCTGATAGGAGCCGTCTGATCAAGGTCTACTTTGTTTGCAAAGGCATATAAGGGAAATGGTTGAACGCTTATTAACCCATTACCTCATAGGCTATTTTTAGATACATTACCTCATAGGCTATTTTAGATACAATCTCTTTGAATAAATCTACCGAAAAGGAGCATTAACTAGAGAAAAGGGATTTTTTTTAGAATTTTGTAGTTTGAAACCATTGTGATGAATAGAGCATTTGCTACTATAGGAGCAAATGCTCTATTTATCACAATGGTTTCACAAAGTGACTTCTACAGAGTCGCCAAAAGTCGTTAATATGAGGGAATGGGTTAAACAGAATAATCCTTTGGATATTTTTTTACAGTTTTAACCTTTGAAACTTGGATCTCAGGACACAATGTTTTTCAAATTGTGTTTTCAGATTTAAATAACGATAGCAAATACGATTGTAAATGAATTTTCGCCGTATTTTAGACCGTTGGAAATGGAACACACCTAGGCTTGGCTTTATCAGTGTCTTTCTCCTTGTCGCTATCTTTCCTTGGCGTAAGTTTGGCCAGCTCTCGCTGCTTCTCCTTGTACTGTCTCTGCAACTCTGCCAATCGGAGCTTCATTTCTAACTCAATGGAATCTATGACCTCATCATCTATGTCGAGAAAAGAGCCAACGTCTGTTTCTTTGAGTTGTGATGCCAGCAAGAACGAGCAATAGAGTTTGATACACCCGGGGTATTGGATTAGTTCAAATGAAACGATGCTTGTTATGTTTTTGATGAATTTGATGAGATATACAGATGGATTTCGCAACACAGCTGAGAAATGATTCAAATCGTAAATAGCATCTATCTGTTCCAGTTATTTTACAGAATATGAACCTGAAGGAACTCGTTCATCCAGTATACACATTGTTCCCCAATTCTAATTAACCCATTACTCCGCAGAGCCTTTTTTGACAACTTTTGCAAACAGAATAGACCAAGGTCACATGGCTCCTGTATTGGGCAATCTGATCTGGGTCTGCTCCGTTTGCGTAAGATATAATACAGATATGTTCCTAGTTTCTGTCATTGCAAAGCATTTCTGTTATTATATGTCATTATAAAAATCACTAACTCCGTGCTGTATTTATTTGTTTACATGAATATCACGAGGTAATGGGTTAATAAATGAACCGTTTTATTTCAGCGGTGTTGCTTATTTCAAATATACAGACAAATGATCGTAAATGAGATGAAACCAGTGTTGATGTTTCATATTTCATAAAAAAACGCACGTGAGTATAAAGAAACCGTTAGCGATGCCATTCAACGTTTCCATCTTTCTGCAATTTTCAATCCTATTAATGACATACAGTAAATACCCTCTAAACCGGACGTTAAATTTGATATAAATATCGGTCTTGGTGACAGGTGGCAGCATAATGCATGGTGAAAGTCATGCAGGAAGCTCCTCTAGGAGCTTTCTGCATGACTTTCACCCTGCATTAAGCAGCCACCTGCATAAACGTTAAATTCTTCCCTTCTAGAATTTCGGTTTAGATGTATTTTACTATACAGATATTGTTCCTCAAAATCGCTTGTCTGTATCCAGTGGAACTCTGTCGTAACGAGCAAAAAAGTCTAAGAGGCGTGTGCTTAAAGGTCAATACTTGAAATTTGTAAATTTTGAAAGATAGCCACGGTAAAACATGGAATTATGCAAAGACAGAATCGAGTCTATGCTACAGGAAACAGATTAGATATCAACTGACATCACTAGCGGTATCTTTATAACACGTCGTGTCAAACTTTTAATAAACCGTAAATCGTTTCAATGAATAATTCCCAAATGCATTATCTCTTTACTTCTATCCGCAAACATCACACATGAATGACATTTCAAAATAAATGCAGAGGCAATGTTTAACTATTTTGGCGCCAAATATTGTCGTCTGCAAAATGTGCCATTTATATCACAGTAACAAATAGCTTGGATCCCGACGAGACACCGAGTTGCGGGTATATCACCGGGATCCAAATAGTTTACAATGGTAGGCTAAACAAAGATGCGACATTGGCAGAGAAATAGTCAACTCTTTTGGCGCGAAATAATTTCGTCTGCAAACTATATCAATTTGCTTTAACCCTTTATCTGAAATATATTTATAATAAGAATTCATGATTTCATGGGCATTCGTTAACTGAAAATTTATAATGGCATTTAGAAATAGGATTTTGTTCTGCTATGTTAGAAACTGTATAATCATATATTTATTAATCCATAAGAAAACAGGGTAGACCCTGATTAGACGCCGTCTATAAGAGCCAACTAATCTGGGTCTTCTCTGTTTGCAAAGACGTCTTTATCAGGTAAAGGGATAAGTTTAAGAGTGAATTTCTTCTCTTAAATGTAAGTGGTGTGTCAAACAGTTTAACTCTTTTGGCGCCAAATTTAAAAGTGTCTTCTGCAATAATAATTTCATATTAAATATAATTATAAACTAAATGATAAAGGTATATGAGTAAAACATTTGTTTTTAAAAACCTGTATGCTTGGGCTAAAAATACAGAAAACTGAAGTCCCAGGTCAGATGCCATCTGACCTGGGACTGCACTGTTTTCAATGGTGCCAACAGGCGACATTGGCGCCTAAAGAGTTAAAACCTAATGGGACGCCAATCTACTCGGCGTCTCATCTGGATCCAAACTGTTTGCAAAGATAACCACAGTTTCGCCCATCGCAGCAAACACTGTGAGTGGCTTTCCTGCGCCTTCGGTGGTGGAAAAGATCAATGTGGCATGCTTTATGCAAAATAACATTTTATGCAAATTATAATAATAACTCCCCTATGATGTAATTAGAATATAATGTTGATATAAATCTGAGGATGATACAAGTGATATGCTCAGATAATCAAACAACAACTTAGTTGAGAATTAGATTCACACTAACACAGTGCAAGTTTGTGCTTGTCAATAATATATGGGTCCATGCTTATAAAACGTTTAGTTGAGTCTGAATTTGTTCTCAAGTTTTTGATTGGTCAGATTTGAGCCTCTGGCTCAAATCTGACCTATCAAAAGCTTGAGAAATCTGACCAATCAAAAGCTTGAGAACGAAACTCAGACTCTACTAAAAGCTTTATAAGCATGGACCCAGGTCTCCTAGGTACTCAAAGGTGGTTTAGGATCAGTATGTTCTGATTATGATCTCAATTACGCAAAATATGTGAAAAGAAGATAACGAAAAGATGTCTTCTTTTTAGAACATACTCATATTCTGATTTTTTCGAATAAACAGTAAAAACTCCCAAACTGGGCTGTCTAATTAATATCAATGCAAGTCTTTAAGACATTGAACAACTTCATGCAGGATGGTATGCATGCAGAACACTCACAAAGGAGCTTTCTGTATGTCTTTTCACCCTGTATTAAACAGATTCCTGCCTAAAAAATCTAAACTGTTTATTAAAATTCATATTTAGAGGGGTTGACCGTATTTGGTATGGTGGTAAAATCCATCAGAAATTCAAATACCTTCCGGTATGGTGATACCACAGAATGTTGTTACTCTTTTAGGAATGTCAACGTGCGCCTCTTCTTTCAATTTGGGAAGAAAGGCGTGCCCACACTTAATTCTTGGCTTTGATTTGTCTTGCTTTAATGCAGCAGGTGACCCAGTCTCCTGTTTATCTGGTAATTGGCGTTCTAGTTTAACTCTTTCATCTGTTGGCCTCGTTTCATGTTTTAAGTCTTGCTTTTTATCCCCCATTACTTTATTAAGAGGTGTCCTTTGTGGTGAATCTTCTTTGAAAGTAAACACATCGTCACATTTTGTTGCTTTTTCGTCACTATCCATTTCTTTGACAACATCGGGTTTGCTGACTTGAAAAGCGGAACATAGAGAACTCTTTTCAGCTAAAGCACTGAGTAGCTCAAGTCCATCAGCCGCCTGAAGAACCTGTGGATCTGTAAAAGGATTATACTCCGTTATGTCAGTAAAAATATTTCTGTCAGTTCGTGGAACATTTTCATACTTATTTTGCTTAAATGACTTTTCTAGTTTCCCGTCCGAGTGAAGGATGTCAGTTTCATCACAAACATCACCCTTCGTGTCCTTACCGGTGTTTTGTATTTGTTTATTCAATACTTTTGATATTTCACCGTCGTCACAATTTTCGCATGTGTCTTCAGATATCTCTATAACTATCTTCTTTTTATTCTTTACCGTTTCTTCAATGTCTGCTTCCTGTTCATCTTTTTCTTTAGTTGTATCTTTATCACTTTCATCTTCTTCAGATATTTTTTCTTTCACATTCGTTTCATCAGTCTTGTCATCTTGTTGATTATCGACTGGTTTAATGTCTGTTTGTGTTCCATACTCCTCGCCTTCCTCGGTTGACGAATCTGTTGCTGGAAGCATCGGGGATGTTCCCCGTGATTGCACTGACGCCGAATCTAGTTTTGGATGAGTCACCTCGCTTCCTGCATCTGTTATTGTCTGTGCTGGGATCAGAGATGAGTTGAACATAAACGGTAATGGGCCAGGAAATGCGTAGGAACATTGTTGGGCAACACCAAGTTCTGAAAATGATATTTAACCCTTTACTCCGTGAATACTTATTTTTACGCCTTTGCTAAAAGAGTGTATCAAGATCAGACTGCTGATGTAGGAGCCACCTGATCAGAGTCTGCTCTGTTTTCTTATGCACTAATAGAAATATTATTCTAAATCTGCCATGATCAAAAAGTCCCGTGTTCATGTTCCGTTATAAACAGTTATCTGATTAACATTCATGATATCATTATTTCTTACAAGAATATTCACGGAAAAAAGGGTAAAACATATATAATGAAATACAAATTGTAAACCTCTGTAATCTAGACAAATTAATATACAGTAAACCCTCTCTTAACCGGACATTCAATTTCGTATAAATACCGGTATTGGAGACAGGTGACAGCTTAATGCAGGGTGAAGGTCATGCAGAAAGGTCCTCTAGGAGCTTTCTGCATGACTTTCACTCTACATTAGCCTTTAGAGGGGTTTTACTGTACAATATCCACATTTATCACTAGATAGCTAATTGGTATGTACAGTCCGAAAACGTTTCGTTAGAACACTTACCAGGGACTAATGCCGGCTTGGTCATTGGTATCAACTTGTCCTTTTCTGTAAGCTGTTCATTAGCAGTGGATACAGGTGTGGTGTCTGCACAATGGGGTAAGATGACGGTGGGGTTGACCACACTTGGTAACGACGAACCCGACTGCCCGGGGGTCGCTGTCTTATCGTCTTTGACAATTACATCTGGTAACACCTGTAAGATATATAATAATATATTAATATCAAACGACGGTAGCAAATCGATTGGAAAACGTTTCTGGCAAAAAAACAATCAGAAATTCGTTACTAATTGCATTATTCTTGTATCTCCTTCAACGCTGAATTTTCATAAGGACTGTTCCAAAAAATCAAACAGGTCAACCTAACAGTGAATATTCAGAGTATTTTTCAAAGAAAAGTGCAACTTGAAAAACAGTGCAGACTCTGATGATAGGACTCCTCTAGGACCCCTCTCATATGAGTTTACACTGTTTGCAAGTGACATTAGTGACTCGTTTCCCGCACAGAAACTGCGGATAATATTTGTGAGGTTTATGTTATATATATATAAAACAACGTCTAACCCTCACGACGCTGAATTTTCAAATGGAGTATTCCAAAATTCAAACAGGTCAAACTTATGGTTAATATTTAGGGGTTTTTCTATAGAAAAGTGTAACATGACGAACAGTACTGACCCGATGATAGGACTCCTCTAGAAGCCCTCTCATCTGGGCCTACATGGTTTGCAAATGACATAAGTGACTCGTGTCCTGCACTGTATGGATTAAGAACACTACTATGAACCTACCCCCGCACTAAACACCTGTTGATACTGTGGCACGGTAAAGTCTATATTTGGTGGTCTATCGCCTATAGGCTGTTGTCCAGGAAACAATGATGGTGTGGTAGGCAGGGAACCAGCTGGCTGTTGGCCGGGCAAAACTGATGTACCGTACGTAGAATTCGGATGAAGCTGAGAACCAATTGGGAATCCACTGAACACTCTGCTTGTGTCGTATATGTCTGTACCTAAAGATTAATTCATAAATAAGCTATGGTTAACCGAATGTTGGCTAGTCGACCAGAGTTTACGTTCAGAGAAACATTCTACCAACATCTGTTTAATATTTCCGTGATTTATATGAAATATTAAGAAACCTATTATACCCTGTTCAAAATCAAAATGTTTCCGGTGTTAAATATTGCCATACAATAAAAATAAAGTTACAAAATCTAATATTCCTTCTACAGTTTGGTGTGTAGATCGTGTAAAATGTATTTATTAATTAACAATATTAAACATCCATTAAAACAGGCTGTGGTGTTACTGTATTATTACTATTATACCTCTACTATGTATTATTATCATTATACCTCAACTAAAGTTACTGTACAGATTGTATTGCGTCATATCGAAGAAGCAATACTATTACCCTGGTGACATCAGCGTGAGTTACTCAGACGTTTGTTTACCTTATCAATCGTTAGATTGATCTAATTCTTACAGAACATTTATTGAGGATAGTGTCCACAACCATGGACATGTTGAATTTAACCCTTCGCTTGCTATTCACGTCAATACATGTATACCTACCTGTAAATAGTGAAGACCCAGATGAGACCTCCTGCAGGATCTGTCTCATCAGGGTCTGCACTATTTACAAATTGATAGTGTAACCAGTGCACTCCACCGCAGTGATTGCACAGCGAAATACTTGTACACAGTGAATATATATGTAATTATACAACAGGACATGGGTAAAGAAGGAGAAATGTATTTTAAAATTCAGCAAGCGAAGGGTTAATTAGTCACACAAAATGCACCCATACTCTATATACGTGCAAAGCATTGAAATGGAAAAAAGAAATACATGTATAAACAATATAACGTCATATAAAACATTACATATTGGCACCAAAATGGACATAACGTTAGCTTAGTTAAACACATATACAAAAATATATATACAAAATTCGCAGTTTAATCCTTCACTCTATGATTATTCACATAATAATAATGCGATCTTGAACATTAATTGCATGAATGTATATATGGCATAATGAACAAGGGATACTTGTACCACAGCTGAAACCGTAGATATATACAGTGCTCCCTCTCTATAACGACATCCTTTGGGATACGAAGATTGTATGTGTTGTTCAGAGGGAGTTGTTATAGGGAGGGAAAATCAAACATAATTAGCTTGTTTTCAGATCCCCAGATAAGGTGTATTTCGAGAACTAAAACCGTTATGTCTCAATCAAACCCTATGTTGTGACCACTCTTTAGAATCGTCACAAAGTGGCATAAATAAAATACGATGGAAGAAAGATGGAGCCTTATTGTTTCGGAAACATTGACATGCGTTGTTGTAAGGAGGGAATCGTTATTGAGAGGGTCGTTGTAGGGAGGGAGCACTGTATCTGTTATTTCGTGAGCATAAAGAGCAGACCATCATCAGACGGTTTACAGGAGCTCCGATCTTGGTCTATAGTGTTTGCAAAGGTAACAAAGAGCGTCTCTGTGGAGTACATGTTAAATATGGACACTATCGACATGGTCACGCAAAATTGTAACTCATGAACTCATGAACAATAGTAATGATCCATAGTTTATTAGAAACAATCAAAGAGAGCGATTGGCAATTAATGCATACTTTTCTCTCTTATTTTGGTGAATAGTTGTATAAGAAATAATGACTATGAATATTGATTATATGAAGTTTTATAATAGTATATGCATAAGAAACTGTTAGCCATGGCAGAAACTATAGAATACTATTATCTATATTAGTTCATGAGGAAACAGAACAGACCCTGTAGGAGCCTCTGATCGGAGTCCACTCTATTTACAAAGGCGTTAAAAGTCGTCTCTGTCACTTGAATAGCTGTAAAAATTACATTAACTCTTTTCACGCTTTTCAAGTAATTTTCGTCTGCAACAATTGTCGTCTGCTTCAATTCTTAAAATAAACTTTCTCTCTTTTCTTTGAAAAATATGGTCAAGATGATGAACAGTTTGGAGCCCGATGAGACGCCGCATGATACGGCGTCTCATCTGGATCCAAACTGTTTGCATGGGTAATCACAGTTTCGCCGCTAGCGTGAAAAGAGTTAAACTAACTTAAAATAACATGAATAGTGTTTTGGGCGTTATTACGTTCCTTAGGTTGACGATATCCCTAGCACTCTTGCAGTTAATATGACACTGTCCACAAAGGCGGGCCATTCACATATTATGTAATAAACGTTCTGAATCTTTATATTGTATACACCCTGAAGATAAAACCTACCTGTTGGTATAAGCAGAATTTGTCCAGTAAGAGAATCCTGTGCTAATTTATAACCCGGTGGAACCGTTAGTGGTAGCTGGTTACTATGGTTACCATCCGATGTAGGCGTTGCAATGCTTTGTGTAAAGGGAAACGATGTTTGTCCGTACCAAGAGGAAGGCGTGATTGGGTTGCCATTCTGGATGAATTGTGTGGCAAGCTGTCTAGAGGCCGGGTCTTCAGGCCAAAACACACCAGGAGTTGCCGAACCACCTAATAAATACAACATAAACTCAAATTTACAAAAATATACAAAAGCAGAGAGACAAAAATACATAACAAGCATTAGATTTACCCAAATACACAGAACTATGAGAACTGTATTAACATATCTTAAATACGAGGCTTGTTCTAAAATTATTGAGACACTGTAAATAAAATGGACATAGAATGACATACTATTAAAATATTATGTCACTAAATACTTGCATGTGTGTACTTTGTACATGCGCAAGATAAAAATGCTGGACCCGTGAATCACTCTTTAGCATCTTCCTAAAGAATGTCACTTCGCGGGACCCGGAGCACGCCAGCGTCAATAACGTTACGTCATCCCTTTGAAATTACCGTGATGCTGCTCCTCTCCTAACCCTGTCATAGCAAATGTGGCACACAGCAAACACACAGAGTTCCAAGTGTGCCCTTTGGTCATTATTGTATGTGCTGTCACAACTCAAAAGTTGTTTTGAATGGCAATGTTGCGAAATCAGTCGTGTGTTCTGTTGTAATGCATTTTACAGATCTGACATAGCCAGTTCTGTAATGGTTGTGGGTCTGTTCGCTTCTATAGATGTGTATGATGTCATTGAATAATTAGTAAATCTGCTGTGCCTATGGTAAATTTAAGCACCAGATACACTACTTCCAGCTTGTGACTTTAAGCAAATTTGTTTCATCCATACTGGAGTTTTCTCAACTCAACACAAAATTTGATGACTGCCCGCTGCTCTGGCTTTATCTAGGAACTAACACTGACGTCACAAACTTAATTTGACCAACACCCAGAAAATACTCCTCATTTATTTAATTGTAACTCAAGTAATGTCCAATTTTCACAAAACCATGTTAGAATCCTAGTGTCTATATGACATCACTTTGGATGATGTTTTCCCGCTATTTCTTGTTTTTTTATTGTATAGTGTATAAAGGTTGTGTTTGCAACATGATAATTTCACGGCGTGCTCCGGGTATGGCTACCTGTAGCTCTTACGCAATTACTTTTTCACAATTGGTATACAATCATCTCCTGATTTTCATGTATTATGATCATAAGACCCCATACTGTGCTTGTGCCAATTTTAAACACTGAGCGTTAAAAATGTTTTGAAAAACAGGCAGTGTCTCAATAATTTCCGAACAACCCTCGTATGTTACTTAAGCCCTACCGGCTAAAGGTTAGTCTTACTCCATAAATATAAATGTAAGAAATGTATATATGAACACATTGCTATGTACATATATTAAAATATAAATTAGCTTAAATTTTATAATGGCATCAAACTGCAGAATCAGATCTATAATTCTATATAATTCCATTTACAAACAGAGAATACCTTGATCAGATGGCTCCATCAGGAACCTTCTGATCTTGGTCAGTTCTGTTTGCAATGGCGGTAAAATGTGTACACGGTTTAACCATTTCCTTTACATAAACGCTTTTTCATGCATTTTCAAACAGAGTAGACCCAGATATAGGAGTCGTTTGATCAGGGTCTACTCTGTATGCTATTGTAATTCGATAGATCAATTTCTTAACGTTCTAAAATGACTATAATGTTCCACCTTCCATATTTCATTATAACTATTTTGTCCATGAATATTCAGTAGTTATTTGAAAGTTAGAATAATTGTAGACCACAGAGAAAGGGTTAAGAAATATACCTGTTACAATAAGATTGGCGGGGAGCTCATTTCGCTTTTCTGTTGTTGTTGGCGTGGATACCTTTGTTGTTGATGGTCGGATTATCTTCAGTGGTCTGCATTGTTAGAATACAGAATAAGTAAAAGTGTTATACTGTAAAATCTGTCTTAACCCATTACCTCATATTGGCGACATTTGGCGCTTCTGTAAAAGTATCTTTCTGAAACCATTGTAATAGGTCTATTTATTATAATAGTTTCAAAACTGCACAATTCTAAACATTCCTTTTCTCTAGTAAATGCTCCTTTTCGGTAGATTTATTCAAAGAGATAGGATCTAAAGTAGCTTAAGTTGGAATGGGATAAACCTCATCTTCATCAATATTCATTAACCCATTCCCTCATATTGACGACTCTGTAAAAGTCACTTTGTGAAACCATTGTGATAAATAGAGCATTTGCTCCTATAGGAGCAAATGCTCTATTTATCACAATGGTTTCAAACTACTAAATTCTAAAAAAAATCCTTTTCTCTAGATAATGCTCCTTTTCGGTAGATTTATTCAAATAGGTTGTATCTAAAATAGCCTATGAGGGAATTGGTTAACGAACAACGGTACGTTTTGTTTGACAGAAACAATAGAATCATATCTGTGTACAGTAAAACCTCTCTATAATGGCCACTAAATTACATCAAATATTTTGTGTTAAAGGCAGGTGGCTGCTTAAAGCAAGATGAAAGTAAAACAGAACGCTCCTATATGAGCGTTCTGTTTTACTTTCACCTTGCTTTAAGCAGCCACCTGCCCTAAATACCAATTAATTAAAACAACTTGGTGGCCGTTATAGAGAGGTTTTACTGTAATTCAATAAGCAGAATGAGCAGACGTGCAGGAACCCTATACGAGCCGTCTGATTTGAGTCTTCTCTGTTTGCAAAAGCACGAGGAGGCGTTATATAAGGTAAATTATTAAGCAATCATATAATTCTTGATATTTCAAGTCACATGGTCACTTATTGCAGGAGTTTTCTACATTACCCTTTCCTTCATACAAACCTTTTTTTTCATGCCTTTGCAAACAGATTAAACTCAGATCAAAAGGCCATGTTAGTCGTTAAAAAACCCTTTGTAATTCTCATTTAATACTATGAAAGAGGCGACGATATACAGTAAACCCCTCTTCACCTGAATACTAGTAGAGAAGAATTTAGATACTTTCAGGAAGGTGGCTGCTCAATTCAGGATGCAAATGCACGCAGAAAGCTCACCTAGGAGCTTTCTGTATGACTTTCACCCTTCATAAAGTTGCCACCTGTCTCCAAGACCAATTTGTATATTAAAATTATCGTCCGGTTATACTGTAGTTGAATTCGACTGATTCTCTTGACAGTAAACTTCAAATTATAAAACATCTTTTCATCGTAACTCTTGATTTCAGCATATTGAATACAGCAGACTACTGTTTTAATACACCACGCAGGTCAATAAAATGACTTTAACCTTTACATAAAGAAATTCATGTGAAAAACGCATCATGCTTTCTTTAATGGCATATTAATACAGGAATATTTTTCCCGAGGCAGAAACTGCAGAATCAGATTGATATTATTTAATAAAAAAACAGAGTTGATACTGATCAGACGGCACATTTATAAGCCGTCTGATCTGGGTCTACTCCGTAGAGGCGTTTACCCTTTCCCTCATATAAACGTACCTTCACGTATTTGCAAACAGGGTAGACCCAAATCAGACGGATCCTACAGGAGCCGTCTTATCAGGGTCTGTTCTGTTTGCTTTTAACATTATATAGATCTAATTATACAGCTTTGTCAAAGCAAATTATTACATTGAAACGTTAACATTATAAAAACAATTTCAGCGAATGAATATTCATGATGCCATTATTTCTTACATGAATATTAAACATGTACAGGGAAAGGGCTAAAAGTAGTATCTATCAAGCAACATGGTATTAGAAGCGAATATGCGTTTAATCCTTTCCTTCATATAAACCTGTTTTCATTGATTGCTCAGGTTCTGTTCTGTTTGCTAATGTAATTTGATAGATCAGAGTCCATGCATTGAATCTGATTTCGTTCTCAAGCTTTTGATTGGTCAGATTTTAGTTCTCAAGCTTTTGATTGGTCAGATTTGAGCCAAAGGCTCAAATCTGACCAATCAAAAAACTTGAGAACGAGCTCAGACTCAACTAAAAGTTTTATAAGCATGGCTACTGTTCCGTTAGTTTCCAAAATGGCTGTAGTATTCCACCTTCCATATTTATCTATAACTTTTGTCCACAAATATTCAGTAGGTTTTGAAATTAGGACTAATTATAGAACAGGGAAATGGTTAGTAGAGAATGAACCATGTTTTAACAGATAAAATCAAATTATACAAAGAAGTTTAAACAGTTTTCATGGTGGATGCAATAAGGATCTGGAAGACAGACCAAAGGCTATCATTTCCATATCCCCATGTATGTCAATAAACTTATGTTTCTGATCAATATCTTTCCCGACATCAGTGCTATATGTTGATAATTCTGTCCCGTCCTTGTATACGTATGGATGCCATGCCAACTTCTCAGATAATCTGTAGACTAATTATATGCCATACAGGCAATTGCTAAAGATGTGATTTGTTAACATTTCATTACTTCCACCAAATAAGAAAATGTATTAACCCACGTGTTCCTTGTAGAGCTTAAGAGGGGCATTGGCAAACAGAGTAGATCCACACCAGAGGACTCATAGAAGGAAACATCTGATCACCGTCAGCACTATTTGCTTCATAGATTATTTTCAAATGCTCACATCGACAAAAGAGTTATTGCAGAAACATCCCTCAAACAAGAAAATTAGATTTATATAAAATACATAATTCAATAAAAAACAATCGGTGTATATACATCGTATTGAACACAAGCTGTTTGAGTTATCTCTCTTTGCCCGCTTTTCTTGTCACAGTAAAGTCCCGCTGATTCGGCTACTCCAAAAAGCGAAAATGTTATACATTAATCCATTACCTCATAGGCTATTTTTAGATCTAACCACTTTGAATAAGTCTACCGAAAAGGAGTATTAACTAGAAAAAAGGAAAATTTAGAATTTTGTTGTTTGAAACCATTGTGATAAATAGAGCATTTGCTCCTATAGGAGCAAATGCTCTATTTATCACAATGGTTTCAATAAGTGTCTATTACAGAGGCATAGAAAGGCGTATTTATGGAGGAAAGGGTTAAGCAACCATCTGCTTTTACAATATCCTATGTTAATAAATCATGGGTCGCTATAGTGGGAGTCTATTGTATAAGTGATATCTACCTGACGTGTTTGATGTCCGGTGTCGATCCTTTGCCACGAGCCTCTTCGGCTCCTTTCTTCGATTCTTTGTCTGTAAAAGTCATAAAACAATGTTTTGTCTTACAATACCATAAGGATTCCATTATATTGTTACAAACAATACAATCACAGAATTGCAGTGCTCATATAATAATGCTACAATGAAAGAATGGAATTACATAGCCAGTCATTGGAGATGAACACATGAAAAGAACAAGGAAATTTCTTTCGTATCTATTTCTAAAGGATTTCGTTTTCTATATGAAAACTGGTCAGATCCTGATCAGCGAGACAGTACATGTGTATTTGTGTTCCGTGAAAATATCGGACATTGCTAAAGGAGCCCTCTCATCTGGGGCTATACTGTTTATAAAGTAGTAGTAGTAGTAGTAGTAGTAGTAGTAGTAGTAGTAGTAGTAGTAACAGTAGTAGTAACAGTAGTAGTTGTAGTAATAGTAGTAGAGTAGTAGTAGTGGTAGTAATAGTAGTAGTAGTTAGATTTTAGTAGTATAGTTTTTTAATACGCTTCTTCTCTGCACTCCAGTTTATTATTATTATTATCATCATAAATACTTTTATTTTCATTATCACTTCATCATCAAACTAATGCGCTTCTCCCTATTTTTATCATACCATGAATTCACATACCTGTGGGTATTTTTGGAGCGATGCTTCTTTGCCTAGCCACGGCTATGCCGACCGGAATCCCAGATGCTGCTCGAAACAAAACATGAAAACATACAGTTAATTCAAATACATTCTCTTTTGATAACATTACAACGCCAAAGCTTGTAAATTGCTCTTTATACACATCAAAGGGGGTGTTACCCTAATTACCATATGCACTAAAACCTCTCTATAACGACCACTAATTTACATCAAATAGTTTGTGTTAAAGGCAGGTGGGTGCTTAAAGCAAGGTGAAAGTAAAGCATAACGCTCCTATAGGAGCGTTCTGTTTTACTTTCACCTTGCTTTAACCAACCACCTGCCCAAAATACCAACTAATTTACACAATTTAGTGGTCGTTATAGAGAGGTTTTACTGCATGTTCGGACAGACACACTATGGTAAATACTGTAGACATCGATTAACTCTTTCCATGTTCTAGTTTTATTCCAAATTTCAATACCTACTGAATATTGATGGACAGAATAGTTATAATGAAATATGGAAGGTGGAACATTGTAGCCATTTTAGAAAGAAAAGAAACATATTTTTCAAATTCCAATAGCAAACAGAGCAGATATTTACTCTGTAAATGTGTGAAAACACGTTTATATGAAGGAAATATTTAAATTGTTATTAAAGGAGGTGTCTAATCCGAGTCTATAGTACTGACTATCAATTCAGGCCAATTTAAGCCATTCAACGCTTAAATTTTAAATGGGACTATTGCAAAATTCAAACCGGTCAAGCTTACCATCGATATTCAGCGATTTTTAAAATTATTTTAAGAAATATGCAATATGGCACACAGTAAAGACCCTTTTGAAAAGGAGCCCTTTGATCTGGGCCTACGCTGTTGCAAATGACATAAGTGACTATTTCCCGCTCTGAAGCGGTTTAAGTTATCATCAAAAAGGTGTCAAATGGACGTATTACGCTTACTAATCCACTGAGAGGGTGACCTGGTGTACGGATACTTAGGGCCATTAGGGTTTACAGCAACACCCCTCTAAACCGAATCTTAAATTTAGTATAAATATCGGTCTTGGAGACAAGTGGCAGCTTAATGCAGGATGAAGTTATGCAGAAAGCTCCTAGAGGAGCTTTCTGCATGACTTTAATCATGCATTAAGCAACCACCTGTCTAAAAGTATCGAACTCGTTCTCTACTAGAATTCCGGTTTAGAAGGGCTTTTACTGTATAATGGTTTATAAAAGCTTACTGATAGCAAGACTGTTCTTATAACATTACATCGCTCACCTGAGTCAACAGGCTATGTTAAGCAGATGTGTATAGATAGACAGCATTGGTTACAAAACTTGTTGAAAGTCATATATCAGACAATGTGACTCATCTAAATACCCGTCCCAGTGTGAAATAGTTTGATTATAGGCAAAAATCACACTGAATTACGCCAAGTTGTTTCAGAGATGTCAACTTCGAAATTTTCACTGAAGCCGTTCGTGGAAAATTAGCCGCACTTAGAAAACAGGCAAAATGCAATTGGCGGACATATTTTGTTTAGACGAGTTAAAATAAATTGAACAATTTGGGTAGAGGGTCTTTGCAATTTTTATTGAAATGTGCTTAATGGTCTCAGTTAGAATATTGCCAGTTTTCCTTTCAGTTGCCACAACAAGCAAAGTTCTACACACAGTGTCTTCTGAGATACGATTCGAAGGACACGATAATTGAATAAACGACAAGACAATGAATGATCATATAACAGCTCAATCCAGGGATCGGGGTTTCCTCAGGCGAGTTACCCACAAAAAAAACATAAGGCTATTAATAAATTGACTAATGAATATTCATGTCAGAAATAATGATACTATGAATATGTATTAGTCGTAGTTGAACTGTGTCATATGAATACATGATATGTTGACCTTGGAAGAAACTGTAGAATCATACCTATACAATTCCATAAGCAAACAGATCAAACTCAAACCCAGATCAGACAGCCCCTACATTAGCCATCTGATCAGGACCTGGCATATTTGCTTATGAAATAATACATATATGAATCCCCGTGTTCATATGCCATTGTAAAATTTAATCTTATCAATATGCATGATTTCGTTAACTCTTACATGAATATTCACGAAGTAAAGGGCTAAAACAATAATATACATTGCTCTTTGCTGTACTATTGTTCATGCGAAACAAAAGTGTTTGTCGCCGTCATTCAATCGCAGAGCATATAAATCCATTTCAAAACACGAGGAATATTCAGTTACATACCGAATTATTTAATGCATACCGAATTATATACATATCAAAACCAAATCGTCAGTTGTTTTAAAGAGATCAAACTAATTATTGAGATATACGTACCTGAAGCTTGTATTTGTCCATCCGCTTGTTTCTGTATGGATGGTTTAAGAATCTGTGATTCTGCTGCCTTTGTCGAGGGAGGGATAGCAATTTTCCCCGACATGTCCGACTTTAGTGCAACAGAACACTGATGTTGATTTCCTCCAGTGTCTGAAGAAGTTTTATCACTTTTTATGTATGCTGGTTGTGTTAAAATTGGCTTAATGCTTGAAACTTGAGTTCCATTTGTTCTGTTCTGTCGAACCCCATTTTGTCCCAAGTCTCTGCTGTCATTTTCATTTATTGCTTTAGCGTGTAAAGAGAGCATTTTACTTTCCCTTGAGTCACTGCCAGACACGTGTTTAGCTCTGGTGTCTGTCGATGCTTTTTCTTCGTGTTTATTGTCATTCGACACATCACTAGATTTAGCTTTGGAATTATGATTCATATCGCAGAAAGACTGTCCTTCTTCCGATGTTTTATTGACTTTGTGTACTGCAGGCACCGAATTGTCTTTTACAGATTTCTTTCTCATATCTTGTGCTTCACTGAGATAGCCTTCAATAGAATTGGAATGTTCTGAACTTGGTTCACTTATCACAGAAAACTTGTCCTTTACGACTTTATCTTTCCCTGACTGGGAGCAAGACACATTTTCACAACCTGGAAGAGACTTACTTCCAGAACTTAATACCTGAACTTTGCCATGCAAAACATTCTGCGACGAACCTTTCGCTCTTTCGTCATTATTTTCCGAATTGCTTTTTGGCAGTTCTCTTTTTCCATTACTACAAACCCTTTTTAAATGACTTTCGTCATTGTTTTTACACGGCTTAACTTCATCTTTCTGAGAGTCGTTAATTTTAGAAGTTCCATTGTAAGATGTTCCTTTTCCTAATCCATTCTTTGAATCCTCATCCACATTATCACAAACAACAACATCGACACTTTCATCTGAATCATCGTCGTCGTTGTTCAAACGAGTATCACCTTTACTAGTTTTACAATTGGCAGCAAAATGACCGTCTTTGTTCGGGGACGCTTCGGTGTTGTCGACCAAGTTTTCAAAAGATCCGTTTTTCTTATTGTCATATTTGCTAGCATCAACGACATCAATAACTGATGGTGCCCCGGCTATTGGACTAGAAATTGTTCCAATCTCCGGTACGTAAGTTACAGCATGAACTTTCTTGACCTGTTGCGGGTAGCTCTGTGAGCGGGAGTATAGGTTGTGGTAGTATGGAAGCGAGTATGTCGTCATTGTTGGTGAGTGGGACAGGGAAGGACTGATCTGCGACCGATCCTTGGAATTGGGTGAGAGTAATGCTGTAAAACAACAACATATAAGCTACAATAAATAACACACTTTTAGAATTTTCAAACAATGTTGACCCAGATCAACCACCGCATCAAAAAAAATCCATCTGATCAAATTCTAGACTATTAGTCGCCGTTCAGAGCATATTCCATTTTGCTGACTGTTGTGACAAATTGTATATAAAACTTGATCAGACGCCGCGCTTTAACTTTTTCACTGAAACATTTTGTCTACAAACTTTGTCGTCTGCTACAAATTTCATTTGCTACTTTACTTCATTAGGCACAGTAACAAACAGTTTGAATCCTGATGAGACGCCGATTTACTCGTGGTCTCATCTGGATCGAAATTGTTTGTATAGTTAATCACAGATGCCACAATGGCATCGAAAGAGTTAAACCCGGCGGATGACGTAGTTTTGTACTGTTTGCAAAACATAAGGTTTCTCTACCATGGTTCATATGTAAGTATTAAGAGCAACTACATGATCATTTTCGTTTTATTAATATAAGGTTACTACTAGAAATAGACATTGCTTAGATGTGAGAATTATTCTACATGTATTTACAACTTCTTTATTGCAAATTAATGTATTGTGAGAAACTTCCTAAAGAAGAATATAAGAAGCATAGAAGAACTTTATATTCTTGAATCAACCACTGAATTGTCTCAGAAAATAATATTTTAGACTTGAACATCGTCTATTGGCCTAGACGAAAAGTTTACTAATATATTTACAGGTGAGTTGATACTCGAAACCTCAAAATAAAAGATGCCAAGGGGCGAATACAGTGAACACCATAATTACCCTATTCGGACAAACACACTTAGGCAAAAAGTGCAGACTCAGATCAAGCTGCTCCTGGAGGACCAGTTTGATCAGGGTACTAACTGTTTGCTACTGTGTCAGGTCTAATTAAAAATGGTGCCAACTTGAAATATTCAGTTATACAAAACTGAAGAGAAGGGAGATAGGGGATATACATACTTAAATATGGCATATGTTCTGGGACCATCCGTCTAGTGCTTTATACATACCTTTAGTTTTTCCCCGTTCTTCTAATCTTCCACCGTGCTCACTGGTGTCTGTTGTACAGACATTTAAAGTTGAAGTTATCGTGACGGTCGTTCCCGTCACTAACGTTTGAGTTCTTACACAGTTTGTCACTGTCTTATCACTAAGATTTTCATCTTTCGTTTTATCGGGTTCACTTTCTCTATCCCGCTGTATATCCTTAACACACAAGTTTTCTGGCATCTCCTGAACACATGATACAGTAGTATATTTTAATTCAACTGGACTCGTACTTACATTCAGCCGACTTGAAACAGGACTGTGCATTTTTGATGACCGCCTTTCAGGACTTACTAGTCTTGATTGTCTATGTGGACTATGGCTGTTGGTAGACTTTTTATCATTTTCATTAGTGACTGGCTTCTCCGTTGAAACATTGCCTTTTTCCTCAGTATGTTTTCTGTCCAATATTTTATGGCATTTTGAAATAGCATCGTGCAAATGTTTAGGACTAAAAGATTTCGTGTCAGCTTTACTGGTATCTGAACTGTGAGACGGTGAGTGTGTAGCTTCAAAGACAAGAGCGTTACCTCTGTGAGACCTCTTACTGCTTTTAATCTTGTCTTTGTCATCTGTTTTTGAACTTAAACCACGAGTTCTCTCACTTCCTTCCAATATTTTCTCTTTCACCTTTTCTCTTTCACTTAGTTTATCTTTTTCAGAATCATGGAAATTATGTTTTCGTTCGTGATCCTCACTGATATTTTCAGACTCCCTTTTCATTTCACCATCCCGATTATCAGAATCTTTTAAAGCATCCGACTTGGCTTTGACACTAGCAAGAGATAGATTTGTGGCCTCCATCTGACCTCCTGCTGGGAACGTGTGAGTCCCTGAGTAAAACCCATGTGGTAGAGACCCGTGACCAAATAGCGCTTCTGAAAATGTAGATATTGAGGTCCAGATAAGATGCATAAAATAAAACATTTCAAGAATGACTCATTTTTTTCTCCACCAAACCTATACCGTGATCACTGTTTAGAATCGTCTCGAAGAGTCGATTCTATAGAGTGGTCACAGTGCATGGTTTGGTGAAGAAATGATGATTATAGTATTTGGGTACGCACCTTTATCTGTGGCTCTGTATAATAATAATTAGACACATGCCCATTTCATTAATCTAAAGACTTGTACAAGTCGTAAACCTTGAAGTTTTACGAGTATTTATCTGTGTTTGTTCTAGAGAACTGTAGCTACTGTTGTACTTGCAATGCTGGTCTTGTTAAAGTAGAACTAAACTAATAACAGAATTATTATATGTTTTATCTTAACCCCTTCCCTGTTGAATATTCATGTAAGACATAATGCCATCGTGAATATCAATTAGGTAATTTTTACAATGGCATAATTTTTATGTACACAGTTGCGTTGTTTTTGGTTAAACCAGTATAGTCAGATCTTTTATAATTTCATAAGCAAATAGAGCAGACTCTGATCACACGGCTCATACAGGAACTGTCTGATAAGGGTCCACTCTGTTTGCCAAAAAAAAAATGAAAAAAGCGTTTCCATGAGGAAAAGGTTAATACAACAACGTTTGCAAGTAAATAGTAAGCATTTTGTACCGATTTATTTGTTTACCAGTACAAGAACTCTTTTAACCCATTTCCTCATATAAACGTGTTTTCACGCATCTGCAAACAGAGTAGACCCAGATCAGACAGCTCCTATACGAGCTGTCTGATCAGGGTCTGCTCTGTTTGCAAATGGAATTTGAAAGATCTGTTTCTGTACTTTCTAAAATGGCTACAATGCTCCACCTTCTGTATTTCATTATAACTTCTTTGTTCATGAATATGCAGTAGGTATTGTAATTTGAAATAAACATAGAACAGGGAAAGGGTTAAATGTGTATCTATTAGTTAAATATGGGTTCAGCTATATCAAACATACCGCTAACCCTTTACTTCACGAACATTCATACAAGAAGTAATGTATGTATGAATACTAATTAACTTAATATGTTATATGGGATTTGAACAACATGGTAAAAATATAGAATCAAATCTATATTCAGTTGAACTTCGATATCTCGAACTCGCATACCTCGAGTTTCGGGATAACTCGAACAAAAAGTTCAGATCTTCCGAAATTCACAACAAAAAATAATTGCTCTAAAATGTATCGCTACATATATCTAGAAACACATGTGACAGCTTAATACAGGTCTAAAGTAATGCTGAAAGCTCCAACAGGAGCTTTCATCGTTACTTTAGATCTGTATTAAGCTGTGGCCTTGAGAAATTGTTCAGATAAAAAAAAATCGGATGACTCGAACTTTGTCATCTCGAACTAATATGTATAGCCCCTTGAAGGTCGAGTTATCGAAGTTCAACTGTAATTCCATAAGCAAACTATGCACTATGCATAGTCAAAATCAAAACAGATGAACACTCTAAGCGTTCAGTTTGAAAAGACATGGTGAAAAAACGTACTATTTTTTGCCTGCGAAAATGAGAGCAAAAAACAAAAGCTCACCTTTTTGCAGGTCGTAGATTCTGTGGTGCGCGGCTTGAGCCTGCAACACGGCCTGGACCTGGGCAGCATTTGCCGAGTTCTGGGCGAACAGGGCCAGGGACTCTGTAGCGGGTAGATATGACAAGTACGGATAGTACATGTTGTTGAAGAGATACCGTGCGTACCCTGAAACAACAAACAGCAGGAGTTAGGAATAACATAAACATACATTGTATCAACCTGACATAACTAAAGAGAAAGGGGGAGGGGTACTTGGGAAGTACATGTTGAATAGATATCGCGTACCCTGAAATACCATGCCGTTGAACCTGTATTAACCCTTTCGGCGCCAAATTTCTAATTGTCGTCTGCAATCCAAGTTTGTTAAATCATTCAGATAAAAAAGGAATTGAGATAAATAAATGCAAATTTCAAAGGAATAAAACACATATATAGACA
Organism: Azorinus chamasolen; assembly: GCA_963576725.1. NCBI lineage: Eukaryota > Metazoa > Mollusca > Bivalvia > Cardiida > Solecurtidae > Azorinus > Azorinus chamasolen. The sequence goes on along the minus strand of OY755236.1, from coordinate 87,685,455 downwards.
TAGAGATTCTGATCTGGGACTGCACTATTTGTCGTGGTGCATTTATGCGACTGCGGCGGTGAAAGGGTTAAGCTGCCACCTGTCAGTAAGACCGGTATTGATACTTATTTTAACGTCCGGTTTCGAAGAGACGTTACTAAAGAGTGACCACAATATAGGGTTTGCCCGTTTGGTAGAGAAATGGCGATTTTAGTATATGGGTACGCACACGTATCTGTAGCTCTGAATTGAGTATGTAGGACATTTAGACAAATTACAGTTTTCTATTTCTCTTCAATTTCCTATTTTGATGGTGCTCATTCGGATCGCCTCATAGGGGCAATTCTGATGAGTAATACATGCATAGGCTTTAACGGACAATACGATATGTAGATGGGACAGTTCAACTATAAATCAGATTGTATTATAAGAACAGTGACATAAACTGTACTCCCATGGCACCGCTGTATGATTGGGCATTGTTTCCATAGATTGGTAATAGACCAAATGATGCCGGATTGATACACGATGTTGGTTTCTCATCTCTTTACTCCATAATTTCGCCGTTCTACGCATTTGCAATGAGAAACAGAATATACCCAGATCAAATTGCTCCTATAGGAGCCGTCTGATCAAGGTATGTTCTGTTTGCTTACGGAATAATCTAATTCAACAAAGTCTACTTTGGCAAAAGTTGAATGTGTTACTATGCCATCTAATTGATATTCATGTTGTCATCATTTCTTACATGAATATTCATGGGTGAAGGGTTAACTCTTATCCCGCTGTGAAAATATAATGCCTGCTTAATTTGGACCTGGTGAGATTTTGCCTACTCCCAATCGAACAAACGACTGACTGTGAAACAGCTTTGATCCAGATAAGACGCCGAGTTACTCGGCATCACACCTGGATCGAAGATGTTTGGAAAGGTGGGTCAGATCCCCGTTATCGGGAGGAGGGTTAATTGATCTACACGATGCAATCATATCAACACACGAGACATATAACGCCCTTATTCCCATCCAAACACACAGAGAAGCTGAATGGCTAAGCTGTATCGAAACATGGTTGAGAAATAGGAAATATATAGTTAAATTGCTCTAAACCGGAATTCTAGCAGGGAAGAATTTAGACACTTTTAGGCAGATGACAGCTTAATACTGGGTGAATGTCAAGCAGAAATCTCGTAGAGGAGCTTTCTGCATGACATATTCACCCTATAGTAAGCTGCCACCTGTCTGTAAGACCGATATTTATACTAAATTGAACGTCCGGTTTAGAGGGGTTTTAGTGTTACGCCCCAATTCCCATCCAAACACACAGAAAAATACATGGGTCGCACAGCTGTATCGAAACAAGGTTGAGAAAAAGGAAATTATAATTGACCTTATTAATGTCTGACAGACATCTCGCTTGAGGAATTTAGATACTTTTAGGCAAATGGCAGCTTAATGCAGGGAGAAAGTCAAGCAAAGAGTTCCTACGGGAGATTTCTGCATGATTTTCATCCTGCATTAAGCCACCACCTGTCTTCAATACCGATATTTAAACTATTTTAAACGCCCGGTTTAGAGAGGTTTTACTGTATCATAATCCAAACAAGTTGACACCAATATTATGTTTTTCAAACAAAAATAGAATAGATTTGTACAATGAAAATTAAGGCAGACAACATTTGCTGGCGGCAATATGTGACTGCGAGAGATCGATAGTTACCATGAACGTATAGTCAGAATGTGCCTACCAACAAGTAAGCCATGGTGGCCCCATCGCCCACATCACTTACAATCAGTACAGAGAAAAAATGCCAACTACATTCTAACAATGGCTCAACCCTTAATGTGACAAAAATAATGTCTCCTTTTTATCTGGTGAAAGTACAATAGAACCTTAAGCGGCCATCAAAAAGAGGTGTTATTGTGGGTCTGTCTGGCAGATGGTTGCTTAATGCAGGTCCTATAGGAGCTTTATGCATTACGTTTGCCCTGCATTAACCAACTGCCTGCTTTTGAAGACTTCTATGTTCAATAAATGAATGGCCGAATAAGACAGGTTCTTCTGACCATTTCCGATTTGACCAAACCCTTGAGAAACTATAGTCCTAGTGTCAAAAATCTTGACTCCTGGTGGTCATCTGGATCCAAGGAGTATGTAAATGCGATGACCACCAGGTCGCGAAGAGCAAGGTAAGGGTTAGATATTTTGAAAGGTGGAGGGGACATTATACTATACATAATACCATGCAGCTATACCTATTATGACTGAACATGATCTGGGTGTAAGGATTCCTCTTCTCTGATAGGATAAAGAGCACACAACTCTAGACATACTGATAAAGAGCACACAACTCTAAACATACTGATAAAGAGCACACAATTCTAGACATACTGGTCCGATTTCGCCCATAATCAAACTTATTATTCGTTTTGCTAGAGCGTGCTCTGTCGGTTATTTTAACAGTCGAAATTTCAGCTGAAAAGCTGCTTAAGTAAGGATATAGGTATGTCAAATTAAGAATACATTATCCAAATTTTATGATCGAAATCTATTCCTTATTGGCAACTTTAAATCCAATATTAAGGCACTCCTGCGACAAAGTATTTCATATCCGGAATTTTATGGTGATGCGATTTACAAACTTTGTAAAATTATTGGACATACGGTACCTATTTTCTTACTTTGTTTGTCAAATATATTAAAAATTCATTAACAGGGAATATGACCCTGTAGCACTACAACATGCTTCATGTCTGGTTGTCAACCCTTTTACAATTGGCAAACAGTCTGACCTCTTTCCATGGCCTTGGTACTCTACGAGACGCCCTCTAAAATCAAGAAACGGAAGGAGGACACCGGATCCTTGTACTTGATCTCGTTTATGACTTACCGTGTATTACATTTCTACAGTTACTCTAGCTCATTCATCAAGCACACTAGCGATAGGTGGCTCCAGTTTCTTTCACTTAAATATGTTTTGTTTTAGATGCAATTTGCCGCTGTATTTGCCAACGCGGTTGTTGTATCGCCGGAGAGGGGATACGTTTATTTACACTGTTTGTCTTTTAGGGTGGGGATGGAATAAGTGTGAGGTTGGGCGCCCCTAAACCGGTTTAACCCCACTCCCCAAGTGACACTTGTCACTGACCGTCCCAAGGCAGTACTTCCATCTATCCCCTTATTGATGTGTCTTTGTGTATCTCTTTTTTGTTCTATATCGTAAGACAATGTGTATTATCAAATAAACAAGAGGGTCATGCTGGCCCTGATATCGCTCACCAGAAAATCAGTGGAGAAGATGTTCAAAGTATTCACTATATGTTTCTATAGAAAACTGGCCACCCCCATGAGGTAAGCCCCCATGTAGGAACACATGCGCTAGGTTGTAAACATGGTAAATCTATGTTTTTCAATCAAATACTTGTAGTCCGATGTTGCCTATAATCAACTTTGATAAATTTCTTAATGATAAGAAAGGTACTAGTGAACAAACGTGGTAAAATACACCATTTTTAGAAGTCGAGATCTTATGGCCATATATATGAATGCCAAGTTTTATTAAAATTGCTGGATAACTGTGAATGCTATAGTGTAAACACTCTAAATGTGGACAACGGACAATGGACAGACGAATTCTATTCAGCAATTCTAAAAGCACGTCTTCAGACCTCTCCTTCAGTAGAGCAAATACAAGTTTACAGAAAACAACCTGAAGTTTTAAGTTCTCTCTAACATAAGACAAGAAGAACAAGACGTCCGATCGATATATTTCAATCAATCCTAGCTGATGACATCGCTTCATCGTCAAAACGGCACAACCGTTCGATGAAGGCATCTTATAAGTATAAAGGCATAAGATTTCCGAAACAAGCAGTGTCAATGGTAAAAATAAATTGATATACCGTGGTATATACGTATAAGAACATTACATTTCCGAAACATAGGACAAAGTCAACCACTTTCCTGCTAAATATTTAGAAATTATTAATTAACCTACTTTTTTAACATACTTTTTAACAAGTGCATGGTGTTTTATCGTTGCACAAGCATAAGGAACATACCCTAAATCAAACGGCCGCTACAGGAGCCGTCTTGTCTTGGTCACTTCTGATTGTAAACCATGGAAAAATAATAAGAGGGAAAGGTTACTTGATTCTACGCAACTGTTTTATTGTATATACTACACAATAATTTAATACACTTCTTCTATTCATAACAATACGTTTATCTTGTACGGTTCTACAAGTTACACAGAAAATATCAATACTGATAATTTGAATACTATAATTATAAGCTTCCCTAACTATATAACACTGACCTAATCAAACTATTGCAAAATTATATTGATATTTTACAAACAATTAGTCATTAATGTCAAACATAACTGCAAAAGCATATGTGCTTAAGAACAGTTTATCTACTAAGTTTGATAAACATTTTATGACATTTTACTATCATTCACTGAGTAATTCTTGGCTTCTAAGGCAGACGGTAGCTTAATGCAGGACTAAATATATGCAGTGCTTTCTCGATTACTTTCGTTCTAAGTTAGGCAGTCTTTGGTTATCAAATACACCAAGGAGTAAAAAAAATGTTAATTTCAAACTACATAATTGTTTATCGATATTTGCCGCAGAGTAAAATATTTTATTACACATTGTCTACTCATAATACATTCATGAAGTTGGTATGGTTTTGTTATTACAGTAACACGTACATTAACCCTTCTCTTGCTGAATTTTAAAATACATTTATCCTTCTTTACCCATGCCCTGTTGTATAATTACATATATCTTCACTGTGTACAAGTATATCGCTGTGCAATCACTGCTGTGGAGTGCACTGGTTGCACAATCAACTTGTAAATAGTGCATACCCGGATGAGACAGCTCCTGCAGGAGCTGTCTCGTCAGGGTCTTCACTATTTACAGGTAGGTATATTGACGTGAATAGCAAGCGAAGGGTTAAAATGACTGGACTAATATTTCGACCACTTAGATAGAAAAGAAAATAACTATTCAATCGAAATTTGAGTGAAATCTGTTTGTACTTTTTGAGTAATAATGGATGAAAGGACGCCTTCATTACTAATTTATTTCGAACAACAATATTGCTTGAATAGAAATAGACATGTGATAATTGAAAACATTCTCATCTCGCCTCAGTTTTATTTTCTCCCAGGGTCAAAGTAGAACGAATTTGAAATATGATCGTATATAACACGAACCAACATTTTATATGAATCCTTTAGGACGCCATGGGCGGCTTGCTGGATATACTGCTAATGAGATGCCATGTAACTCGATGTTAAATCAGTATCCAGTCGCTTTGATATTCTTTTTTGTGTTTGAGTTTATCCATTTAAGCATCATTTTCGAAATGAAGTTGCCCAAATATGTATTAACCTTTTACTGCATTGATAAGATTATTTTTATATTGACATATATACACATGGATATTTTGGTTCTAGCAGAAATGTAGAATTAGATCAATATTATTTCATTAGCAAACAGAGCAGACCTTAATCATACGGCTTCTATGGGAATATAAAGTGAATTAAGACCATTCTAATATTCATCTAAATGGAAATATCTGCAACATCATTTTTCCGATGTGGGGCAAAGTGTGCAGACCCAGTCCTGAGGACTCCTCCTTTCACTATTTGCTGACATTCCTTTCATGTACACAAGGCATACATAAGTAATAACAAATGGAGAAGCCTAGTGTTAGACAATACGTCACAAACAAGCCCAGCACAGTAAAGGTAAAGCCGTGGTATATTCACATGTCATAATTTAGTGCTACAGTATATTGATTGGCACCAAGAAAATGTTTACAGAAAGATTCGGTTACCACCACTATCCCCAGGTCCCTAATAAAACTGCAGGTGTATCAGCTTAACGCATATGACCTGCTTTTTGCTCTTTATCTGCTAAATAGTTGGTGTCTGCTGCGATTCTCTGAGTTGACTGTTCTTCCATCTCTTTTCAAACTGAAAGAAGGTCGAACAATATGAATGCAGAGAAGACGTAACGTTATTATTCGTCTCACAGTTTATAAACCAAAAAACCGTTTAGCACATTATATAATAGTTACCAAACAGATAACGGTGTGTGTTCGAGACGATTGTAAAGAGTGGCCACAACATGGGTTTTGGTGAAGGTTTTGAAAATCTTTTAATTTACGCATCTTACCTGGATCTCTGGTAACGTTAGATGCATTATGTTTTCTTTTGTCAAACATATCTGAGTTTGCCTAGACGCTGGGTAACGCCGGGGTTTATCTATATCCAAACTGTTTGTAAAGGCTGTGCAATAAAGTATGCTAGAATTAAGCTGTGTCACATACTAGAGATATCTGCATTTAACCCTAAACCTCTTGAATAATCATGTCAGAAATAATAACTGTAGCTCATGAATAATCATGTCAGAAATAATAACTGTAGCTCATGAATAATCATGTCAGAAATAATAACTGTATGTGTAATAAGTAGCTGAATTGTCATAATAATAGCAGCGTAAACATGGGGTTATTATCATGAAGGAAACTGTAGAATCAGTATGTTATTTCATAAGCACACAGAGCATATCCTGATCAAACGGTTCCTACTGGGACTGTTCGATCTGGGTCTACTGTTTTTGCACGGGCGTGAAACCATTCTATGCCCAATGTTCCTTAACTGACATAGACAATCTGTTGGAGCCCTCTTATATATATTTTAGCTATGTTTGCTTCACAAAAGGCCACATAAGCGAAACATTGCAATACTCACAAAAATATATATTTGGACGTGCTAACTTACAACCAAAACTTGGTTTAAATGAATCCATCAGCTACAAGTCGACAAGTGATCGGGCATACGAGCAATTTTGTATCTGCACTAAATCTGAACTTAATCCAAACTATACGAATTGCCAAGCAATTTCCACCCGTCGTCACAAGGAAAATGATTTTCCACGGGGAAGCCGGTGCAGAACAACAAAGCCAGATGTCAAATGATATATCTCTTGATTCCTTCCATAGCATATGTTAGGGAAATGGTGTTTTACGCCGACAACAGGACAAATGCAGGTTTCCGCAGTGGAAGTGCATAACTCACACCAGACCTTGTACAGTATCACAATCATAATTCCCTCGTGTACTGTACCAGTATCAGTCCCAATTTTCCTGTCAACTGAACCATGGTAATTTTCCGTGTTGTTATAATCGCAGCCCCTGATTCATCTGATAAATCTACTAATGACGCTTACTCATCAGCAGTATTTCTGAATATTCCAGTCCACGCTGTCAAGATCTCGTGAGATTAGTGCCCGCTATTCTTAGTGATGATTGAATCGCTTCCTTGTGCTTCAAGGTATCCACTTATCGTGATTTGCTTTGGTGTTATTATGTATGTCTGTACCGTGAACTATGGACTACGCATGTAATACAAAAACATATATGTCAATCCTTTACTTTATAGAAACGCAGTTTCGCGCATTTGCAAACAGAATAGACACCGGTCAGACGGCTCCTATAGGAGTCGTTTGACCAGGGTTTGCTCTGGACATGATATATACATCTTTGTCCGAGCAAAACTGTCCTTGAGCATTCTACATTATAAAAATAAGTTAATTGGTATTCATGAGGTGAACACGCATCATGTTCATCAGTGGAAGGGTTTAGCGTTTCGCTCGAACACTAACCATGTAGACCTATAAAACATGGCGTCTGATCATAGTGTGTAGTGTATGTCACTCATTGGCAGTTGGTGCAGTTTGTACATGTCTACTGCAAACGAATGTACCAAGCCCTGCCTCCGCAAACATTTGCAACTGATCTCACTCGTGAACAGTTTGCATATCATTTTCCTGGACATAGGCCAGGTGTCATTCTAATCAGACGTTACCTCAATCAATTAATTAAAAATGTATCTTGATTTACAGGTACATTTACATGTAGGAAAATCAATACTATTGCTTACTGAACGCTTTACCAAGACATTAAGACATCATTAAGGAGCTGAATATGTTTTATGGCATATGAACACAGTTTGGGCCATGGCAGAATTCGTAGAATCATATCTATCTAATTCCATAAGAATACAGAGCAGATCCTAAAGGAGTCGGCTGGTCTTGGTCTACTCTCTTTGCTACAGATGTCAAAGGCGTCTTTCTCCGGTAAAGGGTTACAGAAAACATTGAATTTAAAGGCAATTAGTGTGTTCCCTTGTCAGCCGATTAAATTGCTAATAAATGACGAATACCCCCGAAGGAACGCACGCATACAATATGTACATACTTGTATGATTTATTGGACATGGTTACACACACACATCCCATTACTACATAGATACAAATCTTAACGTCTTCACACACAGAGTAGATCTAGATCAGACCGCGCCTGCAGGATCCGTCTGATCAAAGTCTTCTCGCTTTGCTTATGGAATTCTGTGTTTTTTTACCAATGTCAAAAACGTTTCTTGGTTTCTTGTTCATATGCATTTGTTAGTATTACGTTATTTAATATTCATACATACATGTATCTCATTCCTATCATGAATTTATCGGAATAAAGAGTTGTATTTTCCGATACATAACTGACATCAAATGGAAATTCATTTGAAATAAGAAGTTTTAATCTGGATAAAAAAAACGAGAAATTCCGTATCTTATTATAGTCGATGCTTGATTTCAGACTTGAGACTCAAATGTAATATCCGACATGTTTGCTTGGCTCCCAGCTTTTACAATTCTAATGGAAGTTGAGACCAAACAAACATATTTGAGAATACCCTTGCGTGTTGACTTTGAAAATGCATTGGTGAAATTAAGCCTCGAATAACACTGTCTTCAAAAGAAAGGCATCGGAGCAAATTTAAACATCTTAGACGGGTACATACGCTAACTAAAACAAATGAGACAGCAAGCCTTCAAAATGACAACAGAGGAGTGAACGCAAAATGTTTATTTAATTTGTATTGTGTTCTTCAGTTATATCTGGTGTAATACAAATCGTGTCAAATGCTTCGTGGAGAACATGGTATGATGCCATGCTGTCCCATTTGTAAATACAGAAAAAATTCTCTATAACAACCATCAAAGTGATATCTAATTCAGTGCATGTAATGCAGGTGGTAACTTAATGCAGGACGAAAATTATACAGAAAGCTCTAATAGGAGCTTTCTGCATTACTTTCGTTCTGCATTAAGCAAGCGCCTGCTTATAACGACAATCATGTTTAGTCATTAAGAAGTAGTTATATATTTCTTCGCAAAAGGGGTACAGAGCAACAGAAAAACAGGCGTACTCAATTACTAAACTCGTCATTTCTCAACCAACCCCTATGTTGTGACCACTCTTTAGAACCGTCGATTCTAAATAGTGGTTACAGCATAGGGTTTGGTGGAGAAATAAGAAGTTATTCTTAAAACTGTTTTAATTTACGCATCTTATCTGGACCTATGGGGGTAAAGTAATGTAGAAATCGCGCCTAAACATCACAATCATATCTATCGGGTTGTAACAAGTGGAGAGCCAAAGCAAGTCGTCGCATCTCAGAAGCTGTCTGATCAGGGTCATATATATACATTTGTGAATTCTGATAATATATCACATAAATAGTAAAAATCTCTCATATAGGATATCACATATACACTAAAACCTCTTAGCACATATACCGTAAAATATAATTATATAAAAGATGAAGTATTTCTTAAACAATACTGACAACTTGAATATTTATTAGCTGATTTTTTTTGTAATGGCACATGAAAATATGACGTGTTGGCCATGGCAGAAACTATATAATCAGACCTTTATAATTTCCTAAGCAGACAGAACATACCATAATGAAGAATCGCCTAATCTGGGTCCATGCTTATAAAACGTTTAGTTGAGTCTGAGTTCGTTCTCAAGTTTTTGATTGGTCAGATTTTAGCCTTTGGCTCAAATCTGACCAATCAAAAGCTTGAGAACTCAAATCTGACCAATCAAAAGCTTGAGAACGAAACTCAGACTCAACTAAAAGCTTTATAAACATGGACCCTGGACCGGATCTACTGCATTTTCAAAGGCGTGAAAGTGCGTCACGTTTAGTAACAGCAAAAATATCCAAACCGGACGTCCAGTTTAGTATAAATATATGTCTTGTAGACATGTGGCAGCTTAATGCAGGATGAAAGGAGCTTTCTGTATGACTTTTACCCTGCATTAAGCGGCCACTTGCCTAAAAGTATCTGAATTCTTCTCTGTATTTGCGGTTTAGAGGGGTTTTACTGTAAAGGATTAAATCTTTCGCTGCTAATGTCAATACTATGATCCCCATTGTAAACAGTTTGAATCCAAATGAGACATTGAAGAACACGCTCCATTTTGTCGGATACTGAGAATGCGTTGTATTTATTTTTCAACAAACATGAAAACAATAGTTAAAAAGTGCACATTTTGCAAAGTTAAAGAAAGGTTTGCTGTAGCTATTAAAGACCAGATGTCTCGTTAGAGTTTTTTATATGAAGCAACACGACAAACCAGGTACATTATATTATATTTGAAACCATTTACTCCATATATACCCATTTTACGCCTTTACAAACAGTGTAGACCCAGATCAGGCGATTCATATAAGGAGCGTCTGATCATGGTCTGCACTGTTTGCTTTTGATATTATGATTCCCAGGTCAGACAACTCCTACAGGAATAATGGAATTATACAGATCTGACCCTAAAGTATTTTGTCACGGCCAAAACTTCCTTGTTTATACAGCTAATTAGTATTCATAAAGTCATATTTACACATGAATATTCGCGAAGTAAATGTCTACGAGCAGAAATGACCGATATATGCAATTGCTCTCCATCGAAAACTCCAAACACACATTACCCCGGAAAAACACCCAAACCAAAATCTACAGTAGGTCTGTCGATAGTGGATGTATGCTTTACATTTGGTCTCAAGGAATGCGTCAACAGCTTCGTGTGATGCTATCTATGTGATTTCCCCTTGAAGTAGCGTCTTAACAATTTAAAACCAATCGTATGTCTAAACATAAACAAAGTCCGTGTCACTGAGATATTGTAAAAAACTTTATGTTAATCACTTAAATGTTTAACAGAAACACACAGTTACGCACTTGCAAACAGAGTAGACCCAGAGTAGACCCAGATCAGACAACTCCTGTAGGGGCTGTCTGATAAATGCTTGCTCTGATTATGGGGTTGATATGTAGAACTGATTCTACATTTTCTGTCACGGCCTAACATTCCTGTGTTCTAAACTTCATATTATAAAAATCATCTAATTAATATTCATAAAGTTTTGTTAATTCTTACATACATATTTATTAGATAAAAATGGTTAATATATCGAACAAAGGTGAGTCAGATAAAAACAGACTTCTTACCCATGCCAATGACTGATTGTGACTTATCCCTTCACTCAATGAATATTCGTGTAACTAATTAACGTATGTATGAATGTGAAAAAGTTTAATTATTTATAACGACACGTGAACAAGAATGTTTTGGCCTTGGTAAAAATAGAATTAAACATATATAATTCATAGGCAAACAGAGCAAATCCTGATCAGACGGCTCCTATAGTAGCTCTGGGTCTACTCTGTTTGCAACGGAGTTAAAATGCGCATCTATGGACTAAAAAATTGAAGACAGTAAAACCTCGAGTTTACTCATTTAAATGTATTAACCCTTCTCTTGCTGAATTTTAAAATACATTTCTCCTTATTTACCCATGCCCTGTTGTATAATTACATATATCTTCACGGTGTACAAGTATTGCGCTGTGCAATCACTGCTGTGGAGTGCACTGGATGCACAATCAACTTGTAAATAGTGCAGAACCTGATGAGACAGCTCCTGCAGGAGCTGTCTCATCTGGGTCTTCACTATTTACAGGTAGGTATATTGACGCGATTAGCAAGCGAAGGGTTAAGACAGGTGGTAGTTTAATGCAGGACGAAAGTCGTACAAAATGTTCCAACAAGATGTTTTTGCATCAATTTCCTTCGATATTCAGTACCAACCTGCTCTTATAGACTCTCATGTTTGTTCAATCATTAAGTGGTCAATATTGAGAGGTTCGTCTGTATCATAAATTTCTGTCAATAAATATCTAAACTAGCTAAATGTACAAACGGTATTAACTGATCTTTGGTTTTCAATTTTATAACACTGAGTATTTCAACAGTTTCATTGAATATTTCATCAGAGGTCCAGATAAAATTTGTATACCTAAACATTTTCAAGAATAACTCCTTTATTTCTCCACCAAACCCTATAGTGTGGCCACGTTTTAGAATCGTCTCAACGAGACGATACTAAAGACTGGTCACAGTATATGGGTTTGGTGGAGAAATGACGATTTTAGAATTTGGGTACGCATCTTTATCTGCAGTTCTGTTTCATTCCTAGACGTTTCAGTAGAGTAAAAACCGCTAAAAGCGGACCTTTAATAAGATGATTTGAATCCGTGTAAGCAGGTGACAGTTTAATGCAGGGTAACTGACATACTCATGTGGGAGCTTTCTGTATGACTTTAACCCTGCATTAAGTTACCACCGGTCTCAAAGATCGACAATGAGACCGACACTATTATAAAGTCCGCTTTAAAGGAGCTGTACTACCGTTTTTCAATAACAGCCCAATGCCTGTTGTAAAAATTATTGTAATGAAATATTGATTTATACAAGAAATGATTGCAATGTCACACATAATCGTTACAGAATTATTGACAAAATTATTAAAACAAAAAAACTTGACGACGTTTGAAATCAAATCGCACCGCACTTACAAACACCTAAGTTAGGTTGATAAAAAACGTTATACATTGCGAATAAACTTCCCAAAAACGTTCAGCTGTGCACATATTATAGGTGAACGAACATACAAAATGACAGAACATTATGTCCTCTGTTGTCATATCCACAATTTGGATAAAGGCTTGTAAAAAGTCCATGGACACTAATAAATGGATACAGTTTTTGTACCATACGTGTCAGCCTTTCAAATGTTCCCGTCCTGATTGTTGATAGCATTTATACTGGGTCTATGCTTATAAAGCTTTTAGTTGAGTCTGAGTTTCGTTCTCAAGCTTTTGATTGGTCAGATTTGAGTTCTCAAGCTTTTGATTGGTCAGATTTGAGCCAGAGGCTCAAATCTGACCAATCAAAAGCTTGAGAACGTACTCAGACTCAACTAAAAGTTTTATAAGCAGGGACCCTGATGTTAACCCATTAGTCCCCTGTGTCCCTTAAACAGGACACATGCAAACAGTGTAGAGCAAGTGTAGACCAAGATTACCACTCTGATCAAGGTCTACACTGTTTGCTGGACCCGTCGATGTTAACGTATACTAGCACATACATTGTGTCCCCTCTACATGAAAATTGATGGGTTCCAAAATACTATCTGCACGGGTTTCCCCTGAATAATATGGGATTCCATGGGTTAAAATATGATGTAAATGCTATGAAAATGTCATCGTCGCGTATTACGGCACTACCAAATATGTCTCTCTAACATTTATTTGATTTTTTATAGATTGCCAGCCAGTAATAAAGAACAAAAATCACTGATGAATTAAATATGTCTGACATTCTTCAGTTCATGTGATTAAAAAAAAAGAATCTAGTGAACTTACAAACCTATGCAGATGTTAGTGGTTTGTTGGCATGTATTCGCTAACACAAACAAATATCATGTTCTTGGTCGTTAGAGCTGTTAGACTGTTTTCTACAGAGTGTCTACATAATACATATAAGTTTAAAATGCTTCCTCGTCATTAAACAGTAAAAATGACAATTCAAGTGAAAATCAACTTAATGCTAATTATTTAAGAAATTTAACAAACGACTTCCATAAGAATACAGCGGCAATGAGCTGCAAGATACAATAAAAAGGTCACTTTTTAGCACACAGTTGCATTTTTTCCATTAACCAGAATATTTACTTCATACCATATCTCTACTCAGTAAAGCATACGGAAATTATCCTTCAGTCTAAAACTATATGTGCGACGATTTTAATATAAAAAATAAACACTCGGTTATAATTTGTATTAGGTTCAGTTCCTGAAAATTTGAGTACTTTATAGATTACACGGATTGTTTTTAAATGTGCTTTTAAAATGTTGATGGAAAACGTTTGAATATAACTTTTACTTTAGTATACACATTCAGCGCAAAAGGTTTAAGGTATTGTAATGTAAAACTTGGGTGTACAACAATACATGTCATAAACACGTCATGTCTATAAATGCTGATAGTTTTTATCGATGATTTATACCTATGTTACGTGTCTGTATGTGCTTACACCGCCTCCTTAACCAAACCCACATGTGTAATCAAAACCTGTCGTCTCCTGAAGTGGACAACTGATTTCCAAAGTAAACCCTTCGCCTGCTAAAAACGACCTGACTCGTATTTGCAATAAGCTTGAACCCAGATGAAACGCCGAGTAAGAGACACTTGGTCAAGTTCAAATTGGAAATGGTGAAAATTGGACTAGGTCTAAAGTGGACTTTTTTCGCAGATGATAAGGGTAAACAACGAAAGAATTATCAGTCAATATATCCTTGTACATACTCACCCGAGTTTGAATAAAATATTGGTACTTAAAAACAACAACAAAACCAACAACAACAGCAATATATGTTTGTTTGTCTGATTTAAAACAATTTATATGCACACATTTATATAATTATGTAAATGTATATCCTTATTATCTATCGAATCTATATGAAGAATAAGTCCATATTCAATTAGAGATATTTTGTTATTCATTAAAAGTGATATTATTTACTTGAAACGCGTTTCTACAATGGCTAAAATTATATAAATTATTTGTTTATATGTTGAAAAGAAATATATCGCAAGAAAATCCGATCCAATAAACGTTGATGAAGACACAACTATCGAAGACCCTGATGTTATTCGTCGATGTACTAGTATTTATTTGAGTTTCGTTTTAGTTTCGTAATTTTTCGAACTATGCTAATGTAACATGTTGAATAAGTTGGGACTCGACTGGGACTCGAACACAGGGCAAATGACTTACCATGCCAACACTCTACCGACTGAGCTACCAAGCCACACAGTAAAGCCAAACAACTTATTTCACCATAATCTCTACCCGGCTACACTAATAATAATGTGCTGTATTATAAGTATCGGCGAAAACGGTTTTATTTTGTATCACAATGGCATTTTTCGGTAATTTTATAATTCAAAATAACAATCTTCATATGAATAATTGAACATAATAAACACCGTGTTTTATGATTTTGTAGAAACTATCTCTGTAAAGGTAACGCCTGAAGCTACTACTGAGAACATATATGTTTGGAACTGCTTCTGAGAATTTATATTATATACATATAAGAAATAATGAAATGAAACAAATGTATCAGTTCCAAAATAAGATCCAGACGGGTTTTCCTTAAATACTATTGGAATAAATGTGTTAAAACATTTATTAACGGTTAACCCATTTTGGTCTGTATTTATTACTGAACTCGTCCAAATTTTGTATTTCGAATAAATATAATTTTCATTTTGAGAGGAATTTTTGCAATATTTCTTGTAATGATATTATATTTGGAAACTGGTTTGTGAAACAAAGAGAATATAACCTGATCAAAGGACCCCTTCTCGAATCCTCATGTTTTGGTATACATGGTTTGCCTATTTCCCTGTTAATTAGCCCATTCCCTCATATTGACGACTTTTGAAGACTCTGTAAAAGTCACTTTGTGAAACCATTGTGATAAATAGAGCATTTGCTCCTATAGGAGCAACTGCTCTATTTAACTACAAAATATTAAAAAAAATCATTTTATGCAGTTAATGCTCCTTTTCGGTAGATTTATTCAAAGAGGTTGTATCTAAAATACCCTATGAGGTAATGTGTCAAATGAGTCAAATACTAACTCAAACCATTGTAAGCTCTTTAACCCTTTTCCCTATACAAGTGACTTTTGGCACCATAGCAAACGGAATAGATCCAGACCTGACAGCTCCTTAAAATAGATAACGTATCTGGCATGGTCTAAAATGTATAAAACTTCTGCTAATTAATATTCATACATTTATTTCTTACATGAATAATTATGAGGGAAATGGCCAAGACAGCCACACGTTGTTTCTATTCACTTATACTTTGCCGCACAATTTCTAACAAGTTTTGTGAAACAGACAACTTTCATGGTGAAATATATTTTCATAGACACGTCCTTTGCAAACAGGGTAAACACAGATGTCAGGGCTAATAGAGGAGCCCTCTCATCGGGGTCTGCACTGTTTGTCATGTTACACTTTTCTTTAGAAAAATCTCTAAATATTCACCATAAGCCTGACCTGATTGAATTTTGGAATAGTCCATTTGATACTTCAGCGTTGTCAGGGTTAATGCGCATGGTCATGATCTTACTTTTAACCCTTTCCCTCATATAAACGTGTTTTAACGCATTTGCAAACAGAGTAGACCCAGATCAGACGGCTCCTAGAGGATCTAGGGTCTACTCTGTTTACTAATAGAATTCTAAAGATCTGTTTCTTTGCTTTCTAAAATTTCTAAAATGTTCCACCTTTCATATTTATTTATAACTATTTTGTTAATGAATATTCAGTAGGTATTGAAATTTGGGCTAAATATAGAACAGGGAAAGGGTTAAGTAAGAACTTTTTACAACACTAATATGAACTGCCTAAATGTTTATGATGATGTGATAAATAGGATATTACTAAATGGCAGAAACTGCAGAAGCATATTTGCATCAGTCCATAGACAAACAGGGCATATTCTGATCAGACGGTTCATACAGGAGCCGTCTGATCTAGGTCTGCTCTGTTTTCAAATGCGTGGGAAAGGGCGTTTATAAGAAGTAAAAGTTTAATTAATGTAATATGTTTGTCTGCAGCATTTACTTTACTTAATGTGGTCGGCAGAGGAAGATGAGTGTTTCATAAACTAACTTGGTAGTGATCGTGTCTTCTTCATGTTTGTTGACATTAACTTATTTAAGCCTCGTCCGAATATGTATGATTTTTTCAATCCTGCAAGAATTATTTTGCCGATGCAAATTTTGGAAAATTAATGATTTGTGAAGCAAACAGCAGGTGCATTGATCGAACGGCTCCTTCAGCAGCTCTTTGATCTTGGCCGGCGCTACTTTGTTGGTGTCCTTTATAAGGACACAAATGCATAAATGTGTAATCGTTTTAAAATTTACTTAGTTACATTTACGCGTGCAATGGATTCCTTCGGAAAGAATACTTAAGTAAATCTAAAACTAAGAAACCCTCCAAAACAGTTACTACACAGGTATTTATGGTGTCTACATGGGTCCGTTAAAAGGACACATCCCCAATACAAAAACAGGGAACATTTTCCCAAAGTTTGGGACAAATATCCCAATAGAGAGACCATATTTCATTAAAATGAAAACAATACATGTAATACCAAATCAGTTAAATTGGGGTAAAAAATCATCTAAATCATTGATGCTTAGTGCGAAAATATCCCAATTATTAAAATGCATTTTTCTCAAAATTGTCAGAAAAGGACCTGCTACAATTATTGTCTTTGCCATTCTTAATAAAAAACCAGTCGCCACATTAACCCTTTCAATGCTGCATTATCAAATGGATTATTCCTATATTCAAACAGGCCATGTTTACCGTGAATATTTAAGGCAATTTAAAAGAAAAGTGTAACATGACAAACACTGCATACCCTGAAGAGAGGGCTACTCTATGTGCCTTCTCATTTAAGTCTACACTGTTTGCAGATGAACTAAGTGACTCGTTTCCCTCACTGAACGGGTAGATATGACCAATATTTCTCATATAAACTTTACTATGCAATACGTGTATTAATTACCTCATTTACGCCATGTTAGCAATATGAAAACACAGTTACATTGAATAATGAAATATAGAAGGTGGACCATTGTAGCCATTTTAGAAAGCACTACAGGAGCCGTCTCATCTGGGTCTACTCTGTTTGCAAATGCGTTAAAACACGTTTAAGCGAAGGAAAGAGTCAACATTTAGCTACCTGAGCAACGTGTCGTCTGCAGAAAATATCCCCTATTTCAGTTTTCAAATTTGAAAATTTCAAAACACAACCAAATTGTGAAACAGAATGGGCGTTGTTGTGACGCACTCGACGTCTTATTAAGTTTCAAAACGTTTGCAAACGTTATCATGAAATTCTTCAGTAGCATGCTAAAGTTAAACCCTTACTGTGCGGGACACGAGTCACGAATCTCCTTTGCAAACAGTGTAGACCCAGATGAGAGGGCTCCTAGAGGCTCCCTCTCATCAGGGTATGCACTGTTTGTCATGTTACACTTCTCTTCAGAAAAATCCATAAATATTCACCATATGATTGACCTGTTTGAAATTTGGAATAGTTCATTTGAAAATTCAGCGTTGTAAGGTTTAAATAAGACCACACATTGTGTAATTGTTAACTATTCGTATTTGAAGGCTAGCGGACAAAATTATAATTTCCTATGCAAACAGTTTAGATCCAAACTTCAATCGCACTTACTGCATTCTTAAAGAGAAATGAAGGAAAAATTTGAACTGCAACAGATGACAACGTTTACAGACCGCTACAAGCACTTGCAATAAGGTAAAGATGAAAACTGATCACGTGACTCACCCTCTGAGTGCATGGCTGAGGACCAGTACTGTTGAAACTCCGGCATCAGGTGTTTCAGGGAGTCCGGAACATGGCCAGTGTTCGCTAGGTAACCTGCCATCATAGCGTAACTGGTCCCTGAAAATATACATACGCTCATTAACCATTTATGCCATGACTATTCATGAAAGAAAGAATGCTACCATGAATATCAATTAACTGATTTGTTTTTATAATGACATAAATAAATTATGAACATAGAAACATTTGACCATGGCAGAAACCGTAGAATCAGAATTTTATTATTTCAGAACTAAATAGAGCAGAGCCTGACCATGTCTAATTCATCTGGGTCTACTATGTTTTAAAAAAAGGGTATAAAGAAGTACATATGGAGCAAAGGGTTAAACTTAATTTTCACTCATAATAGTTTAATGTGTACACTTATGTTCTACCAAACTGCATATACCAGAATTGCGATAAGTTATCCCATCTCTACTGGTTTGTAAGGCTGGATAATTTTGCAGCACTTTGATAAATTAAACTGGCATAGTAGCAAATAATGTAGACCCTTGTCAACTGCTCTTTAGGGAGTAGTTTGGTCATAATGTCTTCCGAAGCTTATTATTTCGTTGCCATGGACAAACCTGCGATCAGTTTTAAGAAGTCATTCATTTATTTAACAAAAGAGTCTTAAAACAGATGGTTGCTTAATGCGGGGCAAATTTAAATGCAGAAAGCTCCTACCTGAGCTTTCTGCATTATTTTTGACTTGCATTAAGATACCACCTGCCTTACAGACCAATAATTACACTTCTTTCTTATGACCGCTTAAGACAGATCTTACTGTAGTTTTGATCGATATGAGACGCTAAGCAAATCGTGGTCTCCTCAAGATCTAAACTAAGTTATACCGTGATTGTGTGTTTTAACCCCTTCATCGCTGAATTGTCAAATGAACTATTTCAAAATTAAAACAGCTTAAGCTAACTGTGAACATTCGGAATGTTTTTAAAAGAAAAATGTAGCATGATTAACATTGCAGACACTGATAAGATGACTTCTCTAGATTGCCTCTCATATGGGTCGACACTGTTTACAAATCACACCAGTGACTCGTTTCTCGCACCGAAAGGGTTCAGCAAAAGGGAAGAATATTGACAATGGCAATTCAAGCAGACGAAATATTTTGACGACGGCAGCAAAAAACCCTAATGAATCATTTTATTTTTTCCCAGGCAATCCTAAAACTAAATAGAATGTCAGAGCTACAGATAAAGGTGCGTACTCAAATACTAAAATCGTCATTTCTCCACCAAACCCTATGTTGTGACCATTAATTCGATTCTAAATAGTGGTCACTATATAGGGCTTGGTGGAGAAATAAAGAAGTTATTTTTGAAAATGTTTAAATTTACACATCTTATCAGGACTTCCGAATTAAACTGCACAAGTTTCCCTCGTTGAGTTATGAAGTGGGGCAACTGTACATGCGTATTGCTTCAAATTATTTGAAATGATGAAGTCGTTAGTAACTACTATTAAATAGAGATTTCATATCCAACTAAAATGAAGTCTCACACTCACTCAGAGGAGGTCTAGTGCAAGATTTTAATACATGTTGTAGCTTAATGCAGAACAAAAGTTTGACGTTTTCTGTATTATTTTTGGTCTCCATTAAGCTATACACCGGGATTATTGTTGCTAATTTATGTAAAATGCCTTTTACATTTCCCCATTTACCCTTTCCCTCATATAAACGCCTTTTCAGCCGTCTGATCATGATCTGCTCTGTTTGCTTTTGACATGATAGAGAACTGGGTCCATGCTTATAAAGGTTTTAGTTGAGTCTGAGTTCGTTCTCAAGTTTTTGATTGGTCAGATTTGAGCCTTTGGCTCAAATCTGACCAATCAAAAGCTTGAGAACTCAAATCTGACCAATCAAAAGCTTGTTCACGAACTCAGACTCAACTAAAAGCTTTATAAGCATGGACCCTGATTATGTAGATTTTGTCAATGCAAAAAACAACTTCTTGAAAAAAGTCAGCTAATGAATAATCATGATGCCATTATTCTTACATGAATATTGAACAAGGAAAGGGTTAAGCTCTATCTGTCTTGTACTCGCTATAAGCGCCTTTCCTCCGAGACGATTCTAATGAGTACCAGCAAGAGTAGGGTTTGTTTGAGATAGTAGATAGTTTGATTGATCAGTTGATCTCTTATCTACAGCTCTGGTTTGTAATTATATACTTATTCTCCAATACAGTTAAACCTCTCTATAACGGCCACTAAATTGTGTTAATTAGTTGGTATTTAGGGCTGGTGGCAGCTTAAAGCAAGGTGAAAGTAAAACAGAACGCTCCTTACTTGATGTAATTTAGTGGCCGTTAAAGAGAGGTTTTACTGTATAAGGCAGAGGTCAAGATAAGATGCGTAAATTAAACCATTTTCAAGAATAACTTCTTTATTTCTCCACCAAACCCTATGTTGTGACCACTCTTTAGAATCGTCTCGAAGACAGGGTTTGACGGAGAAATGACAATTTTGTTATTTTGAATACGCACGTTTATCTGTAGCTCATATAATGATACGTGTCGTGAACACAGACAAACAAGGATCTACGAAAACTGCTAGAATGTTTCTTATTTCATCTTATAATGTTATGCAGTTGCATGTTGAATTAATTCAACTTTAAGTAAATCTGGTGAAATAAATAATGTTTTGGTGCGCTGAGAATGCAAAATACAAACGGTAAACGTAATGTCTGCAAATAGTGAATAATTAAAATATATTCATGAATTGCACTTCTAAAAGGCAGTATTTGAATTACAAAGTAAATATAATTCCACCCTAATCATTAATATAATTCAGACAGCGACTGATAAACATACCATCTAATAACGTATAGGATGGAAATATAACTCTTAACTCCAATGAATATTCGTGTAACAAATAACGTCCTCATGAATATTAATCAGAATAACGGTTATACTAGCACATGGGCACAGGGTATTTTGGCTATGGCAGAAACTGTAGAATCATATCTATATTATATCAAAAGCAAACAGAGCAGACCCTGATCAGACGGCTTCTATAGGAGCCATCTGATCTTGGTCTTCTCTGTTTGCAAAGGCGTAGAAAATGGTTAAAAGAGCATTCGAAATGTATGAAGGTTGGAGCAAAAAGAAACTTCTTGTTACTGAACAAGATACCTCGTATCTGTAAAGTGTGATATATATTCATCAAAAGCAAATTCCCTATTACTTATAATTATTAATAATATGATAACTGGAAACTGCGTTATGTTTCCAAACATTTTCCGAGTTAGCACTCATGAATATGTATACACGAATTCATGACTTCTTGAATAATAATAATAATAATGAATTTGATTAAGTTTTAGTGTTGCATAGAACAAAGGCAGTTATGGCCATGTCAGAATCTGTAAAATTCCATAAGCAAACAGAGCAGAGCATAAACATACGGTAAGGTTTACCCTGTTTGCCAGGGCTTGAAAAATCGTTTACGTGAAGGAAAGGGTTAAGGCATACAATAAACCCCTCTAAACCGGAATTCTACGCGGGAAGAATTTAGATACTTTAGGCATTAAGCTGCCACCTCTCTCCAAGACCGATATTTATAATAAATTAAATGTCCGGTTTAGAGGGGTTTTATTGTACACCATTGTTTGTAAAAACAGACAGGATATACGCCAGGCTGTTTTCGTTGTGAAACCTTTAAAATATTTTATTGCACATCATATCATCTGCCGGACTTATCTCGTATGACGCCGTAAAACATAATGAGTAATAGATTACACTTGTTAAAGCACTTTCAATGTTGATAAACTCATACTTTCAAATTCAGCTGATGAAATTCTGAGTGAGAATTCAATTTCTATTATAGCAACATCATAATTATAAAACAAGGTTTCGTCCTATTTTAATAAGATTGTAAGATTTCATCCGGACAATACGGCTGTAGATATGATGTGTTCTGGTATATCAAAATCCCTTTTTTCTCTCAGCCAAACCCTGACTTTATCAAAATCTATTCTTTCTCAGCCACCTGACTTTATCAAAATCTCATTTCTCAGCCCTAACTTTATATCAAAATATCTTATTTCTCAGTTCTGAATTATCAAAATCTCGTTTCTCAGCCCTGACTTCATCGAAATCTGTTACTTCTCAACCAACCCTGGCTTTATCAAAATCTCTTATTTCTCACCCAAACCATGACTTTATCAAACTCTCGTATGTCTCAGTCAATCCCTGTCTTTATCAAAATCTCTTATTTCTCATCCAAACCTTGACTTTGTCAAACTCTCGTATTTCTCAGCCAACCGCTGTCTTTATCAAAACCTCTAATTTCTCGTCCAAACCTTGCCATTATCAAACTCTCCTATTTCTCAGTCAACCAGTCTTTTTGAAATTAATTAGAACCGCTTCGGAGAGGCGATTCGAATGAGTTCGAGAGAGATAGGGATTGGCGGAGAAATATTAAAAACAGATTAATTAGATTTTCTAAATACATTTCATACTTATAACTCTGGGACACAAGTGGTGGTATAGTTGTACAAATTATTATACCGTCCTCATACGTCAATTCATTTTACAATGTACAATTGTATTTGGAAAAGTACTAAAGTTGGGAGCATAGGCCTACATATTTCAAATTCTATCATATCATTTATTTGCACAGTTGAATCTGAATTCGCATAATATTGTGATGAAAAATCTCTTCATTTCCTTAAGGTTTCTCACACGCCAAAACGTAATAAAGTACATGTACCTAAACTTATATGCCGAAGTGCAATGAGAATAAGGAACGCACACTTCCATGTTTCTTGCATGCGGGAAACAAATTACTGGCATTTCCATACATTTTTGATCCAGATCCTAGAGGAGCCTACTGATCAGGGTAAGTACGTGCCATTCAAATTCCTTATACAAACTAAATCACTTTATACTAAATCGACTTTATCATTAAACAAGTATGGGTCATTCCACCTTGAATAGTCGGCATTCAAAAGGTTGTGGAAAGAAACACACATCTCACCGGGCCGTGTACAGACCACACGTCTGCAATAAACATCAGCCGGTATAACAATGAAACATAATACTGAATACCATGAATATTTCATAAAACCTAGCTTATGAATGCAGATATGGCATGCTGCTGATTCTTGCTGAAATGATACTATCAGCTCTAATTAAAACCAAGATTTGTCACCCAGATATATGATGCCAGTAGAATTGTCTGAATCATAATGGGGAAAAAGTAAAACCATTCTGGAGGCTCCTGATTCTGTATACTTGAATCATACTGTACACACACAACAATCTGCATCTTTTAAAACATGTAAATATATGTAAAGAATGGTGTACTTTTAAAAATCTATAGAACTTAAGATATGTATATTTCACAAATGTTCGTTGCTAGGAAATAGTTACGAACAAACACTATATAACCAATCAATAGGGGTATATCCCTTTACCTGTCGTTAAGTCTTGGTCATACTTGCCCGCTAAATTTGATAAATCAGTCATACTCCCAATGTAAAATTAAATATGGTTTTTACAAATAACTAGAATGTACCGAATAACGACACAAACAACTAAATCGCAATGTTGCATATAAGCAAAGTTATATATTTAAAAAATGTCAGTAACAAAATATTCAGGTTTTTTTGTAACAGTCAATTATTTGTAAACACCGTGGTTTGAGAAACAGATTACATATAGTCTCTCAAAAGTACTTCAAAATAAACTTGAGACATTTTATTATTTTGCATTTTGGAAATATTTTCATTTTATAAAACAAATATATGCCTATCATAAAATATTGGTAATTTTCTCAGAGTAAACGAAAATGAAACTAATAACCAAAACAGAACCGCCTTTTTCACCGTGACATGTTTTATAATAATGTAGCCATCACACGATAAGTACTGTAAAATTGCTTTACCTCTTTCATTTTAGCAACTCGATAGATAGGTTTGAATAATACCGCTAATAAATTGATCAGAGTATTAAAACATATTTTCATATTATAATTGTTGATGGCTATTTCAGTTTTATCTAATACATTTTTGCAAGCCAACTCGATGCTAGCAGTGCTAATTGTTTCATATACAGGTGCACCTCGGAGGTTTTTCGCCATATAAATAACTGCTGAAGCGGCGGTAAGCCCCAAACCAACTAACCAACTAAATCTCAGTAGATAGAATTGTATATTTTGAGATGACCCCCTCTAAAACATCCGTTCAGCGATATACTGCTGACGTAGTTTATAAATAGAATGGGCCATGTATATTGACCTCGTATCTGTAAAGGATTACACATTTGTGTGCTGAAACGAATTTTATAGCTTTAACAGCTTCATGTGTTAAACTAATGTGTTCGCCTTGTTACCTTGGATCGTTGGAAGAACATAAACATACATTTGTAATGGTGTAACCATAGATTTGTTCGATAAACGAGTGCAAAGTGAATTTGCAGAACAAAGAAACTAGGTCGCGAGCGTTGTTATTAGATTTCAAAATGGCTGACAAAAATTGGATTTAGTTTGTTACGGATGACCAGGGTCAAATGCTAATTATTAGTTACAATGTTATTGAAACATTTGAGGGTGTGATTTGTGAGGAGACAAGATAAATTACAAAGCGCCTTCAATGCACGTTCGGTCTTTGTATACAGAGTTTGAATGGATGTTTTGTGTTAATTTTGTTAGCAAGAAAAGACACACACAAGAATATTGTTTGAATAATTATAATGAGATACATAAGGGATACATTGTATGTGTTATATTCTACGAAGAAGCCGAACGGTAAAAGTTAATTTAGTTTCAGGTTTTCATAAAATACTAAAATGATGTATAAGCGGTCAACTGTCATTTGTAAACGGGAAGGAACTGATAATTTATTACATGCAATTATTTTTTTAATATAAGAGTAGGTGGCTATCCGCTTTTACGACAATAAAATGATTAATTACTAAAAATAACATGCATAACAGGACATAGCATAAGATACTTATCTACAGATATAAGCATAAATGATAAAGCGAATATAGCATAGTTATCTGTTTACAGTCTCGTAAAAACATGGTATTATTATAGCAGATTACAAAAGTATGTACATACGTTGATATAAGAGTTTCTCATGTGAAAGTGTTTTTACTCTGAAGTATTTATGTTTCTAAAAACTAACGCATATGCGTATGAATAAAATTCAACGTCATGAAATTATAAAATAACCACAACAACAGAAGCAAAAGCAGCTACAACAAAATAATCATAAAATGATTCAAATCATGATTAATAATAATTGTAGTATTGATTATAATATTAATAATAATAGGTATACTGTGATAAATTAATAATAATAAAAGTTATAGTGATAATAACTGTAATAACAATATTATTAACAACAGTAATAATAATAAAAATGATGACGAAAATGATAATAATACTAATAATAAAACTGATAATAATAATAATAATAAAATAATAATGATATGTAGATAGCGATTGTTATGATTACCAATAATAACTATAGTATGTCAATAACATTAATTTTTATGATTACAACTGTACTAATATTTCTGCTACAACAACTGTTTTTGTTTAAATATCATTACGTATATGCGATGATTAGCACACATTTTACATATTAGAATAAAAGACAGTTTTCATATTAGTTTGTACTCCAGGGTAACCAAAAACAAGAACAATGGCAAAATTTATCACTGTCAATTTCGTTTGGACAGATGTCTAAATGTTGCAATAAAGTTTGTGCAACATAACCGAATCAAGATAAAAAGTACAATTTGAAGTGACTCTGTCGACAACTTTTTCTGTATTCAACCAAGGTTTTCTCAAGAAAATAAACTACTTAACCAGATTCGCTAACTTTGAAGAGAATTGTCAATCAAACAATTGTTACCCTTTAAAATGTTATTTGCTAGGTCAAATTGTTTATATTAAGCAATATCGCTGCATTTTCATTTCTTTTCGCTGCATTATCCAGAGGTCCAGATAAGACGTGTAAATTAAAACATTTTCAGGAATAACTTCTTTACTTCTCCATCATGCCCTATGTTGTGACCACTCTTTAGAATCATCTCTTCGAGAGACGATTCTAAAGAGTGGTCAAAGCAAAGAGTTTGATAGAGAAGTGACACGTTTAATATTCGTGTACGCACATTTATCTTTAGGTCTGACTTCGAAATCTCAGATATAGAAATCAAGACTCCAATCCACTATATTTCAGCAGGCTCTAATACAAGCAATACATTTTAACAAAGCATATTTTGAATGTATATTCCGGAATAATAAGTGTTTATTTGAAATATTTCAGTACTCAGTTTCGTTAAATTTTAAATATTCAAACAGGTATTTTCTTTTGAATATAAAAAGTTTCGATACCTACTTTCTATCTCAAACATTCGGTGTTTGGAAAACCGCATCAGCCGCGTGTTTTATATATAATAAGTATTCGATGAAATATGATGTATACATATGAGAGATAAAATAATGGGGAATGTCATGAATGCAATAAATTTAGTACAATGATTTTTCTGCTTGAGATATTCAAGGGTTATAATTAACATTTGAATTCGAATTGACAACAATAGGTCTATATACTGGTGATACATGTTGAATATGAATACCACTGTATGTTTAAACGTTTTATTCAACACACGTTTTAATGACCGACGGTAACCGAATAGCAATAAAACACACACCGGAAATCCATGTCCTTGCTCCTATAGATTTGACACGTTAAATACATTTGCCAATAATACATGTTTGCTTTTACAGATAAATATTTAAACTGAACGTATGAAATGTGTATGCATAATCGCATTTTATGAAAAATAACCATGAGTACAGCTTGTCGTTTGTTGACCAATAATAAAGATGCCTGGAAAAGTGTATAAATGAAATGAGATAACTGAAGAAATTTTGCCAATTGGGAAAGAAAGACTTTCAGTGTTAAAAACTTAAAATCAACAGCTATTCGTGTTAAAATACAATGGCTTGTCAACGTTTAGTATGACAAAATTTATTTTTCATGTTATATTTTTGAAAAATACCAAATAGTGTGTGTAATGGCCAATCTTCCAACAAACAATGAATGTTTCACTAAAGAACCTTTTCGCCCAGGACGGACCTATTTTGTTTGGACAAAATGATGGGACAATTACATTATAATTAGTACATGAACCATGATAAAAGCGTTCAGCACCTATATACCGGTATAAAGTATTTATACTTGATGTAATAGATATTTAGATGAGATTCCCGTGTATATGTTAACCATTTCCCTGATCAGTATTCATGTAAGAAATAATGACATCATGAATATTTATTACTTTTATAATGTAAAATTGTCAAGTGAATTGTTTTGCTTTCACAAACTCAAATTAAATCATGTTATAAGTAAACAGAGCAGACCTTGATCAGACGGCTTCTCCAATAACAGTCTGGTCTGGGTCTATTCTGTTTACAAAGTCGTGTTAGATAAAGGCTCGATGTAATAGCCCAGCAGAGACACATAAGCCAACATGGGCAAAGAAATTAAAAAAACACTCTTTCTCCCAAAACACCAAATGGTTTTTGCACAGACAGATGCAACATAAAAGTTTTAATGTTCTATCCGGTTCATGTACTTCCGCCGGCTGTAGTGTAATTTATGGTCGTATTTAACGTTTAAACAACAGTTAAGTGATAAAACAAATGAGTTTTATCTTAGTCATGTGATCATCTAATTCAGCATTAATTGCACGACTAAAATTGATAATGGGCGACGCCAAACCTAATTTCCATGCACGCATGGTGAAATGTCTGCAAGTTGAACTATGGTATTCACAACAATGTAAAATGCTTTCCACAAAATCACATTCAGGAATAAGTTCATGAGAAGTAATATAAAGCTTTATGTATAAAATTTTAATGTATTCTAAAGACCCGCAAGTACTTTTTAAATATAAGGAGAATCAAGTACCGTTTTGTAGATCTTAACTAATTTTGAAATTATGTCGGGATACGAAACACGATAAATTCACTTTAAAAGCATTCTAGATCGTAACATTATAATGTTATTGTTTCTTTATAAAACATTTACATTTATCAGTATAGGTCAGAGAAGTTCAATAAAATGGCATTTTGCTTACACAGAACAGAAAAATCCTGCCATACATATGCATTTGTATCTAAATATACATATAAATTAATATGTACATGAAAATTGACTTTAATACATTCAATACATTTTAATCAAACTTAATTAACGTGGTTTGCGTATGTGGTAGGTCCATAGTTTTCTCATGGTCGATCATTTATTAAATCGGGTGCAAGGCTATGAGTAATGAGTAATACACAGCTTTTGTAGGATGACTTTTAATATTTTACTCCATAGATATGCTGTGTAAAACCTTTAAGCTCGTTAATATTCATACGCACATTATTGCTTACATGAATATTCATAGAGTAACTGGTTAAATACAGAATATAGAACATAACTGGTTAAATTCAGAGTATAGCTGGTTAAATACAGAATATAACGAAGTCAGAACTCAGGATTCTTGACACAAGTCTCAGTAACAACTGCACGTACTGATGGCAATAGTATCTGATAAAACTATAACATTTCATCTGAAATGGGACAAAACCACCGAAATATTAATCATCTTGTTAACAAATCTAGTTGCTACTAAATTTACTCCAAGATAGTTATGTACGTATATGATTGCAAATGACGCAAACCAGGAAATGCATGCTTTCTTTACATGTATGTAATTAGTGTACATATGCCTCGGTTGTACTTGAATATATTAAGCACACACGAGTGTTTAGTTAACCCTAACATAATTCATTTGGATTGAAAATGAACTAACTCATGACTGAATTTTCAAACCCTGATTATTTGAAACAGCCGCTCTTCAATTAAGAAATGTCTGAATTTGATAGAAATCATATACAAAGTCTACTGGACGATTCGAACTCTAAATATATTGTTCACATAATTTATAGTATATATACTGTGGTCACATTTTAAAAAAATAATATTTCGTCTTACATAGCCTTCTCGCTTAACTCTTTAAACATTTTTTTGTGTCAAGATTTGTGTAAACGTGCAAATTATGTTTGTAGCTGGATTTCTTTTTAGCACGAATTGCTAAGTGTGAGTTATTGTAATAATGTTGTGACCGTCGTCATGCGTCTTTCGTCCGTCGTTAACAATTTACTTCATATCTCAAAGGCATGGGCCAGTTGTGATAAAAGATAATCCTTGTGATGTTCTGTTTCATATATGTTCAAGGAATTAAAACAGATACATGTCAGCCAAATGAAAGAAAAACTTTGAAAATCGTCTTAAGCCGGTGCTAGGGGGCGTGAGTAGTGTTGCACTTATAATTACTACTCATGAACAGACTTAATAAAACCGAGTCTGCAATTTTCTCTTTTTGCATTTCTACTTTTGCTTTCGAAGGATCACCCATTTTCAGATTATTTGTATGAAACTGTTTGGCAGATTTCAATATAATGTGACAGAACAAATCCGTAGGTTACCTTCTACCAAAATCTCAAAACCAACGTGAATCATTACAAAACAGGACCGCCAGGGGAAAGGAAATTTTCCTTATATAGCTATAGTGAAAATGTAAAAGTCTTCTCACTGGGTAGATTTCAATATATTTCCAGGAATTTTCCTTAGGTGAACTCCTACCAAAATTGTTCAAGCCGTTGTAATTAATTGAAAATATGGCCACCCGGGAAGGGTGGGAATAATTTTCTAAAGTGGCTGTAGTAAAAAATGTAACCCCCAACTTCTCCTGAATCCACTGGACAGATTTCAGTATAATATTGCAAGAATGTTCCTTAGGTGACCACCTACCAAACTTCAAGTCGTCAAGATGCTTTAAAAACATGACAGCTAGAGGCAGAGATAATTCTCCATATAAGCTACTTCAACAGCCGTACTAGAGCCGGTGATAACTATTATGAAAATTTCAACAATCGTCTGTGGAATAACTGTACAATATTCTTTTGCAGAAATGTTGCTTAAGCGACTCTCTACAAAGACTGTTGAAGCAATTGTGATTTGTGAAAAATAATGGCCGCAATGGGCGGGGATAATTTTCTTTATATGGCTATGGCGAACATTTCAAGAATTCACAGGGCGTGTTTCAGTGAACATATGCAGGAATGTTCCTTAGGTGATCCATTAATAAAATTTTAAGCCTGTATTATTTATGAAAACACCGGGACGACCACCGGGGAGGAGCGAAATTTACTTATTATATGTTCTCCTCGGATGTTTCCCAACGAAACCACTGACCTATTGTAACAATACTCATGTTAGCCATACAGGGATATCATGACTCTCTTGTAATTGATCAGAAAGCTGTATTGAGTGCCATTTCAATGTGAATATTTAAACAAGAACATTTGTTAAGAAATATAACTATTTACTGAGCCCCAGTTTTTAACCGATTTTAGGACATACAAAATATTTTACTCTAAATTCAACTCAAATCTTTAAAAGTTAAATTAATAACTTGCAACATTTTACTATTTGAAATTGATGTAAGAGTGTCTGGAAATAGTAATTAAATTATCGAATCAGCACAGCGGACATTTGACCATTGCTGCATGGAGTTCTTAAAACTGAGCATAGAAATATACAATGTAGTGTGGAATTAAGGGCTCCTGATTATTTTACAAAAGTCAAATCTGCAAAAGGGTTATTATGAGGGTTGTTGTGTAAACACCTATCAAAATGAAACTTAGATGCGTTTATAATATATAATGTAAATGTACGTAGAAAATGAACCTCAAATGCACTACCGGTAACTGCCGGTGAACATATTATGGTGTGCAGTCAAAGTTTATCTGTGTCGAAAATTTATATTTTTTTTCGCTTTTTCGGATTACAGAACGTTAATTCTTTCAGAGCGGGGAACGAGTCACTAGTTTCCTTTGCAAACCAGACGAGAGTGCTTCTAGAGAAGTCCTCTCGTCAGAGACTGTACTGTTTGTCATGTTAAACGTTTTAAATCAGTCCCTGATTATTTACGGTAAGCTTGACCTGTTTGGGATAGTCTATTTCAAAATTTAGGATTGAAAGGGTTAAATTATTGCATGGTACGAAATGACTTCAAATGAGTATCCCCAAGGAAACCATAGAGTTACAGTTTTTTCAATCCTAAGCATGTTTATGGTTGTCATCTTAAAGCAACAATTTATTAAGAACCTCTGTCAACAAAAACAACGATGATTTGACATTTTAAAACTGATCAACATCTGAGGTTAAGCAAAATTCAGAACATGCGAAAAGAATATTTGTTTTATGTTTGACATGACTTGTTTAAGGTCTTGATAAATACGCTGGGAAACAACGAAGCATATCGTAGCTTTGGTTATTAACACATTACCCCCTAGTGACGCATTTTTGCGCATCTATAAAAGTCACTTTATGAAACCATTGTGATAAATAGTTTCAAACTACAAAATTCTAAAGTTTTCCTTTCCTCTAGTTAATGCTCCTTTCCGGTAGATACATTCAAAGAGGTTGGGTCTAAAAATAGCCCATGAGAGAATGAGTTAATGTGGGTGGATGCGTTTTTCATAACATGATTGATAATAAATTCAATTGTAATTAGTATTCCTTTTTTCACATGCAAAGTACAAATGATATTTAGCATCAGTGTTTCAAACTAGCAGATTTACTGTCAATAAAACTTTTATACAAAAAACAGTTTACAACGAATCACCCTTTCTCTGTTCTATGTTTATTCCAAATGTCAATACCTACTGAATGTTCATGGAGAAAATTAATATAATGCAAAATGGAAGGTGGAACGCTGTAACCATTTTGGAAAGTAATGACATAGATATTTCTAACTCCACTAGCAAATAAAGCAAACCCTAATCCGGGTCTACTCTGTTTGCAAATGCGTGAAAAACGTTTATAAGAAGGAAAGGATTAAAACAAACTAGTAGACGTTGATTGTTAATGGATAACGTACATCGGAACAGTAAAACTACAAGACACATTTTAACATATTAGCTGAATTGTTATATAAAACCATGATTTGTTTTACTGTGGCAGAACGTGTAGAATCAGACCTTTATTATTGCACAAGGAAACAGAGCGGGAACTGGTCTGTGTTTACTCTATTTCCAAAGGTATCAAACTATGTCTTTATTACGTACAGGGTTAAGAGAAACTAGACTTTATGTACACTTATTCCAGTATTCATTATAGTTAAATGTCAATTTCAAAACCTGTCATTCTAGTCGGTTCCTGTAATATTTCAATATAAAGGCTCAAAACTTGATATATTGAAATATATGGTAATTATTAAACATGCACGACTTAAAACGCATATTGCTAATTTTTATATTATATACACAGTTATAAATAAACCATATACAGTGAAACACCTCTAAACCGACATGCTAGTAGAGAAGAATTTAGATTCTTTTAGGCAGATGGCTGCTTAATGCAGGGTGAAAATCATGCATGACTTTCACCCTGCATTAAGCTGCCCCCGTCTCCAAGGCCGATATTTATACTAAGTTTAACGTCCGGCTTAGAGGTGGTGTTTTTTTTTACTGTTTTGTACATTCTTAAATCAGTAAATAGTCATCCTCAATATCTACCAATATTAACGCTGTCTTTGTTTTCAATCCTTATTCGACATTTGTAACAAACAAGAATTTTATATCATTGCAGTAAACACACATTTTAAACTTAACTCGATTGATAAAACTTAAACGTGTTTAAGAATTAGCTGAAACTATTAATTAAACTTATAAGAAATGTAATGCACAAATGTCGTTTCGGTCCTTGTTTCAGCTCTACACAATACAACACGAGCTTAGTTTCAATAATTACATTACAGATAAACAGTACATATAAAAATCAATTATTGGTGGGTCTGTGCACCTAATCAACCCATGCAACTAGACTGATATACATTGTATATATATTGGTAGTTTAGCAAAACAAGAATTATACGAAATTCTACGTGTATTGATATTAAATTCATTATATAGTTTCTACCATTTTAATGCAGTAGCATCAGTTATAATTCGGACGAAAACTTCATCTCCTATATACCGAATTCGTCTTTTTAATATGATAAATTTAAAACAGAATAACAATGGTTAACTTTTCGAAAATACACTATGGACTTTTATTCTGAATTATGTTATTTACTTATGTAAATGGCCTTTCATGATTTCATAACCATGTCAGTTATTTGAGCATTTGAAAACATTGGAGTGTTGCCGTTGAACTCATATCTTAAAATGTTCTCGATGAATATGAATTTATACACGTTTTACACCAATCCCTCTTTTGTTTATAAATTTTCATGCCATATTTTTGTCTATAAAACAATTTATCCTAATTATGTGATATCGTTATTGCTGATGCAATTTGTTTTTATAAATGTTAAACCATTTAAAAGTGACAATGCTTGGATTGCACGTATAAAGACTATTCGTAGACGACTTCAGCACCCAAGTTGTATCAGTGGTCGAGTAAATGTTGCTTATTATTTGCGTCTGCTAAGATGTATGTAATGTTTCAAAAAAGAACTCTGTCCTCAAATATTTAGCAATTTCCCTTATATTAACGTGCATGTATTTACATCCCTTTGCAAACAGAGTAGACCCCGACCAGACAGGTCTGTAGTAGCAGTCTAACAAGGATCTGCTCTGTTTGCTTATGGACTTACATAAGCCTGATTATAAGTTTATGTCGAGTCCAAAACGCCAATATAAAAAAATAGCTAATAATTACTGATGTCATTATTTCTTAGATACATATTAATGAAGGAAAAGGTTAAACCTATTTGTGCAAAATGTATGAAAGGCGAACACTAGACAACAGTGTAGGTAGGTATCCTAGAGCTTTTGAAGAAATTATCTAGTTGGAGTTGCCGGGTTCTTCCTAAAACATGCTCTGTGAGTTACCGTCAAACACACAGTGTTAGAAAAATTCCTCTAATTTCTATTAGCTCAAGATACATATTTAGGCGTATCAACTTCGAAACACCAACGTAAATGAATAAATGTATTCGTGCAATACGTACAACACGGATAACCTTTTGTTTTATTAATATTCATGCAAGACCTTTCCCCTAATGAAAATGTGTTTGTCATGTATCAAAATGTATACCAATAAAACCTTTTGACATGGCAAACAGTGGGGAATCAGATAGGCAACATGTAGGCAAGCAGAACTGGCCCTGGTCGAGCAACTGATAAGAAGTTTCAGGTCTTGGTGTACAGTAGAACATTTATTAAGCGGTCATAAAAAGAGGTCTACTTATGGGTGCGTAAGGCAGGTGATAGCAAGCCAAAAGTACTGCAGAAAGCTCCTATAGGAGCAACCACCTGCTTTTAAAGATTCTTACGTTAAAAAATGAATGGTCGCTCAGGACATGTTCTACTTTACTAGCTTTGCAAAGTCGTAGAAAGATTGTATTATCTAAAGGGTTAGTCGATCATTGCGTATACGACACTTTGTTTATTTCAGATGCATTCGTATTTTTACTTTTCAATTATATGCTTGTAGTATATAACTAATTATTGTAGGATTAGGTAATACTTAACGACTTGTATAGTTTTGCTGCTTTTGTACACTCGTATGTTCCATTCTTTTTATTACTCCACTTGTCAATTACAAAAGAAAGTAAAGATGATTGCAGCCAGATTCTCATGAATTGTTTTTGTTACTGAAGTACCGTCCGCATTTGGGTTATCAAATGAGGGTATTTAAGACACATACTTAGATGTGTATAGTCGATGATAAACTGTTTATTAACAATGACTTCCTATTGGAGAAGATGGACAATATAAGATAGCCGAAAGTGTATTATACTTGGTAATAAACTGTTGTTTTCATGATGTGATACAAGTTACTTAGTAGTATTTTTCACAATAAATACTAGTTACTTAGTAGTATTTTCACAATACAACAATAACGAGTATGTCCGTCTCTCTAATTTACGTTTGCTTCATTTAACCCTTTCCCTGTTCTATATTTAGTTCAAATTTCAATACCTACTGAATATCATTAACAAAATAGTTATAAAGAAATATGGAAGGTGCAACATTGTAGCCATTTTAGAAAGTAAAGGATTAGATATTTCAAATTCCACTAGCAAACAGAGCAGACCCTGATCAGACGTCTGATATGGGTCTACTCTGTTTGCAGATGCGTGAAAACACTTTCTATGAGGGAAAGGGTTAAAACTCGCACAGTAAAATTATTTAACTCTTCTCATAATGAATATTCAAATGTGTACGTATCTACTAAGAACATTGATTTGATGAACTATTCTAAAGGTGGGTCAAACATCACCGTCAAATGTAGCCACTGGATTATCATGGCAATTAGTGCAGACCATATGAGACAGTTCCTTTAGGAATGTCTCGCATTGGTCTACACTATTTGCAAATACAGGTATGTACACTACTAGCACGAGAAGGGTCTAATGTTTGTGAAACATCCACATTATTCTTATGACCAAACTACAAGATAGGCCAAAACTTATTTTTATGTTGTTTAATGGAAGAACAATTGTGATTTGAAAACAGCGAATGTTGTATTAAACACTTGTAGAACGTTACATGAAACATTTTGAAGGATGTTCCATCCAGTTCGGATACGAACAAAACGCCTATTAACTAGACGTCTCAACGGAATCCAAAATGTATGACAGCACTGCACTGTTTCTGAAACAAAATGTAACAAAAATCTACGTAGGTACAGTAAAATCGCGATTATTCGAACACTAATATACGTACCATTGTCGATCTTTAAGACAGGTGACATGTCTAAGACAGGCAAAAAGCGTTCTGCATGATTTCACCATGCATTAAGCAGCCACCTGCCTTAAAGGGTGTAATATATTCTATACAAAAGATCGAATAATCGAGATTTTACTGTATATTATGCGAACGTCCATGCGACCATGCCGACAAGGATTACGTTCTGAAATTAAATGTTCATGTAGAACTAAATGACTTAATGAAGTAAAACAAAAACGACAATTGTAGAAGACGACAAAATTTGCCGCGAAATAATTAATCAAACAATATTTATACGTGTTATGTATATAATTTCTACTGAATGCTAAATGATGTAATGCCATTTGAATTATTCATACAACCCATTATTATTTTCAAAATAAAAGTATGAATCATATAGTCTTCCAGATAATGTTATTGTTAGAAAGAACATACTTTATTATGCAAGAAGGAAAGGCATTCAATTTCTTGCCTTTGATTGTTTCAAAAGCGAAGCCTTTAGCCTTTTCCTACTTTTTCTGTATAAAAAATAAAAGTCAAATGCTTTCGTGTTCGGGGGTCTACGTATTTACATTTGGCTTCTGTTATGCGCACACACATGTCATACAAATGGTGACCAATACATTTGATTTAACCATTTCTATGTTTAATATTCATGTAAGAAATAATGACATCACGAATATTTAATAGCTGATTTTTTATAAGCTAAAATGTTCGCAGATAAGTTTTGCTTTGACAAAATCTGTAAAAACAATCAGGTCTATATCATGTCAAAAGCAAACAGAGCAGACCCAGATCAGGAGCCAAATGCGCGAAAAGGCGTTAAATTATTATTGTGTGCATGTAACATTTTGAACAGTCATACCGGCCTCGTCAGGTAAACTGTAATTACAGTTATCATAATGTTTTAAATTCCAGAAATTATTTTAGATCGTAAAAGCCTGTTGATGTTCCATTCTTTCTGCTATAATGCCCTTTTGACCTGTTTGATCTGGTCAGGAAACTGAATAATACCATAACTATTAAGAAAGAGACCTCTACTAGCTAAAACGCATTAGCAAGCGAACCGAATTCATCAACCATTACACAGTCGACATTTATAAATTACTAAATCAATCATAAGAAGTTTACCTGGGGTGTGCAAGTTTGTGGTAGGTAAAAACCTTGCGTTGTATTGCTGCAGTGCCGTAGGTGACCCGCCACGTGCCAATTCTGACGGTGCTACACCAGTCGCGGCAGCGGCAGCCGCGGACCCGGCGCTAAACCTAGCAAGAGACGAGGAATGTCCAGAGTCTCCACCGGAAAATGGCGGACCCAGTCCTCCCAGAGATCCAGATGAAATTAGTCTTGATCTATCCAGCGCTGTGAAGTCTACCCGACCCTCCATCACTGTAGCTTCCTGTGCTATGAAAGGATGCGCTCTGATAGATTCTGCACGCCCATGGCTTGTCTGTCATGACTTGGCAAGCGCATCTCGCAAATCTCCATTCGTTGCCACTTAGAACTTCCTTGCCTGTGAGATGAAAAAAGAACAGTTATTATGCAAATGTACAAAGGCAATAACGTCGTGCATGTAAAGCTTATCAAGCAGGACTCGAAGGCTGAAATGTAGATGAATGCATTCTGAATAGTGAAGTCCAGACAACGTCAATAGCATTCCTTTTTCCCGGAGGATAAGCGTTTTTCCCATGCATAACAACTAAATAGTAATGTTTTAAAACTTTCTCCACTCATATTATAGGAACTCATGAAGCATTTTACCCGTACTTAAGATATTGAAAGCGCTGAATAATTATTTCGTTATTGGTAACATTCTGTAATGAGATAGGGATCTAAAGATTAGTGCCTTTACTTCTACGTATACCGTATCACTCAGGCGATTATAAACTGGCCATAAAACTATCCGTCAGAATGAGACAGCGTTGTAATCTGAAAATTAGGGCGTCTTTTTTCCTGGCTGTCTATTACATTGCATGTGTATACAGAATGAACCTTGTTTCTGACGGTACATGCACTACATTTAGGAATCGTAACACCAACAAGTTATTGCACAATATATTATTGCACTATATATTGATGACAATTACAATAGAAAATGTGAAATTGGGACTTTCGTAAACATCATGTTTGTTTCATTTTGTTAAGTACAACATTTGACTATAAACATGGTAAATACATGATTAACCATTTAACACTTTACTCCATAAACACTCTTTAGTAAACGGAGTAGACCCAGATCAGACGGCTCCTATAGGAATTTATAAAGATTTGATTCCACAGTTTCTGCTATGGCAAAACCTTTCAGTATCCACATGCCATAATAAAATCTAATACTATTCATGATGTCATTATTCCTTACTTGAATATTAATGGAGTGAAGGGTTAAATTTGGTCTGCTAGCAATGACATCCTTCCGAATGTTCATAACATTTTTGTAACGAATGATTGAAAAGAATCAAATCAACATGAACCACAATGGTGTAGCTATGTAAGACTATACAATAGCTACGATAATCATACATTTGTATTAGGAAATAATAATACATTGACAATTCAAACGGATAACTTTCCCAATAAACAACATATTATGTTTTGATTATATTCTGTCGAAAGGTTTTTTTCTAAAGGGTTTTTATTATGCCAAAGGTAATTCAAAGCAATCCTCTTTAGCTTTGAAGTGTTCATACATAAATAGTTGTAAGATCGTTTCTGACTGTTGAGCTAAAAGACGGTTTAAAATTGAACATCAGCTCTGTCGAGCGGACTACGTGTGGCGTGTTAATGCTTTCACCGGGGAGCCGAGCGGCTGCCAGTCTCTAAGATATGGTCAACAGATCAGCTAATAGCCAATATTACACTTTTTTCTCTGGCGTAATAGCATCAAAAATGTTCCTGCATCGACAATCGTCTGTAACATGGGGGGTTGTGAGCATGATGCAGGGATATGTTAATGCTTGGCAGTGATCTGATGGATTTAACTGACGAAACTATGGCCATTTCAAAATTTGACATTGTACAATGTAGTAATTGTGGAGATGCATTTTATCCGCAATAATTTATCAATACATTAAACTTGATTTTTTCAAATTAAAATACCATTCTACATCATGATATTCATATTTTCTTTTGATGTATTCCATAAAATGTTAACGTAAACTTACTTTTCTGAGCCTATTCACTACTATTAAATTGAGAAACAGTGTGATGTCAACAATGAGGTATACATGAGTAGCAATTAATAGGGTCAGAACGGTTGGACGAGTGTACGCATATGAAATAGGTTATCATTCAACATTTTGACAGTATGCAGCTGACTGTGTATACCCTGATCATATTGGATGGTGTGTATAGTATTGTCCGTGCTGTTTGCAACCAACAAGTGCATAGCGTTTCACATAGCGATTCGTGTGCTTGTTCTCAATTTCAATACGTATCAGTTTATAGCAAACTGCAGTTGAAAGCCCCTATATGAACGGCTTGATAAATAACCATTGTTGTATTTTAGAGCAGGTTGCGTGTAATGCAGAAAAAAAATAATGTAGAAATTTCCTATGCGAGCTTTCTGTCTTAATTTCAGCCCTGCGTTACTCCATAGATACGCCTTTCTATGCCTTTGCAAACAGAGTAGGCCCAGATCAGACGGATCATGTAGAAGCCGTCCGATCAGTGTCTGCTATGTTTGCTTATGACTCTACAGTTCTACAATGACCCAAACTTCCCGTGCCATTGTGCTATTATAACAGTTAATCTAATTTATTATTCATGATGCCATTATTTGTTACATGAATATTCATGGAGTAAAAGGCTAACCCTATACTCCATGAATATTTATGTCAGAAATAATGACATCATGAATATTGATACGATTATTTTTTTTATAATGGTACATGAACACAGGATTATTTGGTCATGGCAGAAGCCGTAGAATCATATCTATAATATGTATTTAAGCAAACAGAGCAGACCCTGATCAGACGGCTCCTATAGGAGCCGTCTGATCTGGGTCTACTCTGTTTGCAAAGGCGTGTTTACAGAGTAAATGGTTCAGCTATGAAACTTGGTTGAGTGACCATTGTAGCGATGTTTT
Organism: Azorinus chamasolen; assembly: GCA_963576725.1. Lineage (NCBI taxonomy): Eukaryota > Metazoa > Mollusca > Bivalvia > Cardiida > Solecurtidae > Azorinus > Azorinus chamasolen. Next base: position 87,644,909 of record OY755236.1, on the reverse strand, counting down.
ACTATCAGTTCAAACTTGGCGTTTCTGTTCATTATAGCTCGCGTCACTCGTATATCCAATCAGCCATTCGTGTACATTACATTTCTCCCTGGATAAATGGCCTCATTCAGCTGATAAAAACCGATGCCGTAAGTCATGTACTAAATATTTGCCAAGGCGTATATGCAGATAGGAAGCCGGAAAAGTGACTAGCTTTGTATTACTTGCATGAATATCTGAATCTCTAGCACGAACAGTCAAGCCTCTACGTGATTTATTTGTTTGTGAACAGTTAAACGAGAAAACACACAGCGCAACTGGCACAACCCAAAGCGTAAGATATTTTTGTATATACAGTAGAACCTGTCTACAACGCCCATATAACAAAATATAGAGGTCCATAAGAGTATGGGGTTGCTTAATGCGGTACAAAAGTTATGCAGAAAGTTTCTAGAGGAGCTTTATGCATAACTTTCGTCCTGCATTAAACTAACGCCTCTCTTAAACTCCCAGAATTCGGAATGGTTGCTATAGACATGTTTTATTGTATATCAGAGAAATTGTCAAATAAAACATACAACTTAATCCATTGAAATAGAAATATTTCATTTCATGAAAAAAAAATGTAATTTTTCTTTGATACGTATTTTTTTCATTCACTAAACAGATGGCTTAATTAAACGATAAAATATTCTGGCAGACCAGTAACATTTTAATCTTGATGACATTTTATTTGTTTTCCCTTAACCCGTATTGTCAAAGCTTGAACGTGATTTACTTTAATCTTTTAGCTGCCAAATAAATGAATTTCGTCTGCTAAGATTGTCGTCTGCTTCTGCTTTCAAACCGGCATTTTATTTTATTTCTTTACTAAAATATAATCAGTGCCAAACAGTTTGGATCATGAGGAGGTGCCGAGTAACTCGGCGTATCCTCTGGATCCAAACTGCTTGCAAAGATTATCACAGATTCACATATGGCGGCGAAATAATTCAGAACATTTTAAAGTAGAATTCCATGTAAATGCGCCTTTTGTCGTTCTACGGTTTTAGCACGTGTAGGAGCTTGACCTTTAACCAGCTTACCGAGTGTCAAACAGCTTGGATACTGATGAGACACGGAGTTACTCTCGGAGTATCGTCTCGAGTCAAGCTGCGTTTAGCAGGCAAGGAGTAAGTAATAGTGTCAGTTTTAATTAGTACAGGTCAAGAGAAAAATAACCTTTATCTCACTGTGAAAAAAATATGCCTGTTAAAATTTGGATATGTTGTGATGTTGACTATTTCTGATCGAACATTGAAGAAACTATTGACCGGGTGTCAAACAACTTGGATCCAGATGAGACGCTGAGTTACTCGGCGTCTCATCTGGATCCAAGCTGTTTGCAAATGTTTTTCAGTTCAAGTTTAGCGGGATGAGGGTTAAGTTGTCGCCGACGTGACGAAGTACAATTTGAAACTAAAATAATTACAATTACGTTTAACCTATTTCCTGCTACACAGAGATAAAAACTTACTTTGATTCAGATTTCGAAGTGTATTTTGTTCGATTTATTTTCTTAAAATCAACCAACGTGCCAAACAAATTGGATCCTAGTGAGAGGACGAGTTACTCGGCAAACTGTTTGCAAAAGTCAAAATAAATTCGCTCATTGTTAAATTTTGAAAACAAATATATTCAGGGCTACACAAAGGTGCGTACCCAAATACTAAAATCGTCATTTCTCCACCAAACCCTATAATGTGACCACTCTTTAGAATCGTCTCGAAGAGACGATTCTAAAGAGTGGTCACAGTACAGGGTTTTGTGAAGAAATAAAGAAGAATGTACGCATAATTTATTGGGTTTTTTTTCAGAAAGAATTGTACTTAACCCTTCACTTCATTTAAATGCCGTTTCATGCATACACAAAAGTAAACCCAAGCTCTGTTTGCTTATGACCCTACAGTGATTGTCTATGCAAACATTTCCCTTAAATAGATTATGAAAGTTAGATTAATGAATATTCATGAAGTGATCAATTCTTCCATAAATATTCATCAGTGAAATTAATTAAATTTATACATGAAAAAGAAACATTAATTTCCGAATTTAAAAAACCAAAACCTTCATACACATGGGTGTGTAAAGTAACTGAACTGTTATATTTTGTTATGATGTTTTACAATTTTATGTTTATGATATATGAACACAAAAATCTAAGCCATGTTAAAAACTTTAGAATCAGATCTATATAATTTCATAAGTAAACATAACATTCTGGTCTAGGTTAATTCTGTTTGCAAAGGGCTGATATTGATATACAGTAATATTTATTGAAACAAGGATAAATTGAACAACAAAATGATAAATTGAACAACAAAATGTGTCACCTATTCTTTACAAATTCACGGTTTCACCTAAATTATGACAGCAAATATTTGTTCGCTTGATAATAGTGTTCCGATTGCATCGATATAGAGAAAATATAAAGTTCCTACAGAAAGAGAGACCCACTTCAAACTGACAATATCTTATGAGCTAACGTCCACATTACCAGCCTTGGACAGTTCTTCTTCATTTCCCAAACAATCAAGAACTCTCTCTCAGACAGTGAGCCATCACAAGGTTTAGCCCTTCACGTGCTGACAAAAATAAGGTCTGTTCAATCTCTGATCTACTTAAAGTTTTTAACCACATCAAATTCCATCACGTTTTTAAGAACTTACTGACCGAGTATCAAACAGCTTGGATCCTGATGAGACGTCGAGTTACTCGGTGTCTCATGTGGATCCAAGCAGTTTGCCAATGTCAGTCCAGACGCACTTAGTGCGAGACGAGTTAGTCTAATTTCACAAATTAAACGTTTCCTTCTTTATTATGACATAAAGTACAACCCCAGAAGCGAGAATATTGGACAGGCGAATATTTGATGTGGGTACATTTCAACGAAATCCATTTGTGAATTTTTGTTTCGTTTTTTCTTAAAAGACAACCCGCAAACAAATCATACAATGGTCTAGCTTTTTTCAACTAAAATTTATAGGAAAGTGGGAGGAGCTACAATCTGACCTGAGACCGATCGACACTTTAAATCAGAATCCAAACCCGTTACTGTGGTGAACACTGGGGCTGTATATAAGATGCGAACTAATCTAGTAAAATATTTTCAGAGGTCCAGATAAGATGCGTAAATTAAAACATTTTTAAAAACAACTCCTTTATTTTCTCCACCAAACCTTATGCTGTGACCACTCTTTAGAATCGTCTCTTCGAGACGATTCTAAAGAGTGGTCACAACATAGGGTTTGGTGGAGAAATGACGATTTTAGTACTTAAGTACACACCTCTATCTGATGGATGATTTTAGTACTTAAGTACACACCTTTATCTGCTGCCCAGTATCTTATTTCTCAGTCAAACTCTATCTAGCTGCATCTGATACGAATCGTCTCTGTGTGGCTATTCTAACGAGTTGCCACAAAAAAAGACTTGGCGGAGATATATAATACACAAATTATTCCCATTAGATTTTCTAAATACGCTTCTTATTTGAGGCGATTGTCAATCTAAATTTAAAAAGCATATTGTTGGACAAGGAAATTAGGGATCAAAATCACAATCGCTTTTCTTTTATCATCATGAATATTAAAATTCTCCCTGCAATGACGGGGGCGTGGTTTATAATAAACCAGACATTCCTTTGATACTGATTATAATAGAAAATCTATGCAGTAGTTTGTGAGGCAGCGAAATAGTCAGTGTTTGCTTGGTTGAATATAGAAATATGTGAAACCTTGGGCAGTTTTATATTGTAAGATAGAAGTATGAACTTTAACAGACTTTTGTCAAAAAATATCTAATTCCAACCGGTCATATTTCATGTAAATGTAGTCGCATGTAAAATGAAATTAAAACTAATGCAACTAAATTAATATACAATGTACTAGTAACAGCACCCCTGCTGGATAACTGGATAGACAGGATAAACTGGATAAATTTTACAAAACAATCAATTTTCATTATTCATCACTTAATCTCTAATCTAATGAATAATTAAAACTGATTCCTCTTTTTCTGAATATTATGTAAATAAAATGTACCAAACTTTAACACCGAAAGAAATTATTTTTAATGACAAACAGTGCAGACCCTGATCAAAGGGCTCCCTTGGGAGCCTTTTAATCTTGGTCTACATTGTTTGCAAAGGTCTTATTTACTCGCCACATCCGATATTAAGGGTTTAACTTCCTGTGCTAAAATTTTAAAGCCCATCCCGAGTACAGTGCGCGAACGTTGTCGAAATGACCAATATTTGCTCATGATATTAACGTCCCGCCAAGTAGTTATTTCCCTGTTCCGGGAAATAGAACAATTTTCCCATGTAATATGCAATATGCATTTATATCTTTTTTACACTCACTTACCTTTAAACTAATTGCCCTTTAACAATTTACTCTATGATTATTCATGCAAAAAATAATGACGTCATAAATATTAATAAGGTATTTTTTTATGATAGGAAACGAACCCACATTGTTTTCGCCATGGCAGAAACTATAGACTTATATCTATATTATATCATAAGCAAACACATCAGACCCTGATCAGACGGCTCCTATAGGAACCGTCTAATTGGAATCTACTCTGTTTGCAGATGCGTGAAAAGGCATTTATATGAAAATATTGAAAATAGAGCAATTATTTTGAAGGAGTTGACCACTCGTGTGTCTTGTATATCAAACGATACCAGCCTGTATCCCTTTACTCCATAAATGCACATTTAAATGTCTTTGCAAACAGTGTAGAACCAGATCAAACGTCTCCGACAGGAACCGTCTGATCAGGATCTGCCCCGTTTGCATATAGAATAATAGAGATGGGATTCTACAGTTTAGAGTTTGCTGTGGTCACATTTTCCTGTGCTCAAACAGCATCATACAATTTATCTAAATAATATTCATGAGGTTAGATATTCTTATATGAATATTCGTGGAGTAAGGGGTTAACTTTGCCAATAATCTGAGGAATGCTCCTGTTATTACTGAGAAAGAAGTTGGGTGTTTTTGCAATTACCTATCTGTTTTGCAATGTCGCATCTAGTCATGGTTGGTAACAAATACATGCCGATTTCAACTGGCACTAACAGATAACCATCTTCATTGCAGTTCTATGTACATATATCATTTGATGTAAATTAATTCATTGCTTATAAAAGAAGCTATCTGATAAGAAATATGCTGAGGCAAAAATTCAAAGGCTATCTTCAAACCATTACATACAATATTCTTTGCATTCCTCTGACATTCTTTTTATACTTTTTATCTGTTTAACGCGTTTTGCGATCGATATTTGTCCAGCTATAAAAGGCAAATAAAGTTCCCGCTTTCGATCCAAAAATAAGGTAGGTGGGTTCACTTTCGAGCTTTACTTTAACCCTTTAACCCATTACCTCATAGGCTATTTTAAGATCCAATCCAACGAAAAGGAGCATTAACTAGAGAAAAGGAAACTTTTAGAATTGTGTAGATTTGAAACCATTGTGATAAATAGACCATTTGCTCATATAGGAGCAAATGCTCTATTTATCACAATGGTTTCGAAAGATGACTTTTACAGAGGCGTAGAAAGGCGTATTTATGGAGGAAAGGGTTAATCAATAAATACGCCTTTCTACGCCCTTTGCAAACAGAACAAACCTAGATCAAACGGCTCTTATTAGAGTCGTCTTTCCCGGGTATTATCTGTTCTCTTATGAAATTATATGGATCTGATTCATGGGTTTATATGTTAATCTAATTAATATTATGAGGTGATCATTTTTAACATGAATATTCACAGAGTAAAGGGTTAAGCGTGGATTTGATTGATATTTTCTGGTTTACTTTTCTGTAACCTCCTTCAGTTCATATGCCTTTTTTTAAAAAAAAAAATAAAAAAAATAAATAAAAAAACCAAAAAAAACCCCAACCAGCTAATTAATTTTCATGGTGTCATTATTTTTAATCCATTCCCTCCTAGACTATTTTACACCCAACATCTTTGAATAAATCTACCGAAAAGAGAGCATTTAGTAGCGAAAAGGGATTTTTTATAATTGTGTATTTTTTAAACGTTTGTGATGTATAGATCATTTGCTCCATAGGTGGTGATTTTGCTACTTACCGTGCCAAGGCGGTTCTCTCTTTGTTACCCTTACTTTTGTTTGTCTTGTGTCTTTGTGCTTGTGTTTTGTTCATGTTTGTCTCTGGTGCTTGTGTATTTGTTGGTGTTCTTCTCGTGTGTTTGGTTGTGTGCGTGTTTGTGTGACGTGCTCTCTATCGGTGTGTTGGTGGTGGTTGCGTCTTATGTGGGACTTTCTCCTGTATGTCTCTCTGTGTGTATGTGTATAAATTGCTATATAAATTGCTTTCTGTCGGGGTTTTGGTGATGGTGGCATTTTGTGTGTGGCTTTTCCTACTTGACTTTACTACTTTTTCATAAAAATTAAATTATAAAATCACAATGGTTTCAAAAACGACTTTTACAGAGGCGTCAAAATACGTCTTTAAGCGGGAATATGTTAAAAAGCGTAAAATCAACGAATTCCAAGTTGGGTTCCACGTCTAATTACAAACAACAGGGAATATTACCCGTATTACTGTGATCATTGATTCATTTCTATAGAAATTAATGTAGTATTCAAAGGTTAACACCAAAATACAGTAAACACCTCGCTTATTCGACAACTGAAATAAGAATCGTCATCGGTATTTAATTGCAGGATGGAAACTGGGGAGCTTTCTGCATGTCTTCCATTCTACATTAAGCAACCTCCTCACTAAACTCATCCCCTCCTTCTGAGGCATGTTGGCGTCTCTGTTAAAGTTACTTTTTGAAACCATTGTAACAAATAGAGCATTTGCTCTACAGGATTTCATAATGATTTCAAAACTACACAATGATTTCAAAACTACACAATTGATGGTTTCCTTTTCTCTAGTAAATGTTCCTTTTCGGTAGATTTATTCAAAGAGGCTGTGTCTAAAAATAGCCCAGGAGGGAATGTGTTAAATGAATTCAGATTGTTGTTACTAAATTTCGAATGTTTTTTCTGGTACTTTTCTTTCTTCTACCTTCAGGAAGCATAGAAGTTGATAAACATTTTCAGTCCAATCTACGATGGGAAATCAGATTGCTATTATATCTTGACGTTAGTGATAATTAAAATCTCCTTTACATCTGGCATGTGTAATATATGTGAATAAATATATGGATAAGGTGACTTTGTGAATTCAATCATGGTCATTTACTCATAACACAGTCTAAAACATTCAAAAACATTTCATCATATTACGTCTTATTGTGTTTTACTTTTCTTTGGATCGAATATAAAACCCAGCATTGATAATATCCGCCTTGGTTTGGAAACCTTGTCTGTTGGCCTACACCATGGACAACGTGCAATTAACCCATTTGTAAGCGGGGAACGAGTCTGCTGGCATTTTCAAACAGTGTACACTCACATCAGATGGCTTCTAGAGGAGCCCTCTGATGAGCTGCTACACGGTTCGTCATTGAGAACCCTCTAGAAAACCACACACGTCCATACTGAATGCAATCTGTTGTTAACCCTTTCCCTCATATTTTAAGTCACTTTGTGAAACCATTGTGATAAATAGAGCATTTGCTCCTATAGGAGCAAATGCTCTATTTATCACAATGGTTTCAAACTACAAAATTCTAAAATTTTCCTTTTCTCTAATTAATGCTCCTTTTCGGTATATTTATTCGAAGTAGTTGGATCTAAAAATAGCCTATGAGGTAATGGGTTAATACACACATCTGGACCATATCAACATTCACGACTTCAAATACAGTAACCCACTTCCCTCCTCTAATTCTAGTACAGACGAATGCAGATACCTTTAGGCAGGTGGCTGCTTAATGCAGGTTGAAAGTCATGCAGAAATCTCATAGAAGAGCTTTCTGCATGACTTTCACCCTGCACTAAGCTGCCACCTACCTCCAATACCGATATGTATACTCAATTGAACGTCCGATTTAGAAGGGTTAAACTGTTTGCCCACATTTATTCATTCATAGAGTATCTACTGCACTACTCTTGCCAATACAATAATGCAGACCCAGTTCAGATGACATAATGTGGGTCAGCATTGTTTGTAAATGTATGTTTGTCCATGTTGCATGGACACTTGCCCATGAATACATATCAGTATGATCCGGGGCCCGTCTTACTTAAGATCGTATAACTGAATCGCAACTGGCAACTGGAAGTCGCGCTCGTGGTATGTTAGCACTTACAGACCCTGACAATAATTTCAGCAGTACCAAGTTAGCCATAACCCTTTCAATGCTGAATAGTCCATCAGTGTTTAACTAATTCCGTCATATTGACGCCTTTTGGTGCCTCTGTAAAAGTCACTTTTTGAAACGTGAGAAATAGAGCATAGGAGCAAATGCTTTATTTATCACAAAGGTTTCAAAATTACACAATTCTAATGTTTTCCTTCTGTGTAGTAAATGCTCCTTTTCAGTAGATTGATCTAGGTAAAAATAGGTTATATGGGAATGACACTCAGTACGAAAGCCTTAAACTTGCTAGGTGATGTTGAATGACAAACAGTGACTAGGAGGAGCAGTCTGATCTGGGTCTACACTGTTTGCAAATGACGGTTCGTGCGTATGCCACGTTCATATGGTTATTTGCTATCTCATTTGTTAAAGATTGTTATAAACAAGGACTTGATACAATGTTCGTCGTATGATCTTCAGTAAGATCAGTCCCGGTAATAACCCTTTACTTTATTAATTAGTTTATTTTTATAATGATCCATGAACACAGGAATACTTGGCAATGGCAGAAACTTTAGAATAATACCTATACTATTTCATAAGCAAACAGAGCAGACCCTGATCAGATAGCTGCTATAAGAGCGGTCTGATCGGGGTCTACTCTGTTTCAGAGGCGTAGAAATGCGTATTTGTGGAGTAAAAGGTTAACGGACACGAGTCTAACAAATTGTCTACAAAATTCAGCATATAACAAAAGCAATATCTATCGTATATAAATTCTGCAGTATATAGCTAGGCAATGTTGTTTGGTTTCTGTTTTATGACAGCGCGTGTGTCACTTATTCACATTTAGCCTTGTGGCGGACGACACATCGTATTTGATTCAGCACCTCGGGTTGTCATTATTTATCAAGCAAAATTAAAATTGTCAAAGATATGGCAAGTACTGCCAGTCAACCATGTTTTTAACCCTTTAATCTTTAGTACACGCATATCACCTAACATTGAAAAAACGGAAAGCATGATTCGTTCTTTAACCTTTAACCCATTCCCTGTTGAATATTAATGTGAGAAATAATGACATCATGAATATTTAATTAGCTGACTTTTTGAATGGCATATGTACACGGAATGTTTTGGTATTGGTAGAAACTGTGGAGTCAGATCTATTATAATTCTAATTAGATTTAAGATATTCTATAAGCAACTAGAGCAGACCCTGAATTAGTCTGATCTGAATCTACTCTGTTTACAAAGGTGTGAAAAGGCACCTTTATCAGGAAAAGGGTTAAAGAGGTTTCTTATCAATGAAATAAACTGATTTCACTTCATTCTTGTATACTGCCACGCTTTCTTAACCCTAACAGTGCGGGACACGAGTCACTAATGTCATTTTCAAACAGTGTAGACCCGGGTGAGAGGGCTCCAAGAGGAGTCATCTCATCAGGGTCTGCACTGTTTGTCATGCTACACTTTTCTATTATCTATAGAAAAAATCCCTAAATATTCACCATAAGCTTGACCTGTTTGAAAAAGTCCACTTAGAAAGTCATCGTTCAGCGCCAGATATTGAAGAAAGAAAGAAAAAGTGGAAGAACCTGTATAATTTAAAACATTATTAACCCTTTACCTCGTGAATATTCATGTAAGAAACAATGACTGACAGTACCCGTATGATCAGGGACAGCTGTTTGCTTATGGAGTAACGAGTTACATAGCTCTGATTACACAGTTGCTGCCAATACTAAAATATCCTGTGTTAATATACCATTATAAAAAATTAATCTAACAGATATACAGTAAAACCCCTCTAAACCGGACGTTAAATTTGGTATAGACACCGGTCTTGGAGACAGGTGGCAGCTTCATGCAGGGTGAAAGTCATGCAGAAAGCTCCTCTAGGATCTTTCTGTATGACTTTCACCCTGCATTAAGCAGCCACCTGGCTTAAAGTATCTAAATTCTTCTTTACTAGAATTTCGGTTTAGATAGGTTTCACTGTATATAATATCATTATTAGTTACATGCATATTGAACAGGGAAAGGGTTAACCCATTCATCCCTAAAAACATTTCATCACAAATATTTCAATACACAAATCATTGCCTATTCTTAAATTCGTATATCTAAATGGCAATAGTTCATATAATTTCTTTTACAGAAGCGCGATCAGGGTGTCGAATAGTTTGGATCTCGATGAGATGCCGAGTTACTCGGTGTCTCATCTGGATCCAAACTGTTTACAAATATAATCACAAATTCGTCACAAGGACTGATTGGATTAACCAAAAGCAATGGTGTTGTGCAAAACAAAAGTGTAGCAAAAGGCACGTTTTCTGTCTTACATGAGGGCCTGTTGATGTATCATTTCTATTATTTTCTACTTGTTCGGGTTTTGTTCCACGACTAGATGCCTTTATTCTGTCTACTGGCTGTATTTCTCTAGAAGCTGTCGAAACATTCGTCCTATTTTTGCTGTTATGACAAAATCAATAGTTTTGTCCTCGGCGCTTCTTTCAAGTCAAAAGATGCTGTATTTATGTATGCTGGTGATAACAGCACAATTAACACGATCTAATATAACAAATTACGGGTCTGTGACCTCTAAAAAAATAAAACTCTTGTTCATTGGAGGGAGGAAAAGAGATAAAAGGACAATTCCTTATCTTATTTAGACTAATATAATGTTTAACCCTGATTGAGATGCCTTTTGACACCCTTACAAACGGAATGGCCCAGATCAGACAGCTCCTGGAGGAATCTTCTGAACAAGGACCGGCTCTGTTTGAGTATAGAATATCTTAGATATGTTCTACTATCATAGGAATTAACTTGTTTTGTATTATAATTAAAAATGTAAGAAAGTTAATATTCATAATGGAATGAATCTGCAGTGAATATTCATCAGGTTAACCCATTACCTCATAGGCTATTTTTAGATATAACCTCTTTGAATAAATTAACCGAAAAGGACCATTAACTAGAGAAAAGGAAAAGTTTAGAATTTTGTAGTTTGAAACCATTGTGATAAATAGAGCATTTGCTCCTATAGGAGCAAATGCTCTATTTATCACAATGATTTCGCAAAGTGACTTTTACAGAGTCGTCAAAAGTCGTCAATATGAGGGAAAGGGTTAAGAGTAAAATATAAACATTTGTTATTACAAGTGCATTCTTAACATTTGTAAACGTTACATATATTATTCCATTCCCGCATAGGCTATTTTGGGCCAAACTTCTTTGAATAAATATACCGAAAAGGAGCATTTACTAGTAAACAGGAAAACTTTAAAATTGTATAATTCTGAAACCATTGTGATAAATAGAGCATTATATCGCAATGGATTCAAAACGTGATTCTTACAGCGACGTCAAAAGGCGTCGTCAATACGAGCATATTGATTATATGCAGGCATATCAAAAAAAAGATAAACCCGTGAATATATGTCAAAATATTGTTATGCAATGATAAACAGTTCTGAGATGTGTGTTATCCGTCAATGTTTACAGATGTTTTCGTCTATAGTCCGTATAACTCGAGAGAGGTCATGTGAATTGAAACAATTTTCGCACATTCTCGGAAATCCCAACATTTTCAATGAAAAATGTGGCATAACCATTTTTGTATCGTCGGCATTATTCTAAGACACGGTGATAGTAATATCACAATATTTAATCTAAGAACAAAAGCCATAAATCTATCAAAATCAGCTCTATAGGACTTTTGGCATAAAATACGCATTTCTGTTGGAGTATTCCAGACATAATTCTTCATTTGTTTATACATGTAGTTCATTCTTCAATCTGCAGCACAACATCTTTTCGGAATAGCGATAGAGAGAGAGCCATAAGTGACGGAACATGTCTTTAGCCCTTTAAACCCCGAATAGTCAAAATGGAACAACCCATCCGTGTATAGTTATAGAGTACATTCAGTATGAAAGGCTGAACACATTCCCTCATAGTGACGCATTTTGGCGCCTCTGTAAAAGTCACATTCTGAAACCATTGTGATAAATAAAGCATTTGCTCCATAGGAGCAAATGCTTTATTTATCACAATGGTTTCAAAACTACAAAACTCTATAGTTTTCCTTTTCTATAATTAATGCTCCTTTTCGGTAGATTTTATCAGAGTCGGGTTGTCTAAAAATAGTCATGGGGGGAATGAGTTGAACTTGTAAGAGGATTTTGAATGACAAATAGTGCAAACCCTAATCAGGGGTTTCCTCCATGTGTCCATGGGTTAAAAGGGCTAAACCCCCCCCCCCCACCACCACCACACTAAAAAAGCAAAATAAATAACAACAAAAACAGCAATCAGACAAAACACTTAAAATGGCTATATCTATATTAAGGCTTAGAAAATAACACCTCAGAATAATAAGTATAATGGCTGACTAATGTGAATTGTCAATGATTTGGAAAGTAGCGTTAATACCATCCCATAAGTTGTTCACAAAGTTAAATCATTTTGATGAATATTCATGTAAGACTCCACCCATTGTCAGTCTGAATCATTTTCATTCTTATATAAGAATGTATAATAAGGAAAATTATACGATGACAAACACGGTGGATAAGTGTAAGCACCTGACCTACAGACCTATAATAATGGTGGTCTTTAATTGGCGGTATTGCTTAGAGTTGTTTAAAAAATGCCCAACGGCTCAAGAATGAATTGGCCAACATACTTAGTAATATATATTTAATAAATATAATATGTATGTAAATCTTTCAATTTAGATTTCAGATTAGATTTTAATCTATTCTTTTGAAAGATTAAGACACACTCTGATAATTAAACAGTCCAGATATTCAGAGAGTTACGTCCAATCAGGATCAACACTGTTTGCAAAGATCATCAAGGATTCGTTCATTACAGGGTTCACCTCATGGATATATCACTATTTTATAATGGTGCATAAGCTAATGGATCTATTGATCTAAGCAAAAGCTTTAGAATCAGTTTAACATACATGTACTTCCATAATCAAACAGAACAGACTCTGGTTAGACGCCTCCAACAGGAGAAGTCTGATCTCCGTACAATCTATTTGTAAAGGCGTCAGAAGGCATCTATATCAGGTAATGGGTTAATGGAGTATTCACGCCTTTGTAAATATAGAAGACTAAGCTAACAGTGGACATACGGCTCGTACCAGGAGCGTTCAGATCTGAACCGTGCTTGTTTTGCCAATATTGTAGACGCAAAATAAACTGAGCTACAAATAAAGGTGCGTACTCAAATACTAAAATCGTCATTTCTCCACCAAACCCTATGTTGAAACTACTCTTTAGAGTCGTCCCGACGAGACAATTTTAAAGACTGGTCACAACACATGGTTTGGTGGAGAAATAAATTAGTTATTCGTGAAACTATTTTGATTTACGCATCTTATCTGAACCCCTGATAAAGATTTTTTAAATATGTCGTTTTCCGGTATAGTCGTACATAAACTCGGTATCATACGGCCTTGGTCCTCGTTAGACACCAAACTACTAGCTGAGTCCATTCTGTATCCAAACTGGTAATAAAGGACCACAATTCGCCTATGGAAGTGACAGGGTTACTATAGTAAACACCTCTCTAAACCGGGATTCAAGTAGAGAAAAATTAAGATATTTTTAGGTAGGTGGCTGCTTAATGCAGGGTAAAAACCATGCAGAAAGCTCCTAGAAACACTTTCTACATGACTTCCACCCTGCATTAAGCTGCCATCTGTCTCCAATGCCGATATTTATACTAAACTGAACGTCCGGTTAAGAGGGGTTTTACTGTATATAGATAGTAGCTTGGCGTATAACTAGGATCAACCCGTTGGAAATACAATAAAACCCCTCTAAACCAGTCACAGAAGAGAAGAATTTAATACATTTAGGCAAGTGGCTGCTTATTGTTGGGAGATTTTAGCGTGACTTTCACCCTGCATTAAGCTGCAACCTACCTAAAGACCGACATTGATGTTAATTTGAATGTCAGGTTTAGAGAAGTTTTACTGTATAAAGAATAACATTAAAACAATATAAACTACTGTCTTTCTGTGAGATGATGCTGTGATTTAGATTTAGATTCAGACACATATACCCTTTACATGGTAGAAACGCTTTATGGCGTATTTGCAAACAAAGTAGACCCAGATAGGATAACGCATGTAAGGACCGTATAAGCAGGTCTGCTCTATCTATTAATGGCATTAAACAAATCTAATAATACATTTTCTGCTACGGTCAATATGCCCCATGTTCAAACACTATTATAAATATTCACGGTGTTATATGTTCTTACATGAATATTCATTGGTTAAAGGGTTAGAACAGATGCATCAAAATGGCTCTTTTTAAAACAGAACATACAATGCAGTAACGAAGCGGCCATTCATTTATTGAACATAGGAGTCTTAAAAAGCAGGTACATGTAGTTAGTAATGCAGGGAGAAACTAATACATCCTATAGGAGGAGTCCTCTGATCAGGGTCTGCTCTGTTTATGATATAATACAGATATGAATCTACAGTTTCTGGCATGGCCAAACATTCACGTGTAAATATGCTATTATAACAATTAATCTAATCAATATTAATGATGTCATTATATCTTACATGAATATTAATTGGGATAAGGTAATACAATAGGAAACACGCGTAAATATTTCATATTTCTCCGCAAAACACTGTCTCGTTAGTACTCATTGAATATCGCTCCAATGAGTACCAAGATAAGATTTGGCTGAAAACTAGATTTAAACTAGATTCAGATAGATCAGTACCTATCTAACATTGAATATGTACGTCCTAGATACTTGAATCACGCGGTTCTCAATGCATTTCATATTCCAAGCTGTGCGGCCATACATATAATGAAATGTTTCCTCATTTTCTAAAACTCATTAATCATTTCATTGCCTCGATATCCTTCAAACGACTGGTAGTGTTATGTGCTTATACATACATCATGCAGAACTACAGATAAACGTGCCTACCCATATAGGTCTTTCTCCACGAAACTCAATACTGTGGCCACTCTTTAGAATCGTCTCTTCACGGTATAGGGTTTGGTTGAGAATTAACTCATTACCCCCTAGTGACGCATTTTTGCGCCTCTATAAAATTCACATTGTCAAACCATTGTGATAAATAGAGCATTTGCTCCTATGGAGCAATATCACAATGGTTTCAAAACTACACAATTCTAAAACTCTCCTTTTCTATAGTTAATGCTCCTTTTCGGTAGATTAATTCAAAACGGTTGGGTCTAAAATAGCCTATGAGATAATGAATTAAAGGAGATATTCTTGAAAATGTTTAAATTTACGCATCTTATCTGGTCCTCTGTAAGTTCATTAAAATATAAAATTCAAGCCTACACCTATGTTTTACAGTAACTCAGATTAATAATTTAGTCGTACTGGATCCTTACAATATGTAGTAGGCCTATCATGACTGTCCTCCCTTTACTTCATAGATACTCCTTTTAACACCTTTGTAATAGAGTAAACTCCGATTAGACGTTTCCTGCCAGAGCCTGATCAGGGTCTGCTCTGTTTGCCTATGAAACAATATAGATCTGCTTCTACAGTTTCTGCTATAACCCAACATTCCTATGTTCGTATATGATCCTAAAATTTCAGCTAATTAATATTCATAATGTCATTATTTGTTATATGAATATTCATGGAGTAACGGGTTAAACATAAACATATCTGGGTTAAGTGGCGGCAACGACAATTCAGTTTGTGTAAAGGTTATCCAAACATCGACTAACGAACACACAAGGTATTCGTGTTTGGTATAAACTTGTGCTATGGGAGGTCGTTAAAAATCTTGATCTTATCTAAGCCCCTTAAAATGAGTCGTTATTATTAAAATATGCACACTTAGCGTCAACAGTAGATTTCCCCACAAGCTGACATTAAACCCTTTCCCTCATATAAACGCCTTTTCACGCGTTTGCAAACAGAGTAGACCCAGATCAGACGGCTCCTGTAGGAGCCGTCTGATCAGGGTCTGTTCTGTTTGCTCATGGAAACATCTGCTAATGAATATTCATGAACATTTTTACATGAATATTGAACAAGGAAAGGGTTATGCGGATTAGCGTGATTATTAAAAGCGTGGCTCACGTGAAATAAATGGCGTGCATGCACGTCATTATTGGAAACATTTAAACGCATAAAATGTAGGTAATTAGCCCCAATGAAACTAGTCTCTTTGTCTCTGTACTTCTCAATCTATTTTTCAAAAGCGTTCACGTTTACTTCAAACTTCTCCGATTCCGATTGTTTTGAAATGTTTTGGTAATACCAGAAAATATCGAAGGGGTGTTATTTTGGCACCTTTTTCAAAAGAGTAACTGATTCCTAATCAGAACATCAATTTATAATAAAATGCTTTGCATTGTCATTCCCTTGGATTCGACAGAACAAAGCATAACATATAATGCCTTTTCTATATTGATGTATAAATTAATTAATTCCTAAACAATATTTAATACCTAAAATGAAACAAACAACAGCTGCTTCTACGTAGCGATAAAACTGATATGGTATTGGCCAATGTACGTAAAAGTATTGTCACATCTATAGAATATTACAGAGTAACAGATAAAGGTGTGTACCCAAATACTAAATTCGTTACTTCTCCACCAAACTTGTGACCACATGGTTACAACATTTGGTGGAGAACTAAAGAAATTATGCTTGAAAAAGTTTCAATTTACGCATCTCATCTGGACTTCTGGAAAAACATCATATCCTGGCGTTTTACTCTTTCGCCACCATGCATCCGCTATAACCTTTGCAAACAGTTTGGATCCAGGTTTAACACTCCAGGATCCAACATTAAAACCTGAAGCAGACAACAATCTACGCAGACTGCGTAATGGTTAACCCTTTCACTCATGAATATTCAAATGAGAAATAATGAATACGTAAATATCAATTGACTGAAAATTACAAGCATAAACAAAGGATATTTTACCATAGTAGAAACTGTAGAATCGCATTTATATTATTTCATAAGCAAACAGAGTGAACCCTGATCAGCCGCAGTCTGGTCTGTGTCTACTCTGTTTGCAAATGCGCTAAAATGTGTCTCTACGAGGGTGTTTCCCGTTACCCAGGAAAACACGGCCACACGGAAAGCTGACAACTCGGGGAAACTCGTTTCCTCACTTCAAGTTATATGGAGAGAAAATGACATAACCTAACAACAGCTTTCACTGACTGTCAATGCATAAATACGTATTGCAGTACAACCCATCTAAAGCGACCACTTTTTGAATACACATAGATGTCTTTAAAAGCAGGTGATAGCTTTATGCAGGACGAAAGTGATACAGAAAGTTCCTGCTGGAGCTTTCAGCATCACCTTTGTCCTGCATTAAGCTACACCCTGTCTTTATGACCCAGAAATGGGCCTCTTGTTGGTAGATGTTTTAGAGGGGTTTTATTGTATAACGGCATGATATGTCGCAAACCTTTTGGTGAATTAGTTTGTTGGACAAAAACCAAGACGAATATCGAGTTGTGGTAAGACTAACGAGGCTTATAAGCAACCGAACAAAAGAAAAGGACCACGGTGTACATGAACCGTCTATGTAAACATAAGCATAACCGTATAGTAAGTGTCTGCACTCTCTGATCGACTATTACATAACAGTATAGTAAGTGTCTGCACTCTCTGATCGACTATTACATAACAGTATAGTAAGTGTCTGCACTCTCTGATCGACTGTTACATAACAGTATAGTAAGTGTCTACACTCTCTGATCGACTGTTACATAACAGTATAGTAAGTGTCTACACTCTCTGATCGACTGTTACATAACAGTATAGTAAGTGTCTGCACTCTCTGATCGACTGTTACATAACAGTATAGTAAGTGTCTGCACTCTCTGATCGACTATTGTATAATAGTATAGTAAGTGTCTGCACTCTCTGATCGACTATTGTATAACAGTATAGTAAGTGTCTGCACTCTCTGATCGACTGTTACATAACAGTATAGTAGGTGTCTGCACTCTCTGATCGACTGTTACATAACAGTATAGTAGGTGTCTGCACTCTCTGATCGACTGTTACATAACAGTATAGTAAGTGTCTGCACTCTCTGATCGACTATTACATAACAGTATAGTAAGTGTCGGCACTCTCTGATCGACTATTACATAACAGTATAGTAGGTGTCTGCACTCTCTGATCGACTATAACATAACAGTATAGTAAGTGTCGGCACTCTCTGATCGACTGTTACATAACAGTATAGTAAGTGTCGGCACTCTCTGATCGACTATTACATAACATTATAGTAGGTGTCTGCACTCTCTGATCGACTGTTACATAACAGTATAGTAAGTGTCTGCACTCTCTGATCGACTATTACATAACAGTATAGTAAGTGTCTGCACTCTCTGATCGACTATCGTATAACAGTATAGTAAGTGCCTGCACTCTCTGATCGACTATTACATAACAGTATAGTAAGTGTCTGCACTCTCTGATCGACTATTGTATAACAGTATAGTAAGTGTCTGCACTCTCTGATCGACTATTACATAACAGTATAGTAGGTGTCTGCACTCTCTGATCGACTATTACATAACAGTATAGTAAGTGTCTGCACTCTCTGATCGACTGTTACATATAACAGTATAGTAAGTGTCGGCACTCTCTGATCGACTGTTGCATATTAGTATAGTAAGTGTCTGCACTCTCTGATCGACTATTATTTTGCAAAGGTTACATCAGCGAAAGATACCAATTTCAGTTAACATACGATTGATTCATTGCGCATTTTAATATAGTTTACTAAAGAAAATAATCTTAATCCTTTACCTGGAAGAAACGTGTTTTCACGCATTTTCAAACAGACTAGACTCTAAACAGGTGACTCCTACAGGAGCCGCCTGATCTGAGTCTACCCTGTTTGCAAATGGAATTATATAGACCTGATTCCACATGTTCAGCCAAACCAACACATCCTGTTTTCATATACATTTATTCGGAGTCAGGTCATGTTTTCATTATTTCTTATATCAATCGAGTAAAGAGTTAAATATCTTGTTGTTGTTTTGTTGTTTATTTTAAAAATGAAGAAACTGACTAAGGCGAGATTTGGAGCATTCTGACAAAACAACTTCCCGAAATAAGATGCTTCATGTTGCCATTTCGTTTCAGATGTGGGGTTTTTTTTCAACCCAATTTGTACATGTAATAGAGTATAATTGACGGATTGACTGCTAAAGTTATTACATCATTGACATTATAATGTGCGAAAGAGATCGCGTGCGCCAAATACCCCTCAAATTAACTCTTTCTCTGCCATAGGCGAACCTGTGACTACCCATGCAAATGGTTTAGATCCAGATGAGACATTCAATAACACGGACTTTCGTTAGGACCAAAACTGTTTGATACTCAGACTCTATTTTCAAATAAAATAATTTGAAGAAAATGTACCAATAATCTGGTAGCAGACGGTACGTTTGGTAGATGAAAGTTACATTAATTCTGTCCCTGATAAATATTGGAGTCTGCAAAATGTGTCGTCTGCTACAACTTTCGTTTGTATAATTTTCACCCCGTTTTAGCATTTCCATAGTAACAAACTGTTTTGATCCTGATGAGACTCTTAGTTACTTGGCGTCTCATCTGGATCCAAACTGTTTGTATAGGCAATACCAGATGCGATATTGGCAGCGGAGGAGTTAATGGTGTGGCGGCTAGGAGAAGGCGGGGCTTGTGAGGAAGGCATACACTACAACCCATCTAAACCGGACGTTCCATTTACCATCAATGCTGGTCTTAAATAAGGATGACTGCTTAATTCAGGATGAAAGTCACGCAGAAAACTCAACTAAAAAGGAACTTTCTGTATAACTTTCACCCTGCATTAAACAGCAAACCGTCTAAAAAATAAATTCTTGTTTACAGAAGTTCCTGTTTAGAAGATTTGCACTGTATGCGTCGCCTAGCAAATGATTAGAAAAACACATTACGACTGAGTTAACTTAGATTGCAGTATATATTTTCCACATGCATAATTCAAACACAGGCACGGTCTTTGGGGCTGTAATAAAATGTAAAACGGAGTATTTTCCGGAGCTCTATGTTCAAGAGGGATATTGAAAACATGGATTAATACGGCATTTTTATTTGGAACCTCTGTCAAAGGGGTTGTTGGTTTATTGTTTACTTAACCCTTTACTCCATAAATACACTTTGCAACGCCTTTGCAAACAGCGTAAACCCAGGAGTCGGCCGACCAGGGTCTGCTCTGTTTGCTTATAACGTAATATAGATCTAATTGTTCACTTTTTGTCTTGGTTAAATACTCATGTGTCAATGTGTTATTTTAAAAATACAGTAAAACCTCTCTATAACGGCCACTAAATTGTGTTAATTAGTTTGTATTTAAAGCAGGTAGGAGCGTTCTGTTTTACTTTCACCTTGCTTTAAGCAGCCAACTGCCTTTAACACAAAATACTTGGTGTAATTTAGTGGTCGTTATAGAGAGGTTTTACTGTACAATCCAATAGTATGTCTGGTGTCATTACTTATTACATGAATATTCATGGAGTGTTTACACTGTGCTGTATGATTATCCCTTCTTCAGCTATCTGCGACCTGACACACACTTGCAAACAGCTTCGTTACAAATGAGATGCCAGGTAATCCAAGATCATGATCGAAACTGCTTGACGTTAGGACAATAGTTTCTCAAAAGCTTCATCGAATAAGAAGTAATCAAATTTGCACCGGATCAAAATTTCAGCAGACATTATTTTTACAGCCGGTAAGGGTTAAAACATTATAAAATGTCAGGCAATAAAAATGAGGGAAACCACAAACACGCAGTTCTCCGTTACATCGAGTTCCATTCGACCGCTCTTAACCCCTAGAAGTCAGAGTCTGTTTCAAACTTGTCGTTTGCAGGTATTATATTTAGTATAAAACAATGCCCAGTAATAAAGGGTTCTGAAGAATTGGAGGCCTTGTCAAGGTATGATACCAGTCAAGTAACATATAGCACACTAAAGGTGTATTTAAAAGATACATTACACGACGAACACTTACGCTTAATGGCAGTTTCAACTCGTGCTTTTCTTTTCTGTTAAAGTTGCGTGTAGGAAAGGTTCTGCTTGGTTTGTTGTAGTTTATAGCATGTGGTTTGGGACTAAATGTCCTTGTAAACTTTGCGACTAGAATACAATAATACAGGACCAATAGTTGACGGTGGCGGCTTGAATGGAATACGATACGATAAAATGTAACATGTACACAAACTTCTGATCTGATTTAGAAATCTATGAAAACTATATCTCCACTAGCACCATCTAACGAGCACTCATTACAATAGCATAACCTCTCCGGTGTGAATTAGCCATCTCATTCATATAAACGCCTTTTCATGCATTTGCAAACTGAGTAGACCCGGATCAGACGGTTCCTGTAGGAGCCGTCTGAGCAGGGTCTGCTCTGTTTGCATATGGTATAATGTAGAACTGAGTCAATAGTTTCTGTCCGAGCATATATGTCATGTCTTTATATGCCATTATAAATAATAATTTGATTAATATCAATGCTGTCATTATTTCTTGCAAGAATAGTGAACGGGTAAAGAGTTAAATGAGTACCACTAAGACAGAGTGTGACTGAGACATAGTCCACAATAAGCTCAAACATCTACAGTCCATACCCGTGTATCTATATGTGTGTATCAAACAGAGTCAGCGAGTCCTCTGTATTAAATACCGTATGTGTATGCACTGTGTAAATATCAATTGTTATCTAACCCCACACTGCACATTATATTCTCATTCAATAAAAATAACAACCAGATATAAAACAACAACTTTCCCTGTAGAATATTCATGTGAGAAAAACTAACATCATGAATGTTTATTAATTGAATATGTACACAGGATGTTTTGGTGTTGTTTGAAACTAGGGTAAGATCTATTATAAATGCATAAGCAAACAGAGAAGACCCTTCGGGAATCGTGTGACCTGGGTCCAATTTGTTTTAAAAGGCATGAAAAGCGCTTATATGAGGGAAAGAGTAAATACAAAAGACGGACAGCAGTGATCCTATGGACCCTTTGTGTGCATAATTATGACAAATGTACCAATTGTGTTTTAACAAAACATTCAGGAAAAATGCTTTAAGCTGTAACTACTTCATTTGTTTCATATCTGTGCTGAGGCATATCAGAAAAATTGTTAAATATAAGCACTTACATTTAGCCCAAAACAAACATTCGGTAACAGATAATTTGCATATTTCAAAGTTTTTAATATCAAGTTCACAGATCGAATAATTGCATCATTACACATGGTTGAAAAATAGAAATTCATACACGATCTACACGATCGTGCGAATAGCTCCCTTATCCCATTCACGCATATTGACGCCTTTTGACACCTCTGTAAAAGTCCTTTTATGAATAAATTGTGATAAAAGAAAACATTTGCTCCATTGGAGTAAATTCTCTTTTTATCACATAGATTTCAAAACTACACAATTCTAAAATAATTCCTTTGCTCTAGTAAATGCTTCCTTTTTGGTAGATTTATTCATAGAGGTAGGGTCTACACATAGCCTTTGAGGGAATGGGTTAATAAATAATATATAAATATGGCATTGTATGATATTTGAGTTTGACAATATTTATATAAAATTATTTTAAATTGATTAAACTTTGCAACATTATCAAGAAATGGAATTTCAACTATACCGTAGTTACTTATATTTGGAACTGCAAATTACATTAACATTTGTAGACACCATCCTCCTATTCCTAACCTGGTAAATATGCATGTAATAAGTACTGAATAAGTGAGTATTGATTGGCTGATTTTTTACAGCGGTATTTGAAATCCTCATTTTTTAGCATTGCAGAAACCTTAAAATCAGATCTACATAATTCCATAAAAACAGACGGCTCCTGCAGGAACTGTCTGATCTTGGTCAATTATCCGTGTAAAGACGTTAAAAAAGACATGCCCATCAGGTTAAGGCTTAACAAAATTTGAAATATTAAATTGTACATTTAATAAATAAGTTATTGTTGTTGCAGTATTTCATCCACCAGTGCGTGTTTATCAAAACAACAACAACTATATTACATAGGATATAAATTTAATTTCTTCATACGGTCCTTGACATTCGTCTTGGTATGCTTCTTTCTATAACACGTTTATTGGTTAGAAGCAATTATGTTTGTTTATGAAATTATCATATACCTGGCTCTTTAGTTTTTGTCTGCGCCAACAATTCACGTTTAAGTCTTTACCTTATACAAATAAGTTAATGAATATTCACGATTTTTTAATTCATGCTTAAATATTCATTGTGAACAGGATTAACCTTTAACCCTTTCCCTCATGTTGACGACTTTTGACGACTCTGTAAAAGTCACGTTGTGAAACCATTGTGATAAATAGAGCATTTGCTCCTATAGGAGCAAATGCTTTATTTATCACAATTGTTTCAAGCTACAAAATTCTATTTTTTCCATTTCTCTAGTTAATGCTCCTTTTCAGTAGATTTATTCAAAGAGGTTGGATCTAAAAATAGTCTATGAGGGAAAGGGTTAAATAAACGTTCTGTGATGTGTATAATGTATTCGTTAACCCCACAACCCATAGATAAGCACTTTAACGCCTTGTAAATAGAGTAGACCCATATCAGACGGCTAATTAATAGTCATGCATACATTATTCCTTACATGAATATTTATGCAGTAAAGGGTTTAACCCGTAGCCTGTTCAATATTCATGCAAGAAATAATGACTTAATGAATATTTATTAGCCGGTTTTTTATAATGATGCATGAACATACGATGTTTTTATTTGGGCAGACACTGTATACTTCCACAGACACACAGAGCAGACCCTGATCAGACGGGTCCTATAGGAGCCGTCTGATTTGGGTCTACTCTGTTTGCAAATGCATGAAAAGGCGCTTATATGAAGGAAAACGTTAAAGTAAACCATTTCAGACAAATATGAAACAATATTTCATTTTCACCTGCATGGTTCCCCGTCCTAATGTAAGTTATTCTTTCTCCGCCTCATCAATAAAGTAGATTAATGATTGCAAGGAGTGTCCAATCAACTCTAATCTGACTTGAGGCAAAATGAAATACTGAACAATCCATAGATCTTTTTCTTAACATGGTGAAATACATTGCTGCCGCTCACCTACCATCGAACGACAAGCTATTGAAATGAATTTTACCATAAATTCAATATTTTCACTGTACTTTATAATGACTTCATAAAAAAACCCACAATACGATGGATTACATGTAAATTCTCGAAGAAACTTATATTTCCCAGTAGAAACTGGCGTAAGTAAAGGAAAATGGACCGTGTGATCATTCTTAGCCTTTACCATGCCATGAACGAGTTTGTAAAATAACAGACCTAGATGAGAGTACCAGTAGTGTGACGTCTCATCAGGATCCAAACTGATTGCAGTTTTGTTGTACAGTAAAACCTGTCAACAGCTAGGTCTAAGTCTGGCTTATAAAGACATGTGGTAGCTTAATGTAGGACGAAAGTTATGCAGAAAGCTCCTAGAGGAGCTTTCTGCATTTCTTTCGTCCTACATTAAGCACCCACCTGCTCATAGATACAGTCATGTCTAATCACTGTATGACCGTCATAGACAGGCACTACTGTACTCTGGAAATAAAACAAGAGCAAATTTGTAAAAAATAATTCGCCCACCAGGCTAAAAGTTAAGCTGTCTGGAAACAAAGTCACAAATAGTTTTACGCTACACCAGTAACCAGTTTCTTTACTGGACACGACAAATTACCCACAGTGCATAGTAAGTATCCAACGGTTAACCGTTTCCCTCGTGAATATTCATGTCAACGTCAACATAAATGTTAACCCTTTCCCTCATTTAGACGTGTTTTCACGCATTTGCAAACAGAGTAGACCCAGATCAGACGGCTCCTAGAGGAGCCGTCTGATCAGGGTCTGCTCTGTTTGCTTATAGAATTTGATAGATCTGTTTCTTTACTTTCTAAAATGTCTACAATGTTCCACCTTCCATATTTCTTTATAACTATTTTGTTAATGAATATTCAATAGGTATTGAAATTTGGCCTAAATACAGAACAGGGAAAAGGTTAATAAGCAACGTTTTACCATGGCAGAAACTGTATATACAAAACTATATCTGTAACCATTTCCCTGTCCAATATTCATGAAAGAAATGATGACACCGTGAATATTTATTAGCTGATCTTCGATAATGTTTGCAAGAATATTTTTGCTTTGACAAAAATGTAGAATCAGATCTACGTATATCATGTCAAACGCAAACAGAGCAGACGCTATAGGAGCCGTCTGATCTGGGTCTTCTCTATTTGCAAATACGTGAAAACGCGTTTATTTGAGGATTAAGAAAACAGAACAAAACCTGTAACAGCCGTTCGATATGGGTCTACTCTTTTTGCGACCTTGCCATAAAGGCGTCTGTGTGAGAAAAAGGATTAAAAGGGTGGACATTAATGACAAAAAGATGAAAACAGTGTTCATCTAAATACCACCATTCTATTGACAAATGTATTATACAAATGTAGTCCTTTCGGTTTCTGTGTTATATCAGATAACAGTTTTCTTGCTAAAGAACAACGGAACATGCAACTCTTACTCACTATTTTCAGCTGAATATTCATGAGGTAAAATATTAAATTTGCATACAGTAAAATCTCGATTATTCGAATTTTCGTTATAAACGAATTTAGACCCTTTTAAGCAGGTGGCTGCTTAATGCATGATGAAAGCCACGCAGAAAGCTCCTAGAGGAGCTTTCTGCATGACTTTCACCATGCATTAAGCTGCCACCTGTCTTAAAGATCGATAATAATACGTATTTTAGTGTTCGGATAATCGAGGTTTTACTGTATTTATTTTCGTTCTGAATCAATCGGTATACTTGGGTTTGTCGGCTTCCTGGAAACGTTAATACTTTCTGGCCCAATAGCGGCACATGCTTTAGTTATGTCATACAAAAACATAACACAAACACTGAGAATGTTTACAGAGCATGTATTATGCTTGTTTGTTTAACTTGAAATAAGTTTCTTATAAAACCAGATTAAAGTGGAAAACTTTGAATGTACTGAATTAAAAACGATATTGCTATCTATAACTTTCAATTAAGCTCTAAACATTTTAAAGGAGCATGATAACAAACATATGGTACCATCGCCTGTGTTTACAGAGAATTCTTGTTTTGACCGTAGGTCGATTTAGAATCAATAACTTTAAACCCTTTCTCCCATATAGACGACGTTTCATCATTATCATAATCATCATCATCATTCTTACTTCTATCATTATCATAATCATCATATCATTCTTACTTATATCATTACCGTTTCAATTATCATTTCTATCAATTTGTGGTTATTTTCTGAAATGCCTATGGAAAGGCATGTTCGATTGTATCTTTACAGAAGTCATTACAGTAAAACCTCTCTATAACGACCACTGAATTACATTAAGTATTTTGTGTTAAAGGCAAGTGGATGCTTAAAGCACGGTGAAAGTAAAACAGAACGCTCCTATAGGAGTGTTCTGTTTTTTTCTTTCACCTTGCTTTAAGCAACCACCTGCCCCAAATACCAACTAATTAACACAATTTAGTGGTCATTATAGAGAGGTTTTACTGTAAATGCTTTCCTTCGTTCCCTTGTTGGAAAAGACATAGATCAAACAAAAAGTCCAAAGTCATGTATGCATATGTTATACACCATTTTCTATCTCCCATTTCAAACACCCCGTTCTTTGAGCAGTACTTTTATGTTCTATATATATCTTGTGTATTCTTAATTATTGTATGGACATTATATTCGCATTTTCATTTTGTTCCGCGTTTCTCCTCGAATATTGGTACATTCAAAAGATTAATTACTTTATTTATGCTTTTTTGAAAGCATTTTAAAGAAATGTAGCATTAAGCCCTAGAGGATCATAAAGATTATTGGAACACTTGGGGACCTTCTCAAAACAAATATCCTCTTTATTTGTCGACTGTGCCATGGTGGAGAAAGAGCCAATATAATTATGTTAACCCTTTCATTCATATAAACGCCTTTTCAAGCATTTGCCAACAAAGTAGATCCAGATCAAACGACTCCTATAGGAGCCGTCTGATCGGGGTCTGCTCTGCTTGCTTATGGTATAATATACATCCGATTCTACAGTTTCTGCTTGAGCAAAAATGTTATGTGTTTATATGCCATTATAAAAAGTAATCTAATTAATACTAATGATGTCATTATTTTTTACATGAATAGTGAACAAGCAGAACAAGTAAAGGGTTAAGAACAGTTAGCTATCATTGTCGCAGATCTCAATATCTCTGGTCTATCTATATATCTCTTCTTTCCCCACCAAGGATATTGTGTGGGTACTCATTAGAATCTGGTACTCACTAGAATCACCTCTGCGTTATAACGATCACCAACAAGACAGTGTTTGGCACACGCTTTTCGAAAACTTTTACTTATAATATCTAAAAACCCATCTTATCTATAGCTCTAGAGTAATATCTAACTCATTCTCTCCTAGGCTATTTTAGACCCAACCTCTTTGAATGTATCTACTGAAAAGGAGCATTAACTAGAGAAAGGGAAATGTTTAGAATTGTGTAGTTCTGAAACCTTTGTGATAAATAGAGCATTTGCTCCTTAGGAGCAAATGCTCTATTTATCACAATGGTTTCAAAATGTGAATTTTATAGAGACGCAAAACTGCGTCACTAGGGGGTAATGTGTTAAGGGTGTGGGGCCTGTCCTCCTAAAGATAGTACGATTAGTTCTAACATACAGCAATCGCAACAGGAAGTTATGCATGTCAATACTTCCGATTTTTATTGTCCTACGAAATCAGTTTAATTGCTGCATACTAAAATACCCAGAGGAGCCGTCTGATCTGGGTCTACTGTGTTTGCAAAGGCGTAGAAAGACGCATTTATGGAGTAAAGACTTAATCGCGCATGGTTTGAGTTATTATAGTCCGCTTAGCCTGGACCCTGATCTTGAATAAGTATGTTTGTCATGCCTATACATCAGATTTGCCGTCGGTATTGTCCTATATATATTTGGATGCTTACTCATTTTATTACAAAGCGTTTTTCCAGGCTTCTCTGTTGTAATTTGGCCATGCTGTAAAGAGATGAAATATGACAGCAAACTCACAGATATTGTGAACAATGAGGGACAAGGGCCAACCGTATTCATGTGACTGAGCTCTCTAATTAAGTTGGAAGGCCGATCTATAATCTACAACACAGCCTGTAATTTGGCCACAAGGTTGATCAAACTCGTTCAGTTTTTATTTGCTAGCCTTTAGACATAAAATTGAGCAATCCATGCACGTTAAAACGAAATGCCCCGTAAATATGATTTAATTGCAATATAAAATCTTGGGGTATCCACGGAAACAGTTTCAACGAGAAGTCACAAAATGTACAGTATAATCTGCTCACAATCACTTAACCCTTTCACCGCCGAAGTCGCATAAATGCACCATGACAAATAGTGCAGTCCCAGATCAGACCCCGCCTTTTCAAGGAGCCGTCTGATCAAGGACTTCACTTTTTGTCTCATTCTCTATTTCTATTTATGTGCTTTATTCTTTTAAAATTTGCATTTATTTATCTCATTTCCTTATTGCATCGAATGATTTAACAAACTTTGTATTGCAGACGACAATTAGAAATTTGGCGCCGAAAGGGTTAAAAGTGAAGCCTATTTCTGGATTTTTAAAGCAGGTGGTACATTAATACAGGGCGAAGGTTTACTGAAAGGTCCTCTGGGAGCTTTCTGCATTACGTTCGTCCTGCATTAAACAACCACGTGCTCTTATAGACATCTATGGTCAGCCATTAAATGGCCGCTATAACAGGCTATACTGTATTTTCCTTGTCTCTTACATTCTCTAATACTTGCAGATGGCTTACTTTCGTTAGAGTTGAAGGACATAGACTAAATATCAGATCATCACAAATTGCGTATTGGTTGTTAGATAATAACAGCTCAACCTTTAACGGGTATCAGGATCATTGGTGATTACCTTAGCAAACAATTTAACCCATTCCCTCGTGAATATTCAAGATAATAGTGACATTATGAATAATTATTAGCTGATTGTTAATAATTGCTTATGAACATAGGTTGTTTTGGCCATGACAGAGATATCATTTCTATACATGTATAACGCAATACACAAGTAGAGCAGAACCTGGGTCCATGCTTATAAAACCTTTAGTTGAGTCTGAGTACGTTCTCAAGCTTTTGATTGGTCAGATTTGAGCCTCTGGCTCAAATCTGACCAATCAAAAGCTTGAGAACTCAAATCTGACCAATCAAAAGCTTGAGAACGAAACTCAGACTCAACTAAAAGCTTTATAAGCATGGCCCCTGATCAGACGAGTAATCTGATCTTTGTCTACTCTGTTTGCAAAGGCGTGAACATGCGTCTCGAAGAGGTAAAGAGTTAACTGAAGGTGGGTACATAGTATATGCATAGCCTGAGTTGGTTTATTTTATGCAAATTATGTTCGTAAACTGACAAGAATATGTCTGTCTAACCAGATAGTACTTGGCAAAGTCAACCTTTTTATTTTGCTTTTCCATGTCAATTTTCATTGCAATATGCTGTATATAAAGTTACATGTATAAACTATTAATAACAACTCTTTTCATCGCCAAAGTCGCGGGAAAGCGACTCACATGGTTTGCTGCAATGGACAAATCTGTGGCTATCGTTAAAAACAGTTTGGACCCAGATGAGACACCAAGTTATGAAATAACTCGACGTCTCATCAGGATCCAAACTGTTTTCCAAACCGCTTACCAGGAAATGAAGGAAAGTTCACATTGACAGACGACATTGTTTGCAGACGAAATTTATTTGGCATCAAAAGAGACAGTAAAGTCTAATCAAGTTTTCATTGTCACAAATCCTGACTGCCCTAATTACCCTTGCTAGTCCGATACCAAGTCCCGAGGTTATAAAACGTTTTGCTTCAGTCTGAGATCATTCTCAAGCAGCTTGCTCAAAATCTGACCAATCAGATACTTCATAATGGTCTCAAACTCAGAGGTTTTATAGCCTCGGACCCAGATCTCATCTCTCCATCTATTTTTAAAGCTAACCTATTCCCTCATAGGTTATTTTAGACCCAACCTCTCTGACAAAATCTACCCAAAGGAAAATGCTAGAATTGTGTAGTGTTGAAACCATTGTGATAAAGAGAGCATTTGCTCCATAGGAGCAAATGCTCTATTTATCACAATGGTTTCAAGAAATGACTATTACAGAAGCGTAGAAATGCGTAATTAAGGAGGCAATGGTTAATAATTCATTTTAGCTCCAATGCCATAACTTTATATTTGACTGACAATTGCAGCAAATAGTGTAGACTGATCAATTTGCAGTTAAATCTATGACTGCATTATTTGCTCAAGTCTGTGAATCTAGGGTGTGACCGTGTCTAAACGCTGTCTAATGAACACAGCAAATTACAACGCGGTGGGTAAATTATTTCGAACCAATAGAAACCACTTTAAAGTAACAAATACCTAGGTGTTATTTCAAAGTAAAGCTGTTAAGCTTTAAATAATTTTAACACGCGCAAAAAGGAAGAAAATTCAATAGATTCAAGAAGATTGCACGATTGCATGTTTTTGTCAAACTGTCGAGGAAAATGTGTTATTCTGGACATTACCAAGTTCCGATTAACCCTTATTCCGGTGTGAAAAAACAATGTCTGCTCAACTTTGGTCCTTGTCCATTTTGACTACTTCGGTTTCGATAAAGCTTTTTTTTCAGTAACTATTGACCGAGTGTCAAACACCATGGATTCTGATGAAAAGCCGGGTTACTCGGCGCCTCAACTGGATCCAAGCTGCTTGCAAATTCTGCGGGTCAGGTCACGGTTAGCGGGAGAAGGGTTAAGATGTAAAGATATTTGTTAACCCTTTCCCTCAATAGGCTATTTTTAAATCCAACCTTTTTGAATGAATCTACCCAAAAAGGAGCATTAACTAGAGAAAAGGATTTTTTTAGAATTTTGTAGTTTGAAACCATTGTGATAAATAGAGCATTTGCTCCTATAGGAGCAAATGCTCTATTTATCACAATGGTTTCAACAAGTCACTTTTGCAAAGGCGTCAAAAGGCGTCAATATGAGGGAATAATAATAATAAAAGACTTTATTTAAAGAGGGAACGCATTTGGTAAAAATACAATCTTCCATGCGGAATGGGTTAAAGCATCCGTTACAATAATTCAGCATTTAAAAATGGTTTATGTAATACTTCAATATTCCTTGTACGACAGACCCCCAGCAAAGCTATTGAAAAAGTGTCCTGATAACGGTTGTAAGTGGACACTTTTGTACGCACGTGATTCTTGTGGTTAAAACCTATCTACCTAGGATTTGAATTGGGTGAACCAAGGGGAAAACAGTTTGTACTCATTTGTGAAATATTCATTTTTATTCATTTTTAATCAAAATTAAAAGTCTACAACGTACTGTCGTACAAGTAAGATACATGTACTCGTCTTACTACCAAAGTGTCTTCTTACAACCGTTATCAGGACAGTTTGTTCGCATGACCTCAGACAAGTGTCCTCGGCTACGCCTCGGACACGTCTTCGGTCATGCGAACAAACTGTCCTGATAACGGTTGTAAGAAGACACTTTGGTAGTAAGACTCGTACTGTATCTATTACTTATTTGAAACAAAATCATACTGCCATGATTGCATTTCAAAAGTTGATGTTTTGACGAAATCACACGGAATACCACTCGCGAGAAAATGTGGATATCTGAATACAAACATGTCGCCGACAGCTATCTGACCTGACGATGTCAACATGAATAGAAGATATTCTCTGTACGCCGACTTCATTACAGCAGTAGACATGTCACATATAACCTCACTGTCCTGTGAAGTTCAACTAGCCAAGTAATGTTGAAGTGCATCAACTAACTGACCAATGTTTGCCGATATTCAAATCTGACCGTATGACCACATTTATTCAGTCTGGATATGATTGTTTCTGATAAAAAAAATAGCGTTTTCTCTAATCGACAGGTCAACAGGCTTGATATATTAATAGCAAGAGTTTGAAAAATGTTAACATTTTCATCATTGCATTCGAAGTTAAGTAAAGAATAATTGAGAACTTTTTAGACAGGTGGCAGCTTAATGCAGCCTGGAAGTCGTATAGAATGCTCCAAGTATGACTTTCACCATACATTAAGCTGCCACCTGTGTACGTTGATATATTCATTTGGTCAGTAATGACGTCACGATATGTGCCAGGCAACAGAGGAAATATCAAGAAACGGATTGAAGGCGGCATCGTTGTGTTCCATTTTCAAATGTCCACCAAATGGTTGTGTTCTATAAAAAGTTTAAAAACAGTTCCATTTATTTCAATAATTCCATCTTGGAGATTAAGAATCGCCTACAAAATGATGACTTTCTTCATATGAAGTAGCATAAGAAGCTATCTGATATCACAATGCGTGTGTATAATTATGTAAATGTATATCTAAGCTATCTATAAATAAAGCGTTTTTGAAAATATCTCATAACAATTTAAATTAAATTAACTGTTTGGACCATTTTGGACCCTGATCAACTTATATCATAAAATGCATTTGTGAATAAAAAGTAACGATTTAATCACCTCTCAAAATTTATTGTTCTAGAACAAAGTATTATGATTACGATATCGCGAATATATACGGAACCAATCGAGTCACTTCGGGGAACCAGCCGAAAGAACACCGAGTGGTTATGACTGATATGGAACTAAACGGATTATAAACCTAATGAGCATGTACATTTTCATACACTAGCATAACAAATGTTGCATTATTAACACATTTTGCCAGGCAAGGTTGAGTATAAATATAAATAAATTCCTTTCTCATTTTCTACGGTGACAAATTTCTGTCAACACTGAACCCTTAGCTTTTGGATTTTTTCTCTGTCAATACAGGCCGGTATGCGATATAAATATCTAATTACTAAAATCCTACGCTGATGAAATTCGTATAATTACATTAATTTTAAAATTTTGCTTTTTATTACCTTTAACCCATTCCCTCGTAGGCTATGTTTTGAATAAATCTACCGAAAAGGAGCATTTACTAGAGAAAAGGACATCTCAATGGTTTTAAAACTTGACTCTTACAGAGACGTCAAAAGGCGTCAATATGAGGAAATGGTTTAACAACTAAATCATCACATAGACAAGTTGGTGTTTCCTGCATGACTCATACATGTACTTTTCGATTGAACCAGAGACATATACATGTCTCTGATTGAACCATGATTCCCGATAATTCACAACACTTTATCTGCTATAGACGCCTTTTCACACATTTGCAAACAGAGTAGACCTAGTTCGGTCGGTAAATAGCTTCCAGATAATTGTTTAATGGTTCTGTTACCCGACTATAAATAAAGTTTCTTTATCTTGTATCAGACGGCTCCTGTGGAAGCCGTCTGATCAAGGTATTCTGTTTGCTTATCAATCTATACATGTATATATATATATATATAAATAACAAAGCATGTGCTTATATATACCATTCTACAAATCACCTAACAAAAATTCATGATGTCATTATTTCTTATATAAATATTCATTAGGGAACAGTTAAGAAAAGTAGCTGGGTATCTTATGGCAGTACAGGGCAAATAGAATGTTTTAATGATAAGGAAACGCTCTGAATTAATTACAATATTTGACGTTTCACCTGCAAAATATTTATGTCAGACATCAGCAACCTTTCGCGAGAATTAAGTGGCCAAGTGGTGGCAGAAAAATACCATCATATTTTCCAGATCACAATGTTTTTGATAATGCTATATTTAACTAAGGAACTTGGCTTAATGTATCCAATCTATACACATGTGTTTACTGTTACTATACGACCGGGACCGGGCTGGCGTTCAGAGTTCAAACACTTTTAAATTGAGCAAACCGTGTAGACTAAGATCTACTGTCACGTTATCGCGCAACGTTTAACCACGGTCTTAACTAGTCTTAACCCTTCGGTTGCTATTCACGTCAATATACCTACCTGTAAATAGTGAAGACCCAGATGAGACAGCTCCTGCAGGAGCAGTCTCATAAGGGTCTGCTCTATTTACAAGTTGATTGTGCAACCAGTGCACTCCACAGCAGTGATTGCACAACGAAATACTCATACACAGTGAAGATATATGTAATTATACAACAGGGCATGGGTAAAGAAGGAGAAATGTATTTTAAAATTTAGCAAGATAAGGGTTAACTGGTTAAATATAACTTTAATCTTTAGCCTGCTCAGCAAAATATTTTTACTGAATTGTTCACCTACTACATTTTCAAAATTCAAGCTATAATCACTTTGTCTACCAAAACGCAATCAGGTTGTCAAACAGTTTGGATCCTAATGAGACGCCGAGTTACTCGGCGTCTCATCTGGATCCAAACTGTTTGCATAAGTATTAACTCATCCGCCTATAGCAGGCTAATCAGCAAATGAGATTTGGCGACTCCGTCGAAGTCTATGTTGTGGTCATCGTTTAAAAACATGTCTCCGAAACATCAGGATTGGTGGAGAATTACCGATGATTATACTATGGAAATACGCCCCTTAACTCATTCCCTCATTAGCTATGTTAGATCCAACCTTTTGGAACAAATACAGTAAAATCTCTCTATAACGGCCACTAAAATGTGTTAATTAGTTGGGATTTAGGGCAGCCACCTGCCTTTAACACAAACTACTTGATGTAATTTAGTAGCTGTTATAGAGAGGTTTTACTATATATCGAAAATGAGCATTTACTAGAGAAAAGTAAACTTTTAGAATTGCGTAGTGAGACCATTGTGATTTATTAAAAAAAGAGACTTTTACAGAAGCGTCAAAAGGCGTCAATATGAGGGAATGGGTTAACTTTAACTGATCTGTCCTAATTGGACGACATATTCTAACACAATACAAAGGACTAAACTGTTTGCAAAGTACTATTTTCCAGTGGCGACATTCATGTTATATTCCTTTGCATTTGATAAGACAGTGTGTAATTATTCGCGGTCTAAAATGCATGGCTCGTTTCAGCATGTTACGGGTTCATCTTATACAATTTCGTTTCATTCACAAGCTTCAAGGCACGTATGTATTGTACTGACGCCAACGCGTGAGCTGAATAACACAAAGTGTACATGTAGTTATGTTTATTTTTTTATGTTATCCCTAAGCCCTTTCCCTCATATTGACGACTTTTGACGACTCTGTAAAAGTCACTTTGTGAAACCATTGTGATAAATAGAGCATTTGCTCCTATAGGAGCAAATGCCCTATTTATCACAATTGTTTCAAACTACAAAATTCTAAAATTTTCCTTTTCTCAAGTTAATGCTCCTTTTCGGTAGATTTATTCAAAGAGGTTGTATCTAAAAATAGCCTATGGGGTAATGGGTTAACGCCCTCAGCGCGACTTGACTCGCATTTGCAAACATATTGAATCCAGATGAGACGCCGAATAAATGGGCGTCTCGCCAGCATCAGAGTCGTTTCAATCCCAGTCAACAGTTTCTCAATAGCTTGATCGATCGGAAGTAGTCAAAATTTCACCAGATCCAAATTCCCTCTTAGACTGGTTTTAGACCCAACCTCTCTGAGCAAACCTATTGAAAAGGAACAAATACTAGAAAAAAATGATTTTTAGAACTGTATACATTTGAAACCAATGTGATAAATAGAGCATTTGCTCCTTATAAGGAGCTATTGCTTCGTTTTATCACAAATGACTTTCACAGGGGCGTCAAAGGGCCTCAGTAGGAGGGAATGGGTTAACCGCACAGCATAAGACACATAATACATGCACATTTATAGTGATCGTAAACGAAATATGGTGGCTCCGGACAAGCCGTCCCATTGAAGGCATGTGTTTGGAGTCTGTTAAATTGAGCATGTTTAATATCGAATGAGTATTAAAGTCGGACGAGTGTCAAATCTGTAGATCCTGATGGAAACAAGAGCATGATTGACATTTGACCACAAATGCCTTTCATTGTCGAGTAAATAAATCATGATATATACATGTACACTTCCGTTGCGTATCTCCATTCCTATCTTTGGCCAAAATCAGCTTATATAAATCCTTGTTTTGACGTCATGAATAAGAGAGATGATTGGTAAAATGGGATACTATGTAAGATGGCCCCAGTCTCCCATCCATATAAATATGGTCTATAATTACACCGGAATTTCTCCTAAATCTGGTCATTATAAATCCAAAAGAAGAATCTAAAGTGACCATGCAAAACAAGTCTCCTTCTAGGCTTTCAGGATCCAACCTCTTTGAATGAATCTACCCAAAAGGAGCATTTACTAGCGAACGGTAAACTTTTAGAATTTTGTAGTTTGAAACTATTGTGATAAATAGAGCATTTGCTCCTATAGGAGTAAATGCTCTATTTATCACAATGATTTCAAGAAGTGGTTATTACAGAGGCGTAGAAAGGCGTGTTTATGGAGGAATGGGTTAAACTTAACACCAGCACCGGAGTGTCAGGTGGCAGCTTAGTTAAAGTCAGACAAAAGCTCCAAAAGGAGCTTTCTGCATGACCTTTACCCAGCATTAAGCAGCCATCTGCCTAAAAAGACCTAAATTGTTCTGTATAAAAAAATCCGGTTTAAAGGGGGTCTACTGTATATGCTAGGCTGGCTGTTATAAAATAACCGTCAAGGAATGACCCACAGATGACCGACCGTGATCAAATTTCACATCTGACGGAAAAAACTGAGCTCACTGACACGACAAAAACACGATAACCAATTTCATTAAACTCTCGAATAATTGCGCACTACCTGACAGCGTAATAAAAATTGATCACGTTCAAGGAACATCCCGGGAAACGATCTATTACGATATCACCAAGCAAAACACAAACATATCCTTGCCACAAAGGAAAACGTGGTCAGCTTCAAAACTGCCATCAGCTAATTTTTTCTGAATTTTACTACACCCTCTCGTCAGCCGGTAATACATCACAAACGTGGCAAATAGTTTATTATTAGATAGAAAGTTCGTTGGAGTTTGATTTAAATAAAGCAATTATGTAAGTTGACTAAAATTTTAGTCAACGAAGGGATATCGGTCGGCGAGTTTACAAATCGTGACAGATAAAGCATTTGATTTTCGGGTCTGAGAGATATTTAACTTTAAGCTTTCTAATTAAGTATCGTCTTTAAAGATAATCACTTGCTGCAATTTTTACAAAAGGCTTTCACCAATTTATATTCGAAACTGCGGCCATTTTCTCAAACTGACTGGATTCGGATGAGGTGTTGGATAGTTTGTCATCTTACCATGATTCAAACTGTTTGTATAGACGGATTCAACAACAACATGTTACTAGTTAAAATAACCTAAATGCTCAGCAAAATATAAAGTACATGTTGTACTGTACATGTGCCTACTAGAACTCTGAATGGCGATACTGGGTATGGTAATGTTGGAGATGAATATAACCTTCTACTCTTTGAAACAGTGCGTGTCCAACCCTCTCGGCTTAGCGTATTTGAACGAAACTTCATTGATAAATATAATGCTCAATCAGCTTACTGATTACAGATTTGTATGGCTCACATAAAATATTGGACGACACGGACACATTACTTCGATTGCAAGCAAAAACGGAATATTTTTGGGCGTCTGTGTTTAAATAAACTCTTCCAACACTGATGATTTCAGAGTGGACTAGCCCATCAGTGTTTTACTACAGAATCAACTCAGTATGAAAGACATTAACTTGTTTGAGGATAATGAACGACAAACAATGCAGACTCTACACTGTTTGTAAATACCAGAGCATTCGTGTCCCGAATTCAAAGGATTAAATTTTTGATGGACGCCAAACGATTGCAATACCATGATGTATATTTCAAAGTAAAATTTCATTAAATCAATTCCCGATTGGCGGGAATGATAATTGACCATCTTCATACCGCCCAGTCGTCCACATAAATCCCATCAACTTAGAAGACAATGAAACAGTCATCACACATACTAATAGACAGACAATTTTATTTTCTGTCTTTTTTGGGTGCCATAAGTCTGAATAAACGTTTTAGGTATTATATGTCTAAATAAATAGAGAAGCTGTTCGTAAAACAAATCAATGACTTGGACACAGTGACGCGTTTCACTTCTGAAATCTGACAATAGAATACTTAAATCAAACTAGTCAATAACAGTACATACCGGATACTGATATAAAAAATCAGTATACAATTAAAGTCTTATTTTCTGTTTCTTCATACTTATTAGTTGATTCAGATTGAGTTTTTTTCTTGAAAATAACAGCACACTTACTCTATTTGATGGGATGGTATCTGGGTCCATGCTTATAAAACTTTTAGTTGAGTCTGAGTTCGTTCTCAAGTTTTTGATTGGCCTTTGGCTCAAATCTGATCAATCAAAAGCTTGAGAACTCAAATCTGACCAATCAAAAGCTTGAGAACAAAACTCAGACTCAGCTAAAAGCTTTATAAGCATGGACCCTGATTATAAATATATGGCACTTTATCCGTTTACTCTGTAAATACGTTTTTATGCTTTGAAAACAGAGAAGACACTGACCATGGTCTGTTTTGTTTGCTTATGAAATAACATAGATCATATCATTATAAAATTCAGGGTATTTATTCATTGTGCCATTATTTCTTATATGATTATTCTTGAAGTAAATGGTTAAAACATTCTCAAATCATTGATTGTTAGGTAGCCAGTTTCCTGCACTACCAATTTGAGTTTGAGGTTTTCAGCTACAAAAAGCATGTGTAATTGAAAATGTTATTGAAGATAATTTGTCCATCATATTTAGCCAGTCCTCCTGAGACCACTTTCTATATAATAGCGCTATCAATTTCTAGGATGGTTGAAAACATACATTTCACAGAAAGCAGACTGGGAAAGAAAATGTTAAGTGTGAAATGCAGGTATTTCGTCGCAATGTTTCACGGTAGTTCGAAAATGTACGCTTTGAATTATATTGAATAGAATAATTTTTTTGTAATGGAACAAAACTTCAGCTATCACAGAAACCGTAGAATCATATCTGTTTCATTTCATAATCAAACAAAGCTGACCTTGAACAGACGGCTGCTACAGGAGCCGTCTGATCATGGTCTACTCTGTTTGCAAAGGCGTGAAAAGGCTGTTTACGTT
This sequence comes from Azorinus chamasolen, assembly GCA_963576725.1. Taxonomy (NCBI): domain Eukaryota; kingdom Metazoa; phylum Mollusca; class Bivalvia; order Cardiida; family Solecurtidae; genus Azorinus; species Azorinus chamasolen. The sequence continues at coordinate 87,605,371 of OY755236.1, read as the reverse complement.
TGCTCCGAAATATCGCCCTAGATAATAACTTATCCTGGCAGTCTTTTTGAATTCGGAGTTTCGAACCTAGTGACCAAAAATACAGAGGTGACCAGTGACTAAACGTACAGAGCTCTCTCTTGGTATTTATGTTACGGCAAATTTTGCATCAACTTAAATGGAAAACCATTGCACCAGTCAAGCTCTACAGCCTAGAAAAAACGTATCACTACACTGGGAACCTAGCCTGAAGGGTACGGCGAGATGTGTATTCCCCACAGACAGGACCACACACGACTGTGTCAAAGTCAACACAGACCATGGAAGTCTTTATAAATTATCGATCAATAGGAATAAACTACAATCAAACATCGACTTTAAACTCTTATTAAGAGTATATGAAAATGCCAGAAAACAAACCAAATCTTTTCACTGGAAATCATAATTTTAAAGACATAGTTGAACCGGGTTAAACTCCATAAATATTCATGTAAAAAATATGACACCATAGATATAAATTACCTTTTATAGCGATTAATGAATAACGGAATTTTTGGCCCAGAGAAAAACTGTTGAATCAGATTAGTAAACAGAGCAGACCCTGGTCATACGAATCATACAGGGTATATTCTGTTTTCAAAGGTTTTGAAATGTGTATGTGTGGAGTAAAGAGCTAGCTCTAACCGAACACGTGTACAGTAAACCCCCTCTAGACAGGACGTTCAATTTAGTATAAATATCTGTTTTGGAGACAGGTGGCAGCTTAATACAAGGTGAAAGTCATGCAGAAAGCTCCTCTAGGAGCTTTCTGCATGACTTTCACCCTGCATTAAGCAGCCACCTGCATACAGGTATCTTGATTATTCTCTACTAGAACTCCGGTTTAGAGAAATTTACTGTATATTAAAACTTCTGTGCTAACAAAAAATATAAAGTTGACTGCCATATGTAAATTTGCAGGCTTATTCATTTTCCAAGTTGTTTGGGTTATTCCGTGATTAAATAAATAATATATTTGGTAGCCTTGAAAATAATTATGAGGTTGCAATCTTTATTTTAACTATTCAGACTGAAAGAGACATGGTAAAGGCTATTTTGTTAATCAACAAACACAATTCGACCATTAAAAAATCCAACCATGTCTAATGGTATATTATGTCGAACTATATATATATAGTTATGATTCAAACATTAATTATGTTCTAGGGATCCTTAAACTAGCAAAACATCATTGTCACATGTAAACAAATTGATGCTAGATAAGGAGCGTCTAGACGAAAGCAAAACGTTTTAAAAAAAATATGGAACTTGCATAGCTGTTGTTTTGGGTTCTTTTAATTTACATAAATTTAGTTTCGTAACGAATTCTTGTAAAAGCCTTGGACTTCTATGTTTGAAGATGCCTATGGGTAATTTGTAGCATCTCGCTAACGTTTCTGTTATGGTAACAATAAAAGAACAATCAAGAAAGCTGTTCTGTGAGTTGTCATTCCTGTCTACGTCAGTGAAGGGTGGTGTGTAATATCTCAATGATCGAGAGGGAACAAATCAAGTTAAATTGTTTCATTTGAAAACTGGTGTGTCTTATTACTGTTATATGGTATTATTCGCATAAACAAATGTGCTAATTCATGATTATGATTTATGCTTAACTTATTTATGTCCTTTTTATAGAGATATAGAACAAAACTGTAGTTTTAATCCCGAAGGCACCCGAAGAAGTGAACACTCTCTTCGGGTGTGCAATAAAGGTCAAAACAGTAAAAACAATCTTGCATGAGCAGGCAGGACTCATTCAAAATATAGGACGAGTTCATTACGAAATACAGGTTAAAACGGCTTACATGACTATACAAATATACATAGATATGACCTCCCCGTGGATGTTGTTTTCTGTCACCATGGAAACCAAACAAGGTTTGCTGCGTAATTTAAAGCTCACTGGTAACACTACAGGTGATGCATACAGCGCAAATATAGAACGGCGCTTAAGACAGACAATTTGTGTTTAACCCTTGACCTTATAGAGACGTATTTTTATGCATTTGTACATAGAGTAGAACAAGATCAGACATATCATGTGGGGCTGTCTAATTACGCTCTGCTCTGCTCGATTATTGCATAATATAGATCTGATTCTAGTGTCTGTCATTATAGAAATCGTCCTTGTTCATAATGCCATTATAAAAATGCAGCGATTTAATATTCATACAGTCATTATTTCTTACATGAATATTCATTAATAGGTAAACTAAAGAGTTTAGCTGACATTGTGTTCGCTGGTATTTGTATCTGATAGGGAGTCATCAATTGTAATTGCCGATATAAATACAGTAAAAACTCGATACTACGAACTTTTAGTAATGAAGAATGTATTCCTATCTAGGCAGGTGGCTGCTTAATGAAGGGTGAAATCTTGCAAAGAGCTCCTAGACTTTCGCCCTAAATTAAGTTGTCACATATGTTCAATATGATCAATAATGACCAGTGCATGACCAGTGCGTATTTGAGTCTTCATAGTAAAGAGTTTGACTGTACATGTACACCACATTCCCTCATATTGACGCCTTTTGACGCCTCTGTAAAAGTCACTTTGTGAAACCATTGTGATAAATAGAGCATTTGCTCCTATAGGAGCAAATGCTCTATTTATCACAATGGTTTCGAACTACAAAATTCTAAAAAAAAATCTTTACTTTAGTTAATGCTCCTTTTCGGTAGATTTATTCAAAGAGGTTGTATCTAAAAATAGCCTATGGGTAATGGGTTAAGCCACATGTATATGGCCAGATACATAATTTATTGACCTCAAACAGAATACTACAGAAACCGACATACAATATGTGTGTATATTCGCATTGGGAAATTGCTGAAAAGTAAAAGGAAAACAGAGGAGGTTTCTTATCGAAGTCTGTAGATCAATATACATCAACTATAGACATATACACAAGCTATATAGAAACGATAGACGTCACACTATCTGATTACATTGCAATCTATATCAAGTTGGAATAGATAAGCACATCTAATTCAAAGGTATGCCTTCTTTACTTTTACTCTGAATTAAAAATCAATATCTAAGTTGACCATGAACACGAGTAAATAGGCCCCGGCTCGACTCAACGCGCGCCATGTACAAGCAAGGTAAATATTTCACCTGGTTGCGTCGGTGACCGCGGGACTATTTATTTGACCTTGTTTACATACACTTGTGTCGCAGGTTATAGCTACGAGCCTATGATATCTTACCGTTCTTCTTAGAGACATTTGACCAACTAACTCAATGCAATCTAAAAAAAAAACATGGTGCTAGGTGCATATTTTGTTTAACCTTTTTTCCTGAATAATATTCATGTTAGAAATAACGATATAATGGTTGTTTATTTGCAGATTTCTATAACGGGATATAACATAAAAAGAAATGAGTTTTTACCATGACAACTATAGAATCAGACCTATATTTTATTTCATAAGCAACCCGAGCACACCCGATCCTGTAAGAACTGTTCTATCTTGGTCTACTCTGTTTATAAACGCGCCCAATTAACTGAGGAAAATGGTGAATTGGCATCGCACTTTCGTTAAAAATGCAATTACAGTAAAACCCCTCTAATGCGACCACCTAAAAGAGGTATAATTCTGGGTGGTAGAGGCAGGTGGTTGCTTAATGCAGGACAAAAATAATGCAGAAAGCTCCTAGAGCTTTCTGCATTATTTTTGTCCTGCATTAAGCAACCATCTGCTTATAACGACATCCATGTTTATTTCAAGTGGTTGCATTAGAGGGGTTCTACTATATTTTAAAACGCAGTAATTATCTGAAACCTAGTCCTACTTTCCGCGACCTGACTCGCACTTGACAACAACTTGTATCCGGATGATTCGCCGAGTAACTTGTCTCCTCATCAGTATTCAAGCTGTTCGATACTCGGTCAATAGTATTTGAAATGCCTGATCGAATCAGCATTAATCAAAATGCATCGCATTAGAATTTGAGCAAATGTTTGTGTGTTTTTTTCTTAAGTGGGATAAGGGTTATGTATGTATGTATGCATGTATGTGGAATAATTTATCAAGTATTTGTACATGTGCACATGTAAGAAAGAGATAATGTGTGTTACCAACCAACATGGTATTTGCTGGTCTGTTAACAGTTACGACATTGTCCTAAATACTCGGCCAAACAAGTTTATGTGTAGTGTAGAATCAGATCAACTGCTTCTGATGGAGCCGTTTGACTAGTGTCTAAACTGCTTGGCACTCTGACAGTTAAAGTTATCAGAATGTTAACAAACTCAGGTGGAGAGGAGACTGCGTGGTCTAATATTTAATGGTATATAAACTACATTAGTTTCAACCCTTTTCCTAATATAAACGCATTTTAGCGCATTCGCGCATGGTGTCATTATTTCTTTTACATGAATTTTGAACTGGGGAAAGGCTTAATAGCATGGTTAGTTTAATTCAGGCAGGCTGTCTACATGTCATTTAGATAAAAAAAAAGAAGAAGAAGAAGGTAGCTACAGTAAAATACAAGTATTTATATTTAAAAATACTGTCAAGGTATAGAACGCAGACTTAAGTACAAATGGCACGTTTACAAGAATGCGTACTTTATTTCACAACTGTTCAAAATTCAATGCTTTAATATACATCCGTTTTAGACGATAACACAGAATAAAACAATCCAGATCAGAAAAAAATATATTTACATATTCATAAACGCCGTATACCAGCAAAAGTATTTAGAATATATAACGTAAAACAACTTACTAATTCATAACTAAACATCTAGATACATGGAAACTAAATAATTATATCGGGACAGACCAAGCTGGTTTTTGAATGGACAGTTCATTACTTGCCCAGAGGATGTTTCTCCGTAAGCGTGTTATCCAAGGATAGTGTGTCCGGCATAAGGTAAAACATTTGAGGGTTGTGTGATAAAAACTGGCGATTAATAGCATTCGCTTGCTATCCACGTCAATATACCTACCTGTAAATAGTGAAGACCCAGATGAGACAGCTCATCAGGGTCTGCACTATTTACAAGCTGATTGTGCAATCAGTGCACTCCACAGCAGTGAAGATATATGTAATTATACAACAGGACATGGGTGAAGAAGGAGAAATGTATTTTAAAATTCAGCAAGCGAAGGGTTAATAGCCGCGTGTAGCATTTTACATTTAAAATGTTGATGTATTGATTTTATTGCCTCAGTGATGTTACGACGAAATGAATGTATGATTTGTGATCCCATCTTTCATTTTGTGGGCTGGTTGTAATTCATACATGTTCGACACAAACAATGAGCTGTTTACCATGCTGATTAGAATTGTACATTTTGTTAATTTCCTTTGACGTCAATCTTTACGTTTGAAGTTATATGATGTTTAGTCCGGCCTTGGTGCAAACGTCAGTCCACAAGACGACGTGAAGCAATATATACCAGAGTTTGACGAGCTCGCTATATGTACAAGAAAACACAAAGATAAAACATCACATTAGCTGAAAATACATTTATGCTACAGGCAGACACCGTTGGTTGTTATGTGCCATTCATAGTTTTACATTTAGAACAGTCGCTATTTTGTAACTAGATTTTAACCACCGTTTTCTGCATATAAACGCCCATCACGCCTTTGCAAACATAATAGACCCCGATCAGGCGGCTCCTGTCGATCAGGGTATCTGTGTTTGCTTATGAGATTTAAATATATCTGACTACAGTTTCTATTAATACCAAAAAGGCCTGCGTGCACATGTCATTTTAAAATTCAGCTAATGAAATCTAATATTCATGATGTCATAATCATTATTTCTTACATTGATATCTAACAGGTAAAGAGTTAAGAAAGAGAAATCCGAGATGTATATAAGAGGGGTATTTGGGAGCTATGAATAAATGTTGTTTGATATTTCTCCATCATGCCCTATCCTCTGTTACTGCTCCTTAGAAACCCCTCTCCGAAGCTATTCAAATGAGAAGCAACAATAAAGGTTTAAGAAATAAGAGAGTTTCATAGTAAGTACGTCTCTTATCCACAGTCATGAGAAACGGAATAAAGTGACACAGGTCCAGAGATAAAATGCTAAAATTAAAACATTTTCAAGAAGAGCTTCTTTATTTCTCCACCAATCCCTATGTTGTGACCACTCTTTAGAATCGTCTCGAATAGGGTTTGGTGGAGAAATGACGATTTTAGTATTTGGGTACGCATCTTTATATGTAGCTCTGAGTTAACTCTTTCGTACATAAATACGCATTTCTACGCCTCTGTGAAAGTCACCTGTTGAAACCATTGTGATAAATAGAGTATTTGCTCCTATAGGAGCAAATGATCTATTTATCACAATGGTTTCAAATTACGAAATTCTAAAACTTTCATTTTCTCTAGTTAATGCTCCTTTTCGGTAGATTTATTCAAAGAGGTTGGATCTAAAAATATCCTATAGAGGAATTGGTTAATTGCTTTATGAAAACAACCCTCATGGCCAGAGTTGCAAGTAAATCTCAATGTCCGTTTCATGCGTTACCATTAACTTGCCAATATTCTATTTTGCATATCATTATTGACATGAAAATAATAAGCTACACCAAAACTTTAAATCGTCTGTACTATATTTACATACTTAACACTTTACTCCAAAAATACGCCTTTCTATGCCTTTGCAAACAGAATAGACCAAGACCAAACGGCTGCTGTATGAGCCGTTTGTATAGGGTCTACTCTGCTTATGAAATAATATAGATATGATTTGAAGATTTTACTATTTCTATGTCCACGTGCCATTATAAAACTAATCTATTTAATATTGATGATGACATTCTTTCTTCCATAAATATTCCCGGAGTAATGTGTTAACCATATGCCCTAGCCTTTCACTAGGTGAATATTCATATAAGAATACGCCCATTATGAATATTAATATTAACTTTTTTTCTTTTTATTCTTGTTTACAAAATACAAAAGAATGAAATGTATTTCTGTGACAAAAGAAAAACATCAGATATGTAACATGTAAGCACAAACAAAGCAGGCCCTGGTCAGAAGCTCCTACAGGAGATTTGTGTTCCGGGTTTACTCAGTCTGCACAGTCGTTTAATGACGGGATTATTATCAAGTAAAGGGTTAACAGGTATGTATAGAATCGTAGACAGAACTTGCAGGATATCTATGGCAAAGTTTATTGGTTCCTTAGGGAGAGTTTATCATGTTCCTTAGGTGTTCTGCCTTAGTACAATTTAAGTAGAAATACAGTGAAAACTCGATTATTCGAACATTCAATTACGTACCATAACTGATCTTTAACACAGAAGGCAGCTAAATGCAGGGTGAAAGTCATACAGAAAACATCCTCTAGGAGCTGTCTGTATGACATTCACCATGCATTAAGCAGTCCAGAGACATAAATTCTTCATTACTAAAATTGCGTAGCATCGAGTTTTTACTGTAGTAACACATATGCAATATGTTAGTCCTGAATAATTATAGTTTGAATATGTATACCCGGTATATCAAGTATGGTTAAATTAAGGTAACTACAATAAGTCAATTAGTCATCCTTACTGATTTTATGAGAGTTTATGAGAATTTTTAAAAAACAAACTAAGAATGCTTTATATTTCTCCTAAGCGGACCTTTATTTATGGGCCTGACCACAAGTGACTGGGGTGATGGTAGACCAATGCGTCATTCATTAATAATATTATAGTTTGGTTTGCTAGAATCTGAATTTCAGTAGAAACCATAGAGCATATCTAAAATTCTTAACCAATCAGACACATGGGACTTAACTCAGAACCAAGCAAAAGGTTGTGTAACCTCAGACCCAGGTAAGGGAAGCGATGTTCTTTCCAAAGATCTTATCCATCAGCGAAGCCCTATATTTTGGTTCTCACTTGACTTGTCTTAGAGAGGAGATCTAATGATGGGGTAGCAGTAAGATTTGCAGGGTTTGGAGGAGTAAAACAGATTGCAGAACTCCATATAAGAGGCATAGTATTCCATCAAAATCTGTTGTTTCTCGGCCAATCCTATTGGCGCTTATCAGAATCGCCTTAATAGTACCAATCAGATAAAATTTGGCAGAAAAATAAGGGAAATGTTAATCACATTTATCCTTCGTACGGCTCTTATCTGGTGCTATCTGGATTTTATTGGAATAAAACAATATATGTTACCTGTATAACCGTTGACTTCATTCCAATATGTTTTTCAAGAACCAAATGAAGACAACGTCACAAAAAGATTCAAATTTAAATATTTCACTCGGTTTTTATTGTATTCCAGTTTAAACATGGGATTATTCAAAGCATTGCGATTCTATGATCATTAATGAAACATATTTCAAAGTAGTAAAATTATTACGCAAAAGTCACAGACAAGAAATATTAACACATTACCTAATAGGCTGTTTTTAGATACAACCTCTTTGAATAAATCTACCGAAAAGGAGCATTAATTAAAGAAACGGAATAATTTAGAATTTTGTAGTTTGAAACCATTGTGATAAATAGAATACTTGCTCCTATAGGAGCAAATGCTCTATTTATCACAATGGTTTCACAAAGTGACTTTTACAGAGTCGTCAAAAGTCGTCAACATGAGGGAATGGGATAAGCAAGTTAGAAAGTCTAACTCTAACGTGTTTGTAATGGGTTCAGATTTGTTAATGTTCCATGACTAAACATTTAAAGAAATGCATAAATATAATGTTTCTTTCTAATTCAAATAGCTTAGCCTGTTATATTTATCTTCGTCCCGATTCATTCTCATACATCTGATTGGTCAGATTTTGAGCAAGCTCAAAACTGACCAATCAGACACTTGGAAATGAACTCAGACTAAAACTCAGAAGTTTTATAACCTCGGGGTTTGGTGGCTTTATATCAAATGAAATGTTTCGATATAATTACGTAGTTTAGCTATATAACTTAGACGATAGACACTTGAACTAATATATTCCAGTGTTACTGGTTCCGTTGCCTTGAACGTTTGACCTGTTTAGCGATTCTGTATCTGACATAGTAACAGTATAAATCATCCTACTCAAGGCCATTCGAACACTACGTAGAACGATGATAGTTATAGCTAGCGACTCTCAAACCATTTAATTTGGAACAAAGTCCGTCACCGATTTAGCGAATTATGTTTTTCACAAATTCATCATTAAGTCTGAAGCCCTATTAGTACTAGGCATCAATATTTTCCATTTGAAATATGGCAATATGAACTTCAGATGACTAGTATGTCTTCAATATTTTTTTGTCCGCGGAAATATTTTTATATAATTCGTGATTGAAAAATCAAAACTTATTATTCCGCGAGTAGATACCACTTCTGGGTTTTTTAATGAAAATTGTATTGAACGTTTAAATTTTTAACCAAATATGTTTTACAAACAATGAAGGTAAAGACAACTCGCCGTACTATAGACAACATGAATGACCTTGTTATACACTGTTTTCACAAAGCACTATATATATACTATCATTGAGTGACGGATGATAATGTTAAACCTTTACCCCGTCAATACTCATGTAAGACATAATGACATGATGAATAATATGAATATTAACACTTTTTGTGTTCATGTGTCTCTCTCTATATATATACACACACATGAACACAAGAAGTGTTCAACATGACAGAAACTGTAAAATCATATCCGTGAGTATTAGTTTATAAGCAAAAAGAGCAGACCCTGATCAAATACATCCTACAGGGGTCGTCAGATCTGGGTCTACTAGTATTCTGTTTGCCAAGGCGTAGAAATGCGTATTTAACCCATTACCCCATACGCTATTTTTAGATACAACCTCTTTGAATAAATCTGCCGAAAAGGAGCATTAACTAGAGAAAAGGAAAATTTTAGAAATGTGTAGTTTGAAACCATTGTGATAAATAGAGCATTTGCTCCTATAGGAGCAAATGCTATATTTATCACAATGGTTTTACAAAGTGACTAAAAGTCGTCAATATGTGGGAATGGGTTAAAGAGTAAACGGTTAACGCATTACTCCATGAATATGCATGTAAGAAATAATGTATGTAAGAATAATAATCTATTTATAAAGAGCAAGAAATGGTTTGGCTCTGGTAAACACTGTAGAACCAGTTATATATAATTCCATATGTAAACAGAGTAGACCCTGATCAGGCGGCTGCTTCAGGAACCGTCTGATATAGGTCTGTTCTGTTTGCAAAAACCTTAAAATGCGTATCCATGAAGTAAAAGATTAATCATCCGTCGATTTGTTAAAATCTAAGAACCGACATATTTGGATGCCATCCGAACGGTACGACAGTAATGATATGTGTATAAAAGCGTCCGAACTTAGAAACATATTTGTGAAAATATACTTTGATTCCTTTCATGGCCATATTAAAAGCAACCAATACATTTTTGGTCAAGGTACTTAAACATTCAATACAATTTTATTTTTTAAGTTAGTTTCCTTAACCTTTATTCTATCGCAAACAAGTATTCCCTATTTGAATATCCATGTACATTTCATTGTAACGATACCCAAAACGCATGTGTACATATGAAATTATAAAAAAAACTAACAAATATTCCTGATGTTATTAATTCTTACAAAATTATATGCAAACAGAGCAGACCCTGATTGGTTTGTAAGTGTCGTGTCTGGCCTGTGTCTATTCTGTTTGCAAAGGTATGAAAATACGTTTATTAGAAAGAATGGGTAATCCCCTATCCTGACAAAAAATGATATCTGGTGAAAAAAGTCTGATCCGTTAAATGTGTACTTACTTTCGTTTCGTTTAATCTTTTGAAAAGCTATTGATCAAGCGCGAAAAAGATTGGATCCTGATCGAACGCCGAGTTACTAGGTGTCGCTGTTGGCAAGTACAATTTTGGCAGAATAAGGGTTAATCCTTTCCTTCATATAAATGCCTTTTTACCTTTCTGAGTAGACCCAGAAAAGACGGTTTTTACTGGAGCCGTCTGACCAGGGCCTGCTCTGTTCGGGTATGGCATAACATCTGAGTGTGCAGTTCCTGTCTGAGTCAAAATGGCCTGTGTTCCTAAGGTATTATAATAAATAATCTAGTTAATATTCATGAGGTCATTATTTCTGCGATGAATACTGAACATGTAAAAGTTTAACACTGTTTGGTTGATTAAATCCCGATTTTCTTTATTTCTAAAGAATTAAACATATAGAATTGTAACCGTCCGTGCCTTAAAACATGGCGCCTGATGAGGAATGAATATCACCCATTAAAGACTCGTTTTCTGAGTGCAGTATGCCAGTTGCCCAAATATGTATGATGAGCCGATCGAATTTTAATTTATATGGTGTTGTGTACGAATTTGTATGACTTTTGGAAAACATGTTGCAGACATTGGAGACCCTGATCCCATAGGTCTATAGTATTTGTTTATGTCACCCTTTAGGAACAATATGTATAAACAGTCGGGGTTAGATAAAACACAAGACGCACATTGAGTATATATCCTCTAATAATACTATTATGTATTCAATCTTTCAGTAAGTGTAACTTTCTGGAATGAAACGCTTTCAATGTGACTGTGTATCTGGAGTGCTGGCAAAAAACGTGTTTGCTCCCAAATGGTATTAAACTATTTTATTGGAGAAATATGTCACTGACAATGCAATTAAGGACACTCTGAAGACACTTTCGTAATGTTTCAGGAATAAACTGAGGGAAGGCACCTTAAAATATCCTCACTCAATACTTTTTCATGTTGAAATCAAATTTGGTATTCTAAAATGTCTGAATAACGATAGAATGATGTTTGTTCTAAATGGAAATGATGTTATATCAATGTATTTCCAGGCTATTTTTAGAGAAATAGTTATGCTCAGAGAGTTAAATTCTTTCATAGGCGTATATATTCCTGGCAATACGATGAGTTTAAAATGCAAAACAAAACACAAATAACTTTTATCAAGCAAAGATAGCAAGCTTCTGAACAGCCAGGAGTCGTTATATATCAAACGTAATTCCTGCCAATACATTACTGTAAAACGACGTAAATTTAACATGATGGCCAATGGTCAAAGACGTCACAATTATTTGTTTCAGATTTAATTTACAATTTTTAAAAAAAAGACGAGATTGCGCAATGTAATGTATTATTCACATACAGTCAAAATGGTGAATTACAATGGTGGGAATTAACTGGCATGAAAACCCGTGTGAAGACAAAATTATAACCTACATGTGTATGAATCCATGGTAACAATATTATAATAAAGTGTTTTAATATTGAAACGATCGATATGCTCTCTATATATGAAACATAATAATCGATGTTGGTCATAATAATGACCATAATAACAATAATGATAACTGTCATCATAGTCATTATCTTCATCGTCATTATCATCATCATCATAACACTCGGCTGAAGATCATCTACGCGTAGTTAGAAAGCCGAGTAAAATAAAACACATTTCTTCGTCAGACCCTATCGGAGGGTCGATTCTAATGAGTAGCAGCAGAAAAAGGGTTTGACAGAGAAATAAAAAAAAAGTTGATCGGCAACAAACTGATCTACAGCCGTGTGTCAATCTGATATGCATATTTCAATATAGTTCTTTAGTTTTTTGTCATTCTTTAGGTTTTTGCTTTCTTTATAATCCCTAGTGTGGTTCATTTAGATCAATTTATGTGTGGTTCGTTCCGTATTGACAATGACAGCGGAACTGTCATCATTAACAGTATTTTCGTTAATGTCATTATATTCACCTATATTAATTTATAATTATCATTACCGTAATTATCACTGCCATCAGTACGTTATAAAACAGTAATAAAAATACTGTTGTTTTGCACATCCTTATAATTATCACAATCTTTATCACCATCATAGTTACTAATATCATCATCATCGTCATGATCATCATCATCGTCGTCGCCGTCATTATTAATACCTCATGACTGTTTGTGATATATATTCATATAACATTAATTTTTAACCTACCTATTTATGCTAAATCCATTTTGGCCTTGATTCAGTTATCCTTCTTAAAACTGGCATAAAATCACAAATACAACACAAACTGTTGTTTTATAAGTATTTCCGGTTACAATAGGTATCGAACAAGAGATCTGAACAGTTGTCATCAAATGTATTCCAAAAAATGGATATATTTTAGTTAACAAAATTGTGCAATTCCAACATTTTCAGTGTACCTTCGTTGACAACGGTTAATCCAACACTACAGGGCAAACCTTAAAATCCAGTCACACTTGTGTTCGAATTTATAACGATTCAACACGATAGCGAGCGCAAATTTTCATATTTCAAAATATGTAAGAGCTATGTTATGTATGTATACTCCGCCGCGGTTTATGCCTAACACTGCGGCAAACACGAGTTCAAGCATACCTCTTTCCTATAGTCATACAGCAATACACATGAGTTATTGTTATTACAATCCTGTCTATCAGAGCGAGCCTGTTCCTCTCTCTGATTGGCTGACTACTTAAGCCCCTCAGGACATATTTATCTCTCGCCGTTTCTAGAACCCCCAAGTAAACAACAAGAAAATGGTAATCAAGTCAGGGAGTGTACCGTTGACGCAGTGGAGCGCGAGGGGTAAAATTCAGCAAAATGTATTAGCGGTTACTGAATTGAATTGAAAAACGAGTTCGGATTGAATGCGCTGCGGTTTAATTATTTTCTATCTGGAATACACTAAGCTTTAGCTGAAGGACGATGGCAACACGCTGGTGTCATCGAGTTGGGGATCTAGAAACGCATAGCATATAGCTAGTTTATCACCGGCTGTAAGAATCATAGTCAATTTCGCAATTGCGAAGTTGCCAAAGCTTAGCACCAGCATACAGATGGCAGATAAGCCGCTAGGTCAAATTACGTCGTTATAGTTATGTATGAGGTGTTCAATGACTGTGCATTCACATGGAATAAATACCAATGGATGGATATTCAAGTGAAACTAGCTTGCTGGAACGTATTGTTGAGGGGGAAACTGATGAAGGATGTTTAACAGAATGTGAGGAGAGAGATTCTGCAAGACATGGATATTGAAATTTTGCCTGATGACATCAGAGTTTTTTGCAATGTTCATCTGGCATTAAACTCGTGATGAGAATGGGATAAACTTAATTACACACACTTGAAGCAATATTCAATAGTGATCGTTTGTACTCATGGCTCAAAGCAATTGACATAAATAACCCAGATATCATTAATTAGTCAGACACGAGGCATTTAGAAGGAAGGCCCTTGTTGCCTCAATTCGTGTCAGTGATATATCTGCCTAATTTCCACGAGAGATTTAGAAAGCTATTGCGGTAATGTTTACATCGGCTGCGATATTGAACGTGTATAAGGTGACAGCTGTGTATACGCTGTTATTTGAAGTGAACTCTTTATCAACCTTATCGGGTTTTCTATTATCGAATATATGTAGGGGTTTTCTCAAAGTAGTTCAGGTAAGTGTTATCTCTCGGATCTCGGAAATGTGTGCGGTAAAATGATAATGAGGAAACCAACAAAAGACAGAGACCACTACTTAATTAGCATAAGCTGAATACTAGCATAGTTCAGCTGAATGAGCTTCGTTTGATATAATTTTAAAGATAATATGTTGTACAAATTTAAATTGTTTTATTATGTTGAGTTTAAATATATTCGTTTAATATGAATAAATTCAGTAAAACCGACAAACGCTTTCGTGCTCGTTGAACACCCACAGAGGTCCAGATACGATGCGTAAATTTAAGCATTTTCAAGAATAGCTCCTTTAATTCTCCACCAACCCCTATACTGTGACCACTCTTTAGAATTGTCTCGAAGAGTGGTCACAGTATAGGGTTTGGTGGAGAAATGACGAGTTTAGTGTTTAGGTTCGCACCTTTATCTGTAGTTCTGCACCCAGTTCCAATGTAAAATTACAGAGCTAAAAGATGGGACTTTTTTGCCCAGCTGGCAGAAAATTTTGAACAGTGCTCGGCTAAACCAGAGACATATACATACATAAAAAATAAAATAAATGCATGTGTATGTCTCAGGCTAAACGTATCACTTAACCACATTGTTCTCGTTTTATAAAATATTCTAGTCGAAGAAACGAAATGAAAACGCTCAAGCAATATTCATATAAATTGTGTCGAATAGGCTCCTTTCTGAATTAATTACACGTATTATTGAATATGGCAAAAGTGTATTCAGATGAATAGATAAGATGAGTAAATTAACCCTTTTTTTTAAAAAAACAAACCCGTCCTTCATATAAGCGCATTTTCACGCATTTGCAAACATAGTAGACCTAGAATCAAACGACTCCTATGAGACCCGTCTGATCAGGACCTGTCCAGTTTGCGTATTATATTATTATAGATCTGACTATAATTTCTATGAATACCAAACCATCCTATGTGCATATGCCATAATAAAACACAGTCTTATTCACAACAATATTCACGATGTCATTGTTTTTACATGAATATCCATGGAGTAAATATTTAGAGAATATCACCTTTATTTCTCCAACAAACAACATTTGAGCTCTCTTTAGAATCACCTCTCAGAGACGATTCTAAAGAGTATCACTGTGTATAGTGTTTTGCTGAGAAATTACCATTTTAGTCTTTGAATACGCACCGTTGTATATAGATATGTGTATTTATTACCTTTCTCACGTATCTTTAGCCTGTTTAGAAATTCAGTTCAGTGTAATTCATTTACGGAAAGAAATGTTTCAGTATCATTTTCGATGTGATACAATTAATTTAAAAGGGACTGTAAAATGAGTTTCTCTTTGAGACGAAAGAGTGTCACAACAAAGCAGAGAAATAAATAATTTATTTGAATGCACACCTCTGTATATGTACATTTGTAGCTATATGTATTTATTACTTTTCTTACGTATCTTTAGGCTATTTAGAAATTCGCTTTACTGTAATAGTACTAATACATGTAGGGAAATACAATTAATTAAATGGGACGGTCATTATAATGAGTTTCTCTTCGAGACGAAATATTTTATGTGAATACACACCTTTGTATAACATTTATAGCTGTGTATTTATTACTTTCCTTGCGTATCTTTAGTCCATTTAGAAATTTGGTACAGTACAATAATACTAATACATGTACGAAAATACAGGTAATTAAAAGGGACTGTAATTAAAATTTGTTTCACGAAAAAAAGCACTGAATGTTGGTAACACATTTTACTTTTAAACTAAAATAATAGATAGAATTAAAATAGGCTTAAGGCATACCAACTTGACATAATCGCAAACTTTAAAACTGTTGTTTTTATGTTCATTGTATACATACAAGTCTAATACCAATGCATTGTTGTATATACTATATTACGAAAAATAAAATTTGCTTAAAAAAGTGCATTATCTAGAGAATCGAGTCAAGTAAAAGCTTATAAAAAAGTAAATCCATGTGTGGCCCCCATAGAGCTTTGGTCAGTAAAGTAGTGGACTGTGGACACTGTTGAAGTAACATCACAAGGTTATTTCACATTTCTGTCGAATTTAATTCCATTGCTTGTATCGACTAGCGCGATGACTTTTGCTCTGGTAGGTTAGTTTATACTTCCCTCCGTTTCATCGATACAAAAATATATATCGTTTATAATGAATTATGAATCATATGAAAGGTAGGCAGAGCTGTCGATAACACGCGTATTTAGAATATATAAATATATATAATCCGACTAATCCAAGCGTGCTGCTACTCTTATAATTGACTCTCTAGGGCAATTCTAATGAATTGCAGCAAGATATGGTTAGGCGGAAAATTCAGCGATTTTGATTAAAATCAGCACACATCACGTCTACAGCCTTAGGTAAGCATTTAAAAGTAACGTGGCTTATGATAGAATAGTAAACATCGGTGGGTGGATTTAGAATAGAGTTCAATTAATTTTTAAAACAGTGTAAACAATATTGTTATATATTCAGTACAGAAAACATATGTTAAGCAATGCGAATATCAATAGTTCTTTAGAATAAAATACTAAAAAAATAACGTGTATTTAGCAGATTTGTATGATATGGAGAGACAATTTCCCGAAATAAAATTTCGGTACACATAGTGTTTATCTGTTCTATCGATACGTCTGTGAAAAAGCCTGAATACATATGAGGTAATCTTAAGGTAAATAATATTGATTTTTATTTTGGTGTGTTTGGTTGGATACTGTTATTTGTTTCACAACTGTATCGAACGAAAACGTTGTGATACGTTTGTTATACGTTCATAAAATACCATTTTGAAACGTCTTTGCAATAATAATTATTAACTGCTTGTGATAATGCGTGTCTACAGATACACGTGTGTTTATTTTCTCTTTCCCCTTGAATATTCATATCTTTCCCCCTTGAAAATTCATGTAAGAAATAGTGCAACCGTAAACATGCATTAGCTGATGTATTTTAAAGGCATATGCACACATGATATTTTAGAATTGTTAGAAACTGTAGCCAGACCTACTTTAATTTAATAAGCACATAGAGCATACCCTGATAAGACGGGGAGCCGTCCGATCTGGGTCTAATTTGTCTGCAAAAGCATGAAAAGGTGTTTGTAGTGTAAACATATTTTATTGCCAATATTTGTTTACATGTAGTCATCGCACATAACAGAACGGAAAGGATAACTAACGTATATGAATACTGTTTTCTGTGTACAATCGTGGCAACTTTGCATATAATTAGATAGTATTAAAGCCTTAGATATGAAACATTTACACACTTAATAAATATGGAATATTACACGAAGTGATGATATGAAGGGTTGTATCACATGAGTGGTTGTTTGGCCGTAGAATACCACGACAAACGACCACGAATTTGATACAACCCTTCATATCGTCACTTTGTGTAATATTCCATTTATTATATACCTGCTTTAATAAAAGAACATCAACATTCTAACTCCTATTAATCAGAAACAGAAAACATAGTCCATTCATGAATGGCGCATTGATAAACAACTATGAATCTTGTATTGCACGCTCGTGATATACGGAAAAATTATCTGAGAGGATGTATTGCATGATACACTCGTATTTTACTGCAGAAACTGACAGGTATATAATAAATAATAATACCGAAATTGGGACAACATATGTACGTTTTGTCCCGTTGTATATATATAATCATTACTAAACAGTAAATCCATTATTCGAGGAATGGGAAATGTAATTCAATTATATACATTGTACATCATAAAATTATCTTCAGTTAACGTATAGATCGAAATATGCTATTTAGCCTTTTGAATGTTGAGGAAACGATTGCACTGTCATTTGCAAACAGTGTAGACCGAGTGACTCAGATCAGAGGCACCCTCGATGAGCCCTTTGATCAGGATAAATTATGCACTTTTTTGTCATTCAAAATTTACCCTGTCATACTGTATGGGTTCTACCAATTATCAATGATGGACTATTCCATTC
This sequence comes from Azorinus chamasolen, assembly GCA_963576725.1. Classification (NCBI taxonomy): domain Eukaryota; kingdom Metazoa; phylum Mollusca; class Bivalvia; order Cardiida; family Solecurtidae; genus Azorinus; species Azorinus chamasolen. Next base: position 87,586,943 of record OY755236.1, on the reverse strand, counting down.
TGAAAATT